>CM035429.1:58571973-58864473 GCA_020310875.1 Ceratopteris richardii
ACATTGCATATTAGTAGACACATATGTCAATTGAATGTCTTTACTAAGTAACTTCTCCCTCACATAGTGGTAATGAACCTCTATGTGTTTGGTTCTAGCATGATATATTGGATTAGCTGCAAGGTGAAGAGAGCTAGTATTATCTCCAAAGATGATTGGAGGTCTAGTGTATAGACCTAACTCTGTATATAAAAGCTTCAACCAGATAGCTTCCTAAGTGGCATTGGCAAGCCCTCTATACTCTGCTTCAGTGGATGACAATGCCACTGTAGGTTGTTTCTTGGCTGACCAAGAAATAGGTTTATCTCCTGCAAAACAAATGTATCCTGATGTGCTTCTCCTATCATCCTTGCATCCTGCCCAATCTGCATCTGAATATACTTTGATGTCAATATCTGATGTATAAGGAAAGTACAAACCATGGCTTTGAGTTCCTTTAAGATACTTCAAGATCTTCTTTGCTGCCTCTAGGTGAGGTACCCTTGGTTTGTGCATGAATTGACTAAGCACACTAACTCCATATGCTATATCAATTCTTGTCAAGGTAGCATAATTCAAACTACCTACCATGCTTTGATATCCTGTGATGTCTTGGACTTCTTCCCCTTCATAAGCACTTAGCTTTAGGTTGACCTCCATTGGAGTAGTTGAGACTTTAGCATCCTGCAAGCCAAACTTCTTGACCATATCCTGTACATACTTCTTTTGAGTAATATATATACCTAAGTTGGTGTAGACTAACTCAAGACCTAAGAAGTACTTCAATAATCCAAGATCATTGATCTTGAATTCCTCCATCATCTGTCCTTTGATGTGTCTAATACCATTGACATCATTGCTTGTGATGATGATGTCATCAACATAAACACACAAGTAGATTACCTCTGTACTACTTCTCTTTATGAACAGAGAAGTATCAGCTTTTCTCATCACAAATCCTTGGTCTTGGAGATAGGTTGTCAACCTGTAATTCCATGCTCTAGGTGCCTGTTTCAATCCATATAGAGCCTTCTTCAATTTACAAACATAATTTACCTTCTTGGGATCTTCATAGCCAGGTGGTTGTGACATGTAGACTTCTTCAGATATCCATCCATTCAAGAAAGCATTCTTGACATCTAATTGGTACATGTTCCAATTCTTGGATGCAGCTACACTCACCAATATTCTGATAGTTGGCATCTTAGCCAGAGGAGAAAATGTCTCCTCATAATCAATGCCTTGGGTTTGTGCAAAACCCTTGGCTACCAACCTAGCTTTGTACCTGTTTATTGTTCCATCTGAATTTCTCTTTAGCTTGTAGATCCACCTAGATCCTATCACTTTCATAGAGTCCTTCTTGGGTACCAAGTCCCAAGTATCACTCTCCTTGAGAGCTTCCATTTCTTCATCCATAGCTCCTTTCCATTCTGGTTTGGTGATTGCTTCTTCATAGGTACCTGGTTCTTCATTCAACAAATCCTTTGCAAGATATACAGAATGTTTAGTTACAAGTGATGTGTCATACCCAAATCTGATTGGTCTCTTGCTTTCTCTCTGAGATCTTCTAATTGCTTGAGTTGAGGATTCTGGTATATCCTCTAGCTTCTTCATCTTCATCTTTCCTTTGGACTTCCATGCCTTGAATTCCTCAAGGTTAATTGTATCATCATCATCTGAACTTGATTCATCTTTCTGGATTGGTTCCTCCTTGGTGAGCTTTGGGAAATCTTCTTCCATATCATAGGGTAGACTAACTTTCCTGCATTCATTTTCATACCATGAGTCATTCTCATCAAAGATGACATCTCTGCTTACCTTGAACCCTTTGTTTGTTGGGTTGTAGAATCTGTATCCCTTTTGGTTCAAATCATAACCAATGAAGATACATTTTTCAGCTTTAGGGTCTAGCTTTCCCCTTACCTGTGAGGGATTATGCACATATGCTACACAACCAAAGATTTTGCAATGATCCAGAGAAGGTCTCTTACCATGCCAAGCTTCATATGGTGTCATGCCATCAAGTGATTTGGATGGCAACCTATTGATGAGATAGGTGGCAGTAGATACACTCTCTGCCCAAAGATAATTTGGCAACTTCTTTTCATTAAGCATAGACCTAGCTGTTTCTATTATGAGTCTATTCCTTCTTTCAGCCATCCCATTTTGTTCAGGTGAGTACCTTGTAGTAATCTCCCTCCTGATGCCTCTTTCCTGCAAGAAATCTTCAAACTCATTGGAGAAGTACTCTCCTCCACCATCTGATCTTAGCCTCTTCAACCTTCTTCCTGTTTGGTTTTCAACAAGTGCAAGATACCTCTTGAAACAATTAAACACTTCATCTTGATGCTTCATAAAGTACAAAATGGTCCACCTGCTATAGTCATCAATAAAGGACACATAATACCTTGAACCTGAAATGGAAGGGTCCTTGCTAGGCCCCCAAACATCTGTGTGCACCAAGTCTAGGTAGTCTTCATGCATAAAACCTTTCCTTGAATAGGGCAATCTGTGAGACTTACCAAACTGACTTGCTCCACACTTGTAAATCATGTGTTGCTTGGATACATTAGGTATCCCAAGCACACATTTATCCCTGCACATTTGCTTTAGGGTTCTTTCACCTACGTGACCTAACCTCTTGTGCCATATTTCTAACTCTGAAAGTGTTTGATCCTTGTAATTATATAAAGCAATGTTCTTGGTGTCTTCTAGCTCAAAAGTAAACAATCTACCTGATTTTTCTCCCTTGGCTATCCTTCTGAATCCATGTCTTGGGTCCTCCACATATGCTCCATGTTGTGTGAATCTGACCTGCAAACCTTTCTCCACAATCTGACCAACACTCATTAGATTCTTGGTGATGGTTGGTACATAGAGTACCCTGCTCAATAGATTCTGGTTACCATCACATGTCTTTACATTTCCAATCTTTACAACAGAGTGTTTAGTATCATCACCTGTCTGTACCTGATGTTTGCCCTTGGGTTCTTCCAAATCAGAGAGTAGTGCCACATTACCAGCTACATGGTTAGAACATCCTGAGTCAATATAAAATAAATGATCATCATTTGTACCTGCCTTGGAGGTCATATTCATGATCAATAGGGAGTCATCTTGCTCCTCTGTGTAATTGTTGTAGTCTCTTCTATTTCTGAATCCACCTTGGTAATTACCATTGTGGTTGTGGTTGTAAGTGTTGTTGTATTGATTGTTGTATCCATGGTAGCCTTGGTGTTGGTTGAACCTGCCTCTCCCTTGAGAGTATCCACCTCTTGAGTAGCCTCTTCCTCTCTGATTCTTGTAGTTCTTGTAGCATTCATCTGTGGTATGATTGGACAGTCCATAAATGTTGCATGGTGATGAGTTGTAGGGTCTCCCCCTACCTGACTTACCTCCTCTGCCCCTGCCTCTTGATGATCTACCTCTCCGTGCATAATTAGCTTGGGAGGTAGAGCCTTCTTCATCCTGTTTCTTCCCTTTACCTTTATCCTTAACTTTCTTATCAGTATATAGAGCAAAGGGGTTGTTACCTTTTGATTGATCTCCTGCCTTTGTAAACTTTGCTTCATGTGTGAATAGTTGGCCCATGAGTGTTGTGAGATCTGGGGTATGCATGTCCATATAGAGGTCCATTGCAGTGGTGAAGCAGAGAAATTATAACTTGAGTTTGAAGCTCTATTCAACTTCAAGTCAGTGAAGTTGAAACTTAAGTTAGTTGTCGATTCAAGTTGGAGTTTAAGATTGAATCTCAGTTGAACTTAGAGTCAGAGAGGTTTGAACTTAAGTTTGAGCTTGTATTCAATGTGCTCGTTGAAAGCTTTCAAACTTAAGTTTGAGCCTCTCTTGAAGTTGGAATCTAAGAATCCCAAGCTTAAGTTTGAGAATCAAATAGGATTGAACTTCAGTTTGAGTTTCAATTCAACTTGGAGAGAGTTTCGAATTTAAGTTTGAGCTTGTATTCAATGTGCAGTTGGAAATCTTTCAAACTTATGTTTGAGCCTCTATTCAAGTTGGAATCTAAGAAGCCCAAACTTAAGTTTTAGAATCAAAGAGGATTGAACTTTAGTTTGAGTTTTAATTCAACTTGGAGAGAGAGAGAGAGAGTTTGAGCATATATTCAATTTAGAGTCGAACTCTCTCTCTCTCTCTCCAAGTTGATTTGAAACTCAAACTTAAGTGAACACACAAATTTGAAATCTATTCAATGTGCAATCTGAAAGGCTCAAATTTAAGTTTGAGCCTCTATTCAATTTGGAGTTAGAGAGGCTTGAAGTTAAGTGAACACACAAATTTGAAATCTATTCAATGTGAAATCTGAAAGGCTCAAATTTAAGTTTGAGCCTCTATTCAATTTGGAGTTAGAGATGCTTGAACTTAAGTGAACACACAAATCTGAAATCTATTCAATGTGCAATCTTTCAAATATGTGTGTATGTGTATGTGTATATGTATATATATGTGCACACACACACACACACACATATATATATATATATATATATATATATATATATTTGAAAGATGTGTGTGTATGTATATGTATATATATGTGTGTGTGTATATGTGTGTGTATATCTATATGTATATATATGTGCACACAAACACACATATAGATGCACATACACACACATATATATTTGAGGCTGTCGTCTTGCACATAGGAGGTTAGTTAAATTTCAGCCAGTATCAACTTTGTGCATCTTTGTCTGCATCTATGCGACTGCGTGTCCATAGAGTGTGTGCATTTGCATGAACCTCGGCAAAGGTCCTTGAACTTCATTAGAGTTTGTA
Organism: Ceratopteris richardii; assembly: GCA_020310875.1. Lineage (NCBI taxonomy): Eukaryota > Viridiplantae > Streptophyta > Polypodiopsida > Polypodiales > Pteridaceae > Ceratopteris > Ceratopteris richardii. Next base: position 58,576,747 of record CM035429.1, read on the forward strand.
GTCTATTTTTAACCACCTTTGTCTATGGGTAGCCACCTTTGGCTCACGAAATGAAGTCCTCGATTCAAAGTTATATCCGTTCCCATTTGGTTATTTTCACTTCTTACTAGTGGAGAACTTTTTGTATATATGTATATGTATGTATGTGTGTGGTCGAAATTTTCCGAAAGATGTTCGAATTTAAGTTCGAGCCTTTGAAAGATGAACAAATGATGCTCGATCTTAAGTTCGAGAGGATTGAACTTTAGTTTGAGTCTCAATTCAACTTGGAGAGAGTTTTGAATTTCAGTTTGAGCTTGTATTCAATGTGCAGTTTGAAAGCTTTCAAACTTATGTTTGAGCCTCTATTCAAGTTGGAATCTAAGAAGCCCAAACTTAAGTTTGAGAATCAAAGAGGATTGAGCTTTAGTTTGAGTTTTAATTCAACTTGGAGAGAGAGAGAGTTTGAGCATATATTCAATTTAGAGTCGAACTCTCTCTCTCTCTCTAAGTTGATTTGAAACTCAAACTTAAGTGAACACACAAATTTGAAATCTATTCAATGTGCAATCTGAAAGGCTCAAATTTAAGTTTGAGCCTCTATTCAATTTGGAGTTAGAGAGGCTTGAAGTTAAGTGAACACACAAATATGAAATCTATTCAATGTGCAATATGAAAGGCTCAAATTTAAGTTTGAGCCTCTATTCAATTTGGAGTTAGAGAGGCTTGAACTTAAGTGAACACACAAATCTAAAATCTATTCAATGTGCAATCTTTCAAACATGTGTGTGCGTGTGTATGTGTATATGTATATATATGTGCACACACACATATATATATTTGAAAGATGTGTGTGTGTATGTATATGTATATATATATGTGTGTGTGTATGTGTGTGTGTATGTGTGTGTGTATATCTATATGTATATATATGTGCACACAAACACATATATAGATGCACATACACACACATATATATATTTAAGGCTGTCGTCTTGCACATAGGAGGTTAGTTAAATTTCAGCCAGTATCAACTTTGTGCATCTTTGTCTGCATCTATGCGACAACGTATCCATAGTGTCTGCATGTGCATGAACCTTGGCAAAGGTCCTTGAACTTCATTAGAGTTTGTAGTCCATTTTTAACCACCTTTTTCTATGGGCAGCCACCTTTGGCTCATGAAATGAAGTCCTCGATTCAAAGTTATATCGGTTCCCATTTGGTTATTTTCACTTTTTACTAGTGGAGAACTTTTTGTATATATGTATATGTATGTATGTGTGTGTTCGAAATTTTCCAAAAGATGTTCGAATTTAAGTTCGAGCCTTTGAAAGATGAACAAATGATGCTCGATCTTAAGTTCGAGCCTCTTAACTCTTGCAAGCGATAGCTGGCTCGAACTTAAGTTCGAGCCTTTGAATGATATCAAGTTTGAGTATTTACATGATAAGAAGCTCGAACTTAAGTTCGAGCCTATGAATTTTGAGCCTGTTGTGATACATAATATCAAGCTCGAACTTAAGTTGGAGCCTTTGAATCATATCAAGTTCGAGCCTTTTACTCATATCAAGTTACATGATATGAGGCTCGAACTTAAGTTCGAGCCTTTTACTTTTCCAGCAAATATGGAACTAGTGAATGTTTGTATATGCAAATATGGATTCTTTTTTGTGGAAATGATGTTTGTGTTCTAGATTTATTTGAATTGATTGTTTTTACAATAATTGAAGGAATGATCAATTGAATAACATTGTTAATTTCTCATTTATTCTTTTTATAGGAAAAATCAAGATGACAACAAAGCAAACTATATCCGGTCAACTTGAAGAACGAGAAAAGTGGAAAGGAAAGAGAGTCATCTTGTTGGATCATGAAAGACGTGAAAGATATGAAACTGCCATTATTTTATTGGTAAATCCATGGGATGCTATAAATTGCAAAGAGTTGGGAGAAAGTTGCCTAGGTATTATTATGGATGAAGCTATGGATCCATCAACTTTGAAATTGGTGAGTTGGCCTATACTCCAAATCATTACAGAAGATGGTGAGCCTATGATACAAAAACTAGGCTGTAACTCATTGTATGGCATTGAAGATGATCATTGCAATGGTATTGATGATGTAGATCTTGAAGTTGGAGAGAATCCAAATTTTTGCTTTACCTCATCTTATAGCATTGAGGATGTAGATGGTGAGAAGAATTATTCTCATGCTATTGATATTCAACATTGTTTTGATGATATACAAGTTGTTTCTCCTCTTCAAATGGAATCAAATCAACAAGATGATTTTCATATGGAAAATAGTGACTGGATATTTTGAAGTGAACAAGAAAAAAAGAAGTTACATCCACAAGGTGAGAGTGCATAATACATTGATTCCTAATAAGAGACTCTCATTTGAGAGAATTCAGATGGTTTCAATGCATGATTGTTGTGAACGGAGATGTTTTCAAGTAGCTAGTAGGGCTAAAATATTGGATGCAAGGTTAAACTTTTGGGGACAATGCTATTCAGATAGATGCAAATATGTATTGGATTGCATGAATATCGTGTACAAAGTCTTTATTTGATTTTGTGTTATGCCCTGATGCACTTTCATCATATGGATGTATTAAACGAGGAAATTTTATATGACAAAGCAACACAATGTAATATCACATGCAAAAATCAAAGTAATTCATTCAAGGAATTATCTGGAACATTATTTTTGCAACTTGATAATTGTGGTTTAGAAAATAAGAATGGCTATGTCTTTGCATACGTGTCTTTGTTAGTTGCTAATGGGATATTTGATATGGTGCAACATGGATTCCTTATGGTTGGACATACACATGAGGATATAGATGCTTTATTTAGTCACTTTTCAGAAAAGCTCAAAAAACAATCCATTTTTAGTTTTCCACATCTTATGAGAACTTTCAATGAATGTTGCCGCATGCATCCGACACCCTTTCTTATGTCAATTGGTGGAAAATGCACCTGGAAGAGAAGGGGGATAACTCAGATTATGGCAAATGGATTAATCAGGTACTTACTTATTAGAAAAACCTTATGGAGGTTTTGAAATCTCAAATAATATGGAATCCATTGTATAATAAATCTGCAAAAGAATTTGATCCATGCCTTGATTTGAGAAAAGGAGACTTTGTTCTCATAGAGCCATGTGATGTAATGTACCCTATTTGGCTTAGCATGGCAGCAAATGAAGTTAATCAAACTAGAGAATCAGAAACATATCTTAAGGTTCAGATACAATATTGGATACCTATTTCAAAAAGGAAAAATATCACTGATGAAGAACTATATAGGGATTGTTGGACAAAATATTGGAGAGAAAATAGCATTGATCCTCAATGTTGGGTGAATACTTCTTCCATTCTTTGGGCTTGGACACCAAAAGGTGGGTGCAAACCAAATATAACCAAAATTCCATCAGCGGTGATATCGAAGGTAAAAGAAAGCCAAGGGAAATGAAATGAAGTATTCGAACATTTGAGCTACTTCTCTAATGAAGATGATTGCAATTTGTAATTCAATTCTAATAGCTTTTATGATATTGATTGTTTGAAACAGCCTTATCTCATCTCAATTGTTTAGATATTGATAGTTCTCTTATGTGTAATATATGGAATGTTGGAAGGGGCTAAATCATCCCAAGCTTGTGTTTTCTTTTGCTTTGCTAACTTTTTATATTGCAGGGACTAATGTCAACTAGATGGCTTTGCTAACTTTTTTGTGAAGGAAATAATGGGGACTAGATGGCTCTTCATTAGCACCAATGTTGTTGACCAGAAAGGGACAGTATTGAATACATTCAATCAGATGCATTGTTATCATATATTAATTTTTTTCCGGTGTTTCTAAACACCATACAATGTCGAGATCATTCAATTACGTGGATTGTTAATTGTACATCAAATGTAATTAGGTGTTTTTAAATACCATATGTTTTTGAGATAATTTGCTTTAAGTGGATAGTTTTAGATTCAATTATATTTTCTCATCATTTAATAATATTCTATGTTATTTAGATTTTGAGTTTCCTTGAAGTCATTATGTTTTTATATTTTGAAGATATTATTCAAATGATTGGACACACACACACACACACACACACACACACACACACACACATATATATATATATATATATATATATATATATATATATATATATATATATATATATATATATATATATATATATATATATATAGTAAGTTTGAAATTTATTTATGTATAAATTTATCACTATTTAATACTTCTAAATATTTTGACTTCTCTCGAAATAGGTATATCTTTATAGTTTGAAGATATTTAATTAAATAATTGATATGGTTATATACATATATACACAAACTGCGCGCACATGCACACACACATACACACACATACATATATATATACACAGACACACATATATATATATATATATATATATATATATATATATATATATATATATATATATATAATCAATATTTAATATAATTTGTAATGTACTTTTAAAAGATTTCATTTGTTTTATCTTTTAATCTAATTTTCAATATGTTTATAAAACTAAGATAATCAATTTGCATTTTTATAATATTAAGGTCAATCTTCTTTTTCCTAGAAGTTCCATTGATGAACTAGTTTTTTAATTTATAATAGTATAAGTAAGTTTGAAATTTCTTTATGTATAAATTTATCACTATATATATATAAGTAAGTTTGAAATTTCTTTATGTATGAATTTATCACTATTTAATACTTCTAAATATTTTGAGTTCTCTCGAAATAGGTATATCTTTATAGTTTGAAGATATTTAATTAAATAATTTATATGATTATATACATATATACACACATTGCGCGCGCACACACACACACACACACACACACACACACACACACACATATATATATATATATATATATATATATATATATATATATATATATATATATATATATATATATATATATATATATATATATAATAACAATATTTAATATAATGTTTAAAGTACTTTTAAAAGATTTCATTTGTTTTATCTTTTAATCTAATTTTCAATATGTTTATAAAACTAAGATAATGAATTTGCATTTTCATAAAATTAAGGCCAATCTTCTTTTTCTTGGAAGTTCCATTGATGAACTAGTTTTTTAATTTATAATAATATGCTCAATGTTGACTTTTGTCAATTGTATGCTCAATCTTGAGTCTTCTAAATAATATTTTGCTTCTTATATGGAACTTCAATCTTATTGTGACTAAATTTATGGTTTACAAGTAATTTGAGAGATGAAAGAGGCGCTTACATATACTCAAAACTTTATTTTTTTAATATTAAGGACTAGAGTGATGAGACTAAATGACGTTGAAACTTTAATATTCGCCCCTTAAACAATTATAAATTATAATATGTATATTGACAATATGAATATTTTTATCCACTTAGGAAGAGGCTCATTGAATTCAAACCTTAATGTTGTAAATTAGTAGCAACTTTAGCCCAAATTTGCAATATTAGGCCCGAGCTAAGATTTGAAGATTTTATTATCAACAAGAGAGGAAACTACCTGGAGAAGCTTGAATACCAATCTCTAATCATTTTTAAAGATATTTGAATAACATGAATCATTCCAAAAACATATAGTTGGGAAATATAGAATTGCCCCAAAATCATGAATAAGTCCCATTTTTCCTGAATAGGCCTTATATGTGATTTTAACAAGAACCATATCTATGAGATGATTTTAGGTAGGCCATTCATGTGATCGTTGCGGATAGTGCAAAATTGGGGAACCAATTCTTTGTACCTACAACATTTGAGAGTCACTAGTAAAGTCAATCTCAAAGTTGATCAACATCCTCTTGGATGCATGAAGACACCCACTTATGGATGTGTAAAGTCACAGTAGAGAAAGAGAAATGAGCCACCACTAGAGACAAAGGTGCTCAGGTGAACCCTAGATCAATCCAAGACCCAGCCTACATAGTGATGATTCTCCCTAACGAAGAATTTGAACCCCACAGTTTGGCTGAAATTCTAGCCACCATGGACACAAATATCAATGAGGAACAATGGACTCCCCATTGTGATGACAATGGCTATGACATCTCAATGTTCATGATAGAACTAATCGAATGTGATTCCATTATTGAAGAGTGTGCATATAGTATGAGTGAACCCAAAGAAGATAGTCTGATAATCTTGTGTAGGATGAAGAATGGGTGTTTACTACTGTTTGGAGTTTTGACCCATCTTCTCATGAGCACTACATGTGTGTAGTAGACTCAGATGTTTGATACTTTGATAGTGGGTGGACCAAACATATTACCTTGTAGTGCAGTTTATTCCCTTTACTCCAGCCTACCCCTATAGAGAATATTGTTACATGTGCCAAAAAGTCCTCTTATCCTGTTATGGGAGTTGGTAAGATCATTCGGACTACTAGTGACGATAGTTCTTTTACACTATCAGATGCTTTATTTGTGTGTGGGATCAAGAAGAATCTGATCTCACTTTTAGCCTTAGCCAAGATTGGTTTGTCTGTGAAATTTGTTGATGACAGATGTATAGTTCATGATCTGTCAAATGGAGATATGATTATTGCTTGTGGCATTTTATCTTGTGGGTTGTATGAGCTCATAGGTTATGAACAAATTGTGAATGATTCAGCATGTGTAGTACATGATTCTCAGGCTATGTCAGATGCGAAGCTTTGGCATGCACACCTTGGTCATCTTAATTTTGGTACTTGCTATGCGTGTAAAGTCTGAAATGGTGTCCTCCTTGCCCAAACTTGAGGCAACATTCCTCCTTTCGAAAAGATGGTTTAGTTCGGGCTACTAAAAAATTGTAGCTTGTACATAGTGATGTCTGTGGTCCTATGCAGGCACCTTCTTTTGGAAACTATCTTTACTTCATGACTTTCATTGATGATTTTTCCATGCATGCATGGGTATATTTGAAATATAAGTGCGAATTGTTTACGTGCTTCAAACAATTTTTGGTTTTGGCTGAAATTTGTTAGCATGTGAAAATGGGCACCCTCCGTTCTGACCGAGGGGGGGAATATATGTCTTCTGAATTTAATGCATTTCTCGTTGAACATGGGATAAAACATTAGTGTACAGTGCCGTATACACCTCAATAAAATCGAGTTGCTGAACAAAAGTACAAGTCACTCATGGAGATGGCGAGGTGTATGGTCAAGAGTTAGGCTTTACCACATAGTTTCTGGCTTGAGGATGTCATGTGTGCAACATATGTACTTAACAAGTGTCCCACTAAAGCACTGCAATCTATCACTCCATATGAGGCTTGGCATGGTCACAAGCCATCTGTTGCTCATCTGCATGTTTTTGGTTGTTTGGCATATGCATTTGTGCCTAAACAACATCACAAAAAAATGGATGATCAGGCAATAAAATGTTTTTTTTAAGTATAGTTCTGAAAGTAAAGTCTATCGTCTGTATCATCCATAGACTAAATGCATTTTGGTTAGCTGTGATGTTGTTTTTGTAGAAGATGCTATTTAGCCATTACTGTCATGTACTAAGGAGACATCTATTAGCTCCAAAGACATGTATGATACTTTGCTACCTCTTTTAACAAGTGGAGAGTCTAGTGCTGGTCCTAATGAGGCAACTTCTCAGCCTTTGCACGTTTCATGTGATGATGTAGATCATTCCATTTCTAATGCAGATTTACATGATGCACTTGATGATAAGAGAGCTGATACTGGAGAGGAAAAAAAACTATGCCAAAATGGCTAGTGTAGACTTTGCAAGACAGCAAATTAGATGCACCTCTATCATATCCTACTCGTTTAGGCTCTCATAGAGCCTTCTTTACATAAAGTTGCTATGCTGTGGCTACCTCTATTCTTTGTGATGAGAGGGAACCTGTTTTGTTTCATGAAGCACAAAATTTTGAACATTGGATGGCTGCAATGCAACCTGAATATGATGCTATCATGAAAATTGATACCTGGTGTTTATGTGATTTTCCTCCTAGCAAGAAGGCCATTAACACTTAGTGGGTATACAAGCTAAAGTGTAGGCCTAATGGAATAGTTGATAGGTATAAGGCTAGGCTTGTTGCGAAGGGTTATGTGCAGGAAAGAGGCATTGATTTTGATGAGACCTTTGCACCTACATACCGCATGACTACTGTTCAGAGCATCTATGCACTTGCAGCTCATCATGGTTGGAATGTACATGATTTGGACATTAAAATTGCATTTTAGAATGGTGACTTGCATGAAGAAGTGTATGTTTTTCAGCCCCGTGGCTTTGTGTAGAAAGCTCTTGAGAACCATCTATGTAGGTTAAAGAAGGCATTATATGGTTTAAAGCAAGCACCATGTGCTTGGCATGAAAAGATACATGCCTATTTGATTGCACATGGTTTTGAGAAGAGTCCAACTAAAAGCACCTTATATGTTAAGTGTGCTCATGATGTGCTTCTGATCATTGTGGTGTATGTTTATGACATGCTCCTCACTAGTCCTCATGAGAAGCATATTGCTGATTTCAAGGTTGATTTACATGCCTCATTTGAGTTGTCTGATTTGGGGCATTTGCATCATTATTTGGGCATTCGGTTTGTGCACGTTGATGGTGGAATGGATTTGTGTCAAACGAAATATACTGACACATTATTGTAGCATTTTGGCCTTGAAGACTGTTAACCTATTGCCATTCCTATGGAGATAGGTTGAGGACTGAATCCTGATGAAGTTGGAGATGCATTTGATGCTCTTCTCAATCAAGAGACCGTTGGATGCTTGATTTACTAATGCATTATTGATATATTTAGGTAGTGATGTGTGTGAACACACTAGGACCACCGGGGCACTTTTTTCCCTCTTTAGGAGGTTTTTTCTCCCCGACTTATATATATGCCTATTGCCCTAATGGGCTACTCATCTTTGTACATTCTCTAGTAATACATTCAGTATTGTGTGTTTGTGCTCCAAGCTTCTTCTTCTTCCTTGTGCTGTTCGCGTGCTTCTGTAGACGTCTACCTCCAACAATTGGTATCAGAGCAGGTCGTCACTTCATCTAAGGCACCTCGACACTCCTCCGTTTGCAGTCTCAGATTCGCACAAAATCTGAGCTCCTTTCGGCCTCCGAACGCACTATTGCAGTGCTTGTGCAGGATATTTTGTCTTTTTGTGCCAAAGGTATATACCAATTTTTGTTCGCCAGTTTAAGCATCTCGAAGTCTGCTACAGGTCTAGCAGAACTCGTCTGGGCAGTTCCATTCAACTTTTTGAGGTACAATCAATTTTTTGCATCAAGGTATTTTAGTCACCGGCCATGGCTGAAAGTAGTGATGTATTCCGTATGTTGGCTGTTGAGGATAAGTTGGATGGTACCAACTACCCTTTATGGGCGTATATGATGGGACATGTATTGGTTGCAAAAGGATTGTGGAACATTGTGCAGGGTGTTGAAAGACGTCCTGTAACACCTCTGACTACAGATACTGCAAATACAGGTGCTGGAGCTGATGAAGATGGTGTCGAAGATGATATTCTGTAGATTCCTGTTCATGCTTCTATTTTTGCTGCACCTACTGCAGAGCAGATTCAGTGGGATGGTAGAGATACCCAGGCACATGCATTGACAGCTTTGTCTATCAAAGGTTCCATTATTCCTCACATTCACTCTTGCAGAACAACTAAGGATGCTTGGGATACACTTACCACATTGTACCAAGCTAGGAATGAGGCTCGTGTTGCTCACCTCCGAAAACAATTGGAGAGTGAGCACATGAATGAAGGTGATTCTATGGATAATTTCCTAACGAAGATCAAAGATTTGAAGGAACAGTTGATTTCTACTGATGAGGTTATACCAAATAGCTCACTTGTACAGACCCTTCTGAATGGTCTTCTTAACTCATATCAGAGTTTTGCTTCTACTCTTCGGTTAATGATGAAAGGCAATCCGAATGCCTTATCATTTGAGGAGTTAGTCTCTATTTTGTTGGAGGAAGATCAGTCCACATAGAACAGGTCCATTATGCGAGTTGCAGATCAAGCTTTCCTGGCTAGTCAGAAGGGGAAAGGAAAATGGAGCTCTTCTACTATAAAGCAAAAATCTGCAAATGCTGCACATTCAAAGAACCAAGACAAAGATGAGAAAAAATCAATAAAGCAGAAATTGTTTTGTAAGTACTATAATGGCAATGATCATATCATAAAGAACTGTCCAAAACTGGCTGCTAAAGAGGCAAAGAAGAAAGAGGCTGGAATGGTTGTTGCAGAGGCCTCTACACCAAAAACAGAGTCTGCAAATCTTGTGCAGGAAGAAGAATGGGCGTTTACTATTGTCTGCAGTTTTGACCCATCTTCTCATGAGCAGTGCATGTTTGTAGTAGACTCAGATGTTTGGTATTTTGACAGTGGGGCAACCAAACATATTACCTCGCAGTGCAATTTCTTCTCTTCACTTGAGCCTGCCCCTATAGGGAATACTATTACATGTGCCAACAACTCCTCTTATCTTGTTATGGGAGTTGGTAAGATCATTTTGACTACTGCAGATGGTAGTTCTTTCACTTTGTCAGATGCTTTATTTGAGCCACGGATAAAAAAGAACTTGTTATCAGTTTCTGCATTAGCCAAGATTGGCTTGGTTGTGAAATTTGTTGATGACAGGTGTACAGTTCATGATCTGTCAAATGGCCATATGATTATTGCTTCTGGCATTTTATGTTGTGGGCTGTATAAGCTCATAGACTATGAAAGATCTGAAAATGATTCGGCATGTGAAGTAATTGATTCTTAGGCTATGTCAGATGCAAAGCTTTGGCATGCACACTTTGGTCATCTGAATTTTGCTAGTTTGCTATGCCTGCATAAATCTGAAATGGTGTCCTCTTTGCCCAAACTTGAGGCACCTGAAAACATGTTTCTGAAGGCTGTATTTTTGGCAAAATGCAGCGTTCCTTCTTTCCAAAAGATGGTTGAGTTTGGGCTACACAGAAATTGCAGCTTGTACATAGTGATGTTTGTGGTCCTATGCAGACACCCTCCTTTGGAAATTACCTTTACTTTGTGACTTTCATTGACGATTCTTCCAGGCATGCATGGGTATATCCACTCAAAGCAAAGTCCGAAGTGTTCATGTGCTTTAAACAATTTTCGCTTTTGGCTAAAAATCTGTCAGCATGTAAAATGGTCACCCTCCGTTCTGATCGAGGGGGGGAATATATGTCTTCTGATTTTAATGCATTTCTAGCTGAACGTGGGATAAAAAACCAGGGTACAGTGCTATATACACGTCAAAAAATGGAGTTGCTAAATGAAAGAACAGGTCACTCATGGAGATGGCGAGGTGCATGGTGAAGAGTCAGGCTTTACCACATAGTTTCTGGCTTGAGGCTGTCATGTGTGCAGCATATGTACTGAACAGGTGTCCCACTAAAGCGCTACAGTCTATCACTCCATATGAGGCTTGGCATGACCGCAAGCCATCTGTTGCTCATCTGCGTGTTTTTGGTTGTTTGGCATATGCACTAGTGCCTGAACAACATCGCAGAAAATTGAATGATAAGGTAGTAAAATGTATCTTTGTTGGGTACAGTTCTGAAAGTAAAGGCTATCATCTGTATCATCCACAGACTAAACGCATACTGGTTAGCCGTGATGTTGTCTTTGTGGAAGATGCTATTCAACCATTGCTTTCATGTACTAAGGAGACATCTGTTAGCTCCAAAGACATGTATGATACTTTGATGCCTCTTTTTACAGGTGGACAGTCTAGTGTTGGTCCTAATGAGGCAACTTCTCAGCCTTTGCAGGTTTCATATGATGATGCAGATCATTCCATTTCTGATGCAGATTTACATGATGCACTTGTTGATGAGAGAGCTGATATTGAGCAGGCTAAAACTATGCCAAAATGGTTGGTGCAGACTTTGCGTGACAACAAATTAGATGCACCTTTGTCATATCCTACTCGTTCAGGCTCTCATAGTGCCTCCTTTGCATGAGATTGCTATGCTGTGGCTGCGATTAGTCTCTGTGATGAGAATGAGCCTGTTTCTTTTGATGAAGCACAAAATTCAAAAAATTGGATGGCTGCTATGCAATCTGAATATGATGCTATAATGAAGAATGGTACATGGTCTTTATGTGACTTGCCTCCTGGCAAGAAGGCCATTGGCACTAAGTGGGTATACAAGCTGAAGCGTAAACTTGATGGTACAGTTGACACGTATAAGGCTAGGCTTGTTGCAAAGGGTTATGCGCAGGAAAGAGGCATTGATTTTGATGAGACCTTTGCACCTACATGCCGTATGACTACTGTTCATAGCATTTGTGCACTTGCAACCCATCATGGTTGGAATGTACATCAGTTGGACATTAAAACATCATTTGTGAATGGTGACTTGCATGAAGAAGTGTATGTTTTTTAGCCCCGTGGCTTTGTGCAGAAAGGGCATGAAAACTAGGTGTGCAAGTTAAAGAAGGCATTATATGGTTTAAAGAAAGCACCACGTGCTTGGTATGAGAAGATACATGCCTATCTAGTTGCACATGGTTTTGAGATTAGTCCAACTGAAAGCACCTTATATGTTAAGCATGCTAATGATGTGCTTCTGATCATTGTTGTCTATGTTGATGACATGTTGCTCACTGGTCCTATTGAGAAGCATATTGCTGATTTCAAGGGTGATTTGCATGCCTCAATTGAGATGTCTGATTTGGGGCATTTGCATCACTATTTGGGCATTCAGTTTACGCAAGTTGATGGTGGAATGGCTTTCTGTCAAACAAAATATATTGACATATTATTGCAGGGTTTTGGCCTTGAAGACTGTAAGCCTATTGCCACTCCTATGGAGACAGGTTTACGATTGAGTCTTCATGATGCTGGAGATGCATTTGATGCTGTTCTCTATCAGCAGGCTATTGGATGCTTGATATATTTATGCATTACTCGACCAGATATTTCGTTTGCTATCTCCCAGATGAGTAGGTTTATGCATTGCCCTGGAGTCACACATTGGAAGGCACTTAAGCGCATCTTTCGCTACTTGAGTGGTACTCGGCTACTTGGGTTGTTTTATCCCAAGGGGGGATCACTACCGCTATGATTTGCATGCTTTCTCTAATTTAGATTGGGATGGTTGCTATGACAATCACATGTCCACTAGTGGCTTTTGCTTCATGCTTGGTAGCTCATGTATATCTTGGTTGAGCAAGAAGCAGCCTACTGTGGCCACTTCCAGTTGTGAGGCTGAGTATAGGCAGCTTTCACAGCTACTGTTGAATGTGTGTGGCTCAGACGCCTGATGGCTGATTTGGGTGTTGGCGAGTCTTCTACCACCACCATCTTCACTGACAGTCAGAGTGCATTGGCAGTTGCGAGGAACCCTGTGTTCCATTCTCGCACTAAGCACATTGAGGTGCATTATCACTATGTCAGGGAGAGGTTCTCTGCTGGGGAGATCAACTTGGCATATGTGCCCACGTAGGAGAACATTGCAGACCTTTTCACGAAGGCTCTGCCTAGGGAGAAGTTTGAAGCTTTCCGCAAAGCTTTGGGCTTACTTCCTTTTGTGGAGTGATTTCCACATAGCTTGGCACTTCCTTATACATGAGTGCCAGCTCCTTGTTCCCCGCATCACTCCTAGGGGGGATTTATTGATATATTTAGGTAGTGATGTGTGTGAACACACTAGGACTACCAGGCACTTTTTTCCCTCTTTAGGAGGTTTTTTTCCCCCGACGTATATATATGCCTATTGCCCTGCTGGGCTACTCATCTTTGTCTATTCTCTAGTAATACATTCAGTATTGTGTGTTTGTGCTCCAAGCTTCTTCTTCTTCCTTGTGCTGTTCGCGTGCGTCCGCAGACGTCTATCTCTAACATGCATAACTCGACTAGATATTCGGTTTGCTATCTCATAGATGAGTAGGTTTATGCATTGCCTAGGTGTTAATCATTGGTAGGCAGTTAAGCGCATCTTTTGGTACTTGGCTACTTGAGTTGTTTATTCCCAAGGGGGATCACTATGGCTAGACTTGCATGCATTTTTTTGACTCTCATTGGGCTGGTTGCTATGACACTCCTGTGTCCACTAGTGGTTTTTGCTTCATGCTTGGTAGCTCATGCATATCTTGGCTAAGCAAGAAGCAGCCTACTACAGCCACATCCAGTTTTCATGTGCAATACCAAAAAAAATCTTCAATTTCACATCCTTAATCGTTCTTAAACTTTCCATGATGTATGCGCTTATCACTCCATGACGAAAAATGCTAGTAGTAAATAGATTTTTCTTGATGCCTAGCACATATAAGAAATCTTTTATTGTTAACCATTATAATAGTATTTAAGGAGTTTGCTTCATAGGTGATATTATTACCAAAGAAGCATACTCAAGTCAAGTGGGGAAACAATGCCACGGTGAAATGTATGGTTCCATGATTGTACAATTCTCAAACAACAGAGTCTATTACACACATGTAACAAAAAGAAGAAAATGGATCAAAGCTACAATAATATGTAAGAAATTACTTTCTTATTCCATTTTATGAAAAACAACTCCAAAAACGTACTTTTGAAAATATCTTCATAGGTTAAGTGCCACATCATCAAACTCGTTACTTTGGTTTTCCAAAAAAAAAATTCTAAAAGCAAAAAACCTAGTTTCACTCTTACACACTCCAAAACGTCATTTGGACATCTCCACAAACAAAACACACTTTTTCTTTCAATAGAACTACTCTTCAAGCCATTCCAATCATCACTCTGTCTCTTGAGTTATAGTGCTAGAGTTTTTGAGCACCATGTATTACGAACATGACACCAGCACCTATGTGGGCTCCTCATTCAACATATTTACATGATTGTGTTGTAGTAGAATTTTCACCAACAACTACACATGTCAATGACAAAGATTCTTTAAATGAAGGACATGTAGGTGGAGAGAAGAATATTTATCTTTTGGTCAATAGTGCATTTTATACCTTTGATACATAGTCTAATTTTTCATCCTACATTCTATAGTATCTCCACATTTCAACAACTGCTTGGAAGTGGTGAAGTTGAACTACTAGGTTATTACAAGCGATTGTCTAGACATTCAATACATTTTGAAAATTAATGGGTGTAGCTATGTCATCCCAACTACTCAAAGATAAAATGTTTATAAAGTGTTGCCGAATCTATAGGAGAGCAGAGTAGTATTGTCCAATAAGCTATGGAAGAAAAGGTGAGCAAAATAAAAAAATTAAAAGCCGATCTAACATAGCTGAACAAGAAGCTAGTTGGTATGAGATATATGGAACGAAAATTATCACTGATATGTGAAGCTCTTTCAACTAGTGGTCGAGCATGGAAGTCACATGTTTTTGTAGCTACATTTGTGTATTTTTTGTTTATTTTTGCTATCAGACATTCAGATTGAGTTCCTTCCTTTGAAAGTGATTAGTTGAAGATGTCAGTGCTTCATCAACTATAGAGGACCAATCAACTTGTTGAAGTTTTGTTTGATGACATATGGTTACTATTTTGGAGTCACCAATAGGAAATGATATCAAGAAGCACGTGATTAAAAATTTTGTAGACAAGCTAGAATATTTTATTATTCCTAGAGAGGTACAATTGGTATCTTATAAAGCCAATATGAGTACTAGAGTAAGCAATCTCCCATTATAAAAGCTATATAAACATGGCCCATGTGTAGCTCCACATACCATTGCACACTAGCAAGCCCTTCCAATATAGTCTAAATGTATCGCCATCTAAGCTCCATATTGGAAGTGTGCTAGTGGGTAGCACCCTCTTCGTAGGTGCATTAATCTTCACAATCTGAGAATTTTTGTCCTCCACCTCTTAGTCTAGTTCCCTCTTTGTCTCCATTTTTTTCTCAACTTTGTATAGTGGTCTACTCCATTAAGTTGCTATTATTTCTAACAAGGCATACCGCCTTCCATTATCAATTACTCTCAAACTTGCAAAACATTCATGAAGAAAAATGGCCCACAGAAGAAGTGGATCCCACCATTCATTCAGGAAATAAATCACCTACATGATCAATCTGCCCAAGACATCCCATCCCCTCTATGGAGAGCCATAGGATCATCACCATATATACGGAAATATATTTTAAATCTAACTACTTATAGTACATTTCTTTACTTTGTTGGACCATGTGAGGCAAATTCAATCCGCATGACAACACCTAGAGTGATGTTCACGAGTTACAGGACATGAGTGAAGGAGAAGAAGGAAACATCTATCTTACATAGCCTATAGACATGTGCCACAAAGGAAATCATATACTCAGGTGCAAACATAGCCATTTCTACCAAATCCTTTATGCATAATGTGATGCAAATGGGCCTTGAGACCTATAGCTCCAAATGGTCAATGACCATATAGAGGGACCATTAGGAGTGTTGGAAAGGATCAAGCACACCAGTAATGGTGTTGCTTTTGAGAAACAATTTTCCATATGTAAGTTTGGAAAGAGCAATGCATAAGAGATGATACTAGGAAGGCCATTTCTACATCAACAACAAATAGTACAAGATTTGAATACCAAGTATCTTTGGTTGCAATTTTTAGAGGCTACAAACAAGGGAATCTTAAAGGATTATTCATTTAGGGATGTCCCACTCCTACGCTAGAATCTTTGGATACTTTAGAATCTTTCTTTTTCTAAAAAATCCCATTTTTTGGAGGATGATAAAAGTTGATTGAGCATCTTAACTTCCAATTTTTTTAGAGAGCTTCATTTGTAGGAGCATTGCACAAGGCAAATGAGCACTCCACAGTTTCCCTAAGTAATGCTTGCTTCTGATTAGTCTCGCATGGAAGGACTAGCCTAGGACTTCCCTCTCATGCTTGCACCATGGTGGTGCTGCACACTTTTTTTTTGAGCTTTAACATTGTTCTAAGATCATGGTGAAGAACTTTCCATATAAGAACTACTTTTTTTTTGTCCCATTAACTAAAAAAACATTCCTAATACCACTTCCTATTTAGTGAACAATGGTTGTCTAATTTATTTTTTATACTCTCACTGTTATCCCTTTATTTACCATAAGACCGTCGCAATCCTTCTAG
The DNA here is from genome assembly GCA_020310875.1 of Ceratopteris richardii. NCBI lineage: Eukaryota > Viridiplantae > Streptophyta > Polypodiopsida > Polypodiales > Pteridaceae > Ceratopteris > Ceratopteris richardii. Next base: position 58,593,814 of record CM035429.1, read on the forward strand.
ACTAGATGGATCAAGATCAGGAGTGGAGCTTTAGAGACATCACAAACACTAATTTTGCATCTGAATGAACATAAATGTTCAAAGTCGACCCTTTGAGCTGGCTCAATATCCTCGAATCTAGTTCACTACCATGGTTCCAGTTCATCTAATATAGGCAAGCTCTTTATATCTATAGTTTGCTGACTAGTCCTTGGCTAGGAACTAGTGGGAGCTGCTTCCACCATAAAGCTAGCCATTGTTGTTACTCCTAAATATGCTAGAAGAAGAAGCTCATATTAGCATTGCATTGGAAACAAGATGATTTGTGTTCCCTTTACAATACCAACATGATATTTGTAGTAATAAGTAAGTATATGAAGGTGATGTGTTGTACTCAAAATGCATATATTCTTCTGAAAGGATATTAACACTATTGTTTCAGCGGGTTTGAGATGGTTTTTGATATGCCACACTTCCCGTATGGAATTTCATATTTTTCCTTTGATGGCATTAACAAGTTTGGAGGGTAAGTCTACTTGGATTTGAGACTTTTTAGGTACCCATTTCCAATGAACACTAGGTGTGATTTTACTTACTGATGTGGTGATAAGAGATTTTATCCTTGATGTTGGTGAGGTGAGGGCATGCAAGCATTGATTCAAACCTAGGAGTAAATAAAGTTTTGTAGATTCAAAGCTATGGCAGGTATTTAGCGTATTAGAGAACGAAGACTGAAGCATACTTTAGCTTGAGGGGAAACTGTTGGAACATCAAGGTTACACTATGCTTGAGGTGGATTTAATCTACATCAAAAGCTATCGCTTGGATTACATCAAAAGAATATCCATTGGAGAATTCTTTTAGTTATGCTCATTTGTTGTATTTTATTAAAAAGATTTTTTATGGATCTTTTTTCATTGTAAAAGACTATAGCTTTACACATGTAAAAGTAGAAAAAGAGAGCCCAGATTCCACGAATTTATGGTGGTTGATTTGCAATCAATGAATCAATCAATCAATCACCTAAAAGTAGATCAAACTAGATCTTCACTTTTTCTAGATTGTAGGAAAGTGAATTGATTCCTTCCAACAACCTTTACCACCTTCATTTGCATTCAAACTCCACTTGTAGAAGTCATGGAGCATTTGACAATTCTATATAAAGACTTCAAATCACTTGTACATTACATGGAAGCAATATACACACCCTTGTGACCATCACTGTCTCGCTCCTTCATTTTTCTAAATTATCTTCTTCAACAATAGTAAGCTTGTAGAGGTTTCTGTGTTGGAGTTAGACATCTCCAAAAGCACGTGAACAACACAAGGAAGAAGAAGAAGCTTGGAGCACAACACACAATACTGAATGTATTACCACTAGACTATACAAAGATAAGTAACTCATTAGGGCTATAGGCATATATATAAGTCGGGGGAAAAATCCTCCTAGAGAGGGAAAAAAGTGCACCGATGGCCCTAGTGTGTTCACACACATCACTACCTAAATATATTAACAAATCATACATCTTTTCATTTACATGAGATACCTATTCTTACTATCATAAAATCCACTTAAAAGTGTATAAAGCAATGTGCATTGATGTTTTAACCCACCCTTTGCCATACACATCACTATGAGCAAGCTGAAATTTATATGTAGCTCTAATCAAACCATCTTTGGGGAAGGGTGAATGCTACATTTTACCGATAATAAAACCCTCACATACATTTTTAGAAGGTTCCTAAACTGTTGGAAGAGAGGATATCATTTTAGAGTTTTTTATGCAAAGCATACTAGCAAGATTCAAATGGAGAAAGCACGCATACCAATCTTTTCCATCTGAAATACCCAAAAAATGTTGAATTTCACATGCTTAATCGTTCTCAAAGTTTCCAGTTTATTCTCAGAAACTTTTACGGAGAGTAATAAGCGCAGTCGCTCACGTAGAATCACGAGCCTCCACTTTTCTCCATCATGAGCCACAAACATCAAAGAAGTTATCATTCTATTGAGTTATGTTTCTTGGTTTTCACCCTCAGTTCTCGCCAAGCATTAACATAGAGATTTAACATAGAAAATAAGAAGACTTTACGTTGGAATTCGGGGATTGCAGAAGAACACAAACAGCAGAAGGAAGAATTGTGCATATTACTAGATGAAATATTTAAAAACAAGTGAGCATTAGGGAGAGAGGCATATATATAAATCAAGGGGAGAAACGCTGGAAGATAGATAAAAAGTCCCGCCACAATCCTAATTTATACATGAGTTCCAAGTCCTTGTTCAGTGCATCACTAGTAGGCGAGATTTTTTTTTTAATATAAAGGAAGTTCGGCAATAGCCTACTCTCCCGGGCTTGAATTAAATAAAGAAAAGTACAAGAGAAGAGGACTAGTGCCCACGGGACCCCCCAAATCCCACAAAGCAGGGGAAGCTTATACAGAGCTTAGATGACATTACAAAGAAGGTTAATTACCCTCTCATCACTCTCATGTGGGGCCCACTTGGGTTTAAGCTTGTTGTTGATCAAAAGGAGTACTTGATGATGCCTAAAGGGGGGGGATTTTTTACAGTTGACTATCCTTTTGCCAAGGAGGAACAACGATTTCTCAATCGACCACTCCTTGGGGGAGTCACCGAAGTTGAAAGCACATCTTTCCCGCCAGATTTTCCATAGGACCTCCCCTCTGATGGCGTTCCAGAGAGTCGCGGAGCAGCCGATCGCTTCTCCCAGCAGGGCTTGCTGCCAACTGAGACGTTTTTGAAGTCTAATTTTCTTTCCAACCACCTGCCAGAGTCTGTTGGAGTTGGGGCAGGTAAAGAAGATGTGTGAAACATCTTCGATAGACCGGTGGCAGTGTTTGCACCAGGGAGGGATCCCACAAATTTTGCTAGCCTTAAGGTTGGTCCAGATTCCATGATGAAGGATTTGCCATAGGAGGACAGACTTTTTGATTTCTATGAGGGGGTGCTAGATAGCCCTGAACTTCATGTCCCACCGAAGCCGCGTCCATGACAGGCACCACTTTTTGTTGAGGTTAACCTGATAGTCGATCGTTTCTTTGATGTTCGGGACTTTTGATAGGCTATTCCCATTGTGCCATTTGAGACCAAGCGAGCTCGACATGTCGTGTCCCATGAGCAGGCGAACTTTGTGTCGGTCCCAGGCGAGACATCTGCTTTGCAACGTGTTCCATTCTTCATGCGAAATGTTGGTGCTAGGATCAATATCCTCAAAGTTGATCCAGCGGTTGGTGTCCTGTTTCCAGAGATGTTTCCATTTTTTGAAGCCTTTGTTCCATAGCTTCTTGGCATTTTGAATGTTCCAAGTTTCCACACTCCGGATGCCATGGATCGGAAACCAGATAGAGTCGTTTTGTCTGATACCGGCGGCCCACTTCCAGTCTTCACTTATTCTTGTGAAGCTTTTGACTTTATTCCAACTCTTCCAGAGGGAGCACACCAGATTAGAGCCTTTCGGGAAGACGGGGATCAGGGAAAACAACAATGTCAAGATGTCAAGATTCTTCCAATTTGCGAAGCCCATGAGCGCCAACTCATTCTTGTTTCTGAAGATCAGCTTGGCCCACGAGGCCTCCCCGTTGCACCAAGCCTTAATCATCCATTTGGCCGACAGTTTGTTAGCCATGCACCCAATGTCCAAGATACCAAGTCCCCCACTATCTCTATGGCTGGTGCAGATGGACCATTTGATTTTAGGCACCCCCCTCCTATTGTGGTCGCCCGTCCAAAGGAAGTTTCTACAAATACTATCCAGTTTGGACAGATCATGCTCTTTCGGTCTCCAACAAGAAAGGAAATAAATGGTAGAAGATAAGAGGAATGTGTTGATAACCATAGCACGGCCAGCAAGATTGATTTGCATACCTCTCCAATAGTTAAGCTTGTTTTCGAGTTTGGCAAGCACCCAGTTCCACCGTTGTTCCATAGATACGCCAAACCCCAAGGGAATCCCAAGAAGCCAAAAAATTTGGCCCTGCGGAATGATTTGACAGCCATGATCAGTGAGAAGGTCGGGCTGTGACCCACCAATAGCTCTAAAGGCGGTCTTAGAGTGGTTGATTATGGATCAAGAAGCTTCACAAAAAGTAGCAAGACACTTCCAGAACGTCTCAAGGCTGGTACTATCATTGTGCACAAAAGCGTTCATATCATCGGCAAACAGTCTCATGGTGATCTGACTGTGGTCATGCGGCAAACGAAGGCCTTTAATGTTACCAGCTTCCACCTGATGCTCCACCAGCCTGCTAAGCCCTTCAGTGGCAATGGCAAAGAGAAGGGGAGCCAATGGGCACCCTTGTCTGATAGATCTTCTAAGTTTGATCACCTTAGAAAGATTTCCATTAATGTTAATTTGGGTCGATGCGTTTCCGAGAAGGGTCGCGATCATCTTGGTGAATTTTTGACTACATCCAAGATCTTGTAGCGACTGTAGAATATAGTCCCATTCTAGCCTGTCGTAGGCTTTATCAAAGTCGATCTTGAGGAAAACTACTTCTTGTTTAGACTCATTTGCAAATTCAAGACCTTCCCAGATATCTATAATGGTTTCCAAGATTGACCTGCCTTTGATGAAACCTTTTTGGTCCTCGCTTAACCACGCTCTCAAGTGGCAGGAGATTCTGTTGGCAATGACTTTGGCGATGATCTTGTATCCTGTTTGGAGCATTGTAATGGGACGCCAGTTCTCTATTCTGTTCTTTTCCCCTTTTTTGTGTACTAACTTGATAATGCCATTGTTGAGGCAAGAAGGAAGCGCGCCAAACTTGAGAGCCTCTTGCCAAACCAAACAAAGAGGGGTGGCAACCACCAACTTGAAGGATTTAAAGAACTCATTAGTGAGCCCGTCGGGTCCCGGGCTTTTACCTGAGGGGAGGGCATCAATGACCTCAATGATTTCTGCTTCAGAGATAGAGGCATGAAGCAAAGAGTGAAGGTTGGGTGGTATCCTGTGGGGGGAAACCCTAGATATGGCAGCCATACAGTCCCTTCTATGGAGGGAGAGGGGGTTTGAGGTCCCCAGGAGTCTCGTGAAGTGCCCTTCAATGATCCCAAAATTATCTTCTTCCGTCTTGCAAACATTACCATTTGCGTCTAGCAATAAGGGGATCGATTCTCTGTTGTGTTTCCTTTTGAGGATACGACACATCTCTTTGGTGGGTTTGTCGGCTTTGCCAGCCCACCACTCCTTGAAGAAAATTTGCAAATTTTTCCTTTGTATCTCTTCCTCGTATCTCAGCAGCGCTCTGATCTTTCGAAGTCCTTTCTAGGCTTGAGATTTTCCTTTGTTCACTTCCTCCTCGAGCCGCCAGAGTCTATGATATAGAGCTTCTCTACGGGCCCGCCGCACAGTCTCAAGCATCTTCCTGGATCTAATCATGATCTGTCGTGACTTATCGACCGCACTTCTCCAACACTTGGCAGGGGACAAGCCAGAGGCGAATGCCTCCTTCCACACGTCAGAAATTTCTTGATGGACGGAGGGGAGAGAGAAGGAGGGCACACTGGCATGGAACCACGGAGCCTTACGGATCTTGGAGGGGGGTTGAAAGGTGATGAAGATCGGGTAGTGATCAGAGATGGTGAGGTCAGTGGGTTGCGAGAGGGAGGGGTGGCCCCACTGATGAGTAAAACTCTGAGAAATGTAGCATCTATCGAGTCTAGCTTTCCTCAGGTCCTCGCCTGCTTGGAGATTTGACCAAGAAAAGCCCTTCGAGTCTTTGAATTCGACCAAATCCAAGTGAAGTTTAGTTTTACTTTCTCCCGACTATCGATGACCCTGCCCTTGCCCATCCATCTGTCCATAGGGTCCTCAACCATGTTGAAGTCACCACAAATAAGCACGTTGTGGGGGAGCGAGTCCAAGGAGGCCCAAGTGTTAAGTCTCTCTGACTCCCCATTAGGGGCATACAAGGAAACCAAAGTAAAACAAAAGGGAGCACCAAAAGAAACAGCAATCCATCGATGGCATACATCTTCAATGGAGTTCTCGAGCTTTTCAAACCAGCGTTGATTAATACCGATTACCGTTCCACCGGACCCCCGCTGATGCGCCGTTGAAATCCAAACATGGGTCGAGGAGACATGTCTAAGCCGTTTCTTGAGGTCTTCTCCGTCAATTTTGATCTCTTGGATACATATAAAATCTGGGTTTAGGCTAATGTCGCGAAGCCATTGACCAATGATGGTCGCTCTTGAGGGGTCGGTTAGCCCTCTAGCATTTAGCGAAATGATGATCATTGTCGTAATAATCCCTCTTTGCGGGAGGGAGCTTTGTCCTTTCTTTTCTTGGGTTCATCTTTCTTTTTCGCTCGGATCGAATCCCGAGTTAGCAATAGGTTCTTGTGGGGGCTACGCCACGGTAACTCCATGGGTTGTTTTCCTTTGCGGGATGCCTCCTGCTGGGAAGAACAGGGCACCGTTTTCAGCTCCGTTTCCGGGATAGTCGATCCGATGATGGAGCTTTCACTATCCATGTTATCTTCGTTGCTAGTAGTAAAGCCGTCTTCTTTGCTTGTAGTGTATCCCTCCTGCAAGGTTTCTTTACTGTCAGGGATCTCTAGGCCTTTGACGTCGGTGTCCACCTCAAGTTGGTTCCCACCTGGGTAGTCAAACTCATTGATTTCCTTTTCCAGATTGCAATACAAGTTGCTGGAGGGGGTAACTTTGGTAGTGACCTGTGAGGACACAATTAGGATTGTGGCCGTACTATGCCTCTAGACCTAATGCTTAATTATTTTTATATATTTCATTTAGTAATATGCACTCTTCTTCCTTCTGCTGTTTGTGTCCTTCCGCAATCCCCGAATTCCAACATAAAGTGTTGTTATTTTCTATGTTAAATCTCTATGTTAAATCTCTATGTTAAATCTCTATGTTAACTCAACAGAATGATAACTTCTTTGATGTTTGTGGCTCATGATGGAGAAAAGTGGACGCTCGTCATTCTACATGCTCGAGAAAAGTGGAGGCTTATTACTCCCCGTAACAAATTCTGAGAGTAACCAACTGCACAAGCATATAGATTGACCGGAAACTTTCAAAATGATTAAACACGTGAAATTCAAGAATTTTGGGGTACTTTAGATGGAAAATACTGGTATTCATGCTTTGTCCATTTGAATCTTTCTAGTATGCTTTGCATAAAAAATTCTAAAATGGTATCCTCTCTTCCAACAGTTTAGGAACCTTCTAAAAATGTATGTGAGGGTTTTATCATCGGTAAAATGCAGCATTCATCCTTCCCCAAAGATGGTTTAATTAGAGCTATATATAAATTTCAGCTTGCTCATAGTGATGTGTATGGTCTTATAGAAATATCTTCACTTGGGAATTACCTATCATTCCTAAGCTTCATTGATCAACTTTCTAATGAGCATAGGTTTATACATTGGAAGCCATTTTTAAAGTGTTTATGTGCTTTAAGGAGTCATTGGTTTTAGCTAAAAATCTAACATTATGTAAAATGTGTATTGTGTTCTTAATTGAGGGAGAGAGAGTATATGTCTTATGATTTTAATGCATTTTTCGCTAAGGCTGCGATTAAACATCAATGCACAGTGCTCTATACACCTTAAAATGGATTTCCCGATACGAAGATTAGGTATGTCATGTAATGGAAAAATGTATGTTCAAAAGTCACGATTTACCACTTAGTTCTAGCTTGACGCTTATAATAAGCATTATAATCTATCACTGCATATTACGCTTTCAAAGTTCATAAGAGACATGTTGATCATTTGTGTGTTTGTGGTTGTCTAGCATATACATTAGGGTCTAAACAACAACAAAGAACATTAGATGATCAGTCTGTAATATGTTTTTTCATTGGGTATAGCTCTAACAACATAGGTGATTATTTGTGTCATCCATAAATTCAAGTTATTTTGGTTCATCTTGTTCTTTGTTTTTTTGTTTAAGGCGTCTTTATGTCATTTGGATCGTAGCGAAAATGCCATTGTGCTTAAGACAAGGTCATTGATTCTAATGATTTCTTTACTCCCACGTGATGAATAACAATCGTGTATAGAAAATTTTCACTTGAAACGGATTGTGGCATGAATGTATATCACTTGGAAATTAACATAACAAACTTAAATAGTGATTTACATAAATAGTTTTAGGTATTAAACCTTGTTCTTTGGTGGAAAACGACCACGATAAGAAAGTATGCACCTTGAAAATGGCATTGTATAGATTGAACAAAGCATCACATGGTTGATATGAAAAGGTACATGCCTACTTGCTAGCACATGGATTTGTGAAAAAATCAACATTGAGCACCGAAAATGTTAAGCATGTAGGTGGGGTACTTCTAATCATTGTTGTATATGCGGATGATATGTTGTTGATTGGTCTTAATGTGAAGATTGAAAATATATGGCCACTCCCAAAGAGACAAGATGAGGTTGATTCCTCATGCATTTGATATTGTTCTCTATCAGTAGGTTGTTGGATGATTGATTTGCTTATTCTTTACCCGGTTTGATATTCACTTTGTTGTCTCTCTGATGAGAAGGTTTATGCATATCTCACATATAAAACATAGGAGAATGGTTTACAACGTTTTTGTGACTTGAGTGGTACCTAACTACTTGAGTCATTGTATTCTTAGCACGGATCTAAAGTGATATGTATTTTTGACTTAGAATGGGTTGTTAGCTATGAGTGAGATGTGCTTGCTACTACTAGTTTTCCTTCATGCTTGGTAGCGCATGCATATGTTGGATAAGCAAAAAGGCCACTTCTACCTCTGACGCTGGGTATAGGGAAGTTTCCATAAATACTGTCGAGTGTGTGTGGCTCTGACTCCTTTTGGATAATGTACATGTTGGTTAGTCTTTTTGATACCAACATCTTTATTGATAGTCAAAGCGCATTCGAGTCGTGAGGGACACATTGAAGTGTAATATCCTGTTGTAAAGGAGAGATTCTATTCCTACAAAAAAGCTCAAAATATTTGGTTGACTTACTTTTGTGGATCGATTTCGGTCCACACAGCTTGGATCTTCACTATACATGAGTGCCAACTCGTTGTTCACTCCATCACTACTTGGAAAGATTTGCTAGTGATGTATGAGAACACACTTAAGATTGTGCGGACACTTTTTTCCCTCTTCAAGAGCTTTCTTTCCCTTGATTTGTATATATTCCTCTAGATCTAAGGCTTACTTATCTTTTATATATTTCAATTAGTAATACAAAGTCCTTTCGGTGTACTCCAATCCTTCTGCAATCCCCAAATTCCAACATAAATTATTCTTATTTCGTATGTTAAATCTCTATGTTCATGCTTGGCGAGAACTGATGGTAAAAACCAGCAAATATAATCTATCCGTACATAACTCAATAGAATGAAAACTTCTTTGATGCGTTTGAATGTCAATGTTTGTGCGGAGGCTCATGATGAAAGCGTAAATCGTGATTCTACATGATCAGTTTTATGTGGGATGGTTCAAGAAATCGTGAGGGATTCCGCTTATTATTCTCCGTAGCCTCACATATGAACACAGCGATGAGTTGCGTTTTTTCTTCCGCGCTTTTTCGACGACGAAAGCGGACCTTCATCAAATCATACTACTGGCCGTAACTTCTGAAGTGGGCTCATCAGTAAAACTGACGTCCGTCACGTCCTCTGCGACAATGTGCACAGCGATGACGAAGGGAGAGCTCTGCACTGGAGCAGCTTCATCTGCAGACTCAAGGGCAGCGACCTCGCGAATTGATTGCACAAGCATATCCTTTCACATGCTTGACAAGCTACTCAGCGCGTGGGAGTGGTGCGTCCCATCGGAGGACTCATTCAATACAATAGTGAAAGCTATGATCTGAGCTTTGAAGACGAAGACGAACCCCTATATGCGCATCGCCAACTTCTCTTGGGCAACATACACATCTGGGACTGATTGTATGGTCGGTTACGAGGTTTTTATTCATACTTCAGTCATTAGAGATTTAAAGTATGAAAGACATTGGAGCTTTGTGACATTAGAGATTTAAAGTATGGAAGACATCTGGCTCAGTACGAACGTCTCAGTAGGAAGATATCACCACACCATCAGACGAATACTATCTCTTACATCAACAGCGTCGTGGCTGGAGTACATCGTGCGAAACAGCTTGCGCGCGAATTGGAATATCAAGATTGACAGAGATGAGCAAGGGGAATGCTCACTATGATAAACCATCGTCTGAGACATCTTGCCAATTGGAATATCAAGATTCCCCATCGACGGAGTTCGATTGATATAGATGAGTAGGGGGAAAGCTCACAAATGTAAATCGAATTCCATCGATGACACAGATGTCGATGGAGAGAATGCGTTTTTTCCTTTCGCGGTTTTTCAACGACAAAAGCAGACCTGTATCAAATCACTATATTCTAAGCTTAGAGTTTCCCCGTGGTGCGCCATCGACGGAACTCGATGAGCATGGACAGAGCTCATTATGATAAACCATCGTCTGAGACAGCTTGCGATGTGGAAAGCTCACGAATGTCAATCGAGGGAATGCGATTTAGATAGATGAACAAGGGGAAAGCTCACTATGATCAACCAGATGTGTGCAACCAACAAAGGTGCTGTTAATCGCAAGGAACTTTTCTTATAACTAGTATTTTCGGCTATGCTTCCAATATGGTTAACGGAGTATCAATTATTAATTTTAAATTAATGTACAAATATTCTGTACTCGTACTTCTCTTGTTCGAATAAATTTGTTGTTGTTCGAATAGAGTAATCCTCTCTAGATACCCATAGAGTACTGAGAAAATGATAATGATCAAGAAAAATAGCCATGTGCTTTCATCAACTACCTTCAAGAGTTTAGCATCCGTTGAAATAATTTGATAGTCGGACTTAAAAGAATTTTTAACGGGTTATGAAATTTTTTGTGGCCTTCATCATTTAACCACTTCTTTAGTTAAGGTGTCTAATCTTGACTTTAATATAAATGCTAGGTTCCCATTCCTCAGAGATTGAGCTATGGAAAGGCTAGAAAACATCATCTTGAACCAATTTGAGTTTCACCATGTTCTAGTGGACATTAAGGATGTGGAGTGAAATCTTGGACCTAGTTGTGTTTGATGACGACCCAAGTCCTCACTTTTAGGCCTTACCACAAGAATAGAAAAGCTCCCTAGTTTGATGTTGATCGTTTCGCCTTCTCCCTCCCTTAAGTTCAACATGAAATTACCACCACATCGAACTAGACTTTCAACACTTACAATTTTGTTTCCACATGTTGGGATGATGTTAGTCAAGCTAGCAAAAAATACTCTATGCAAGACAAAGAAGAAAATCTAAACAATATGTCAAGCAAGAAGAAAAAGCTTTATTGGAGACTCCACCATCTCCAAAAAGAAGTCCAAAGAGGAGATTCTCATGGCTAGAACAAACTTCCTTTGATTAAGAGTATGCTAAATCTAAACGCGGAATTAGGAGAATGAATTCTCATATGTTTTCAAACTGACAAGCTATCCAAAAAAAGGTGCAGACTACTTAAGAGGAATCAAAGTAAAGAGCTGATACATTACATGATTGACAACAAGGGGGTTGAGTACACTATAGACCAAGAAAATGAAGTGTGAATTTTCAATCACTTCTACCAACTCCTTGGAGTGTCTACTACACTCTCACATGTACAAGATACTCTTGAAGGAAACTCATTCTCTCCTTAAAGAGGAAATCCTAGGGTTTGATGACCTCATGAACAAGTTCGCTAAAGCATTCAATAACGTTCTCTTAGTTGCTGTCTGCTTGGTTTGGTAGGAGGCTTTGCGATTTGGTGCATTATTGGACTACCTTTACAAAGGGGTGATCAAACGTGTACGTAGACTGACATGAAAACCAGGTTTAATAGAAAGTGACCTATTACAATGCTCAAAGTGGGCTCTAAGGTCGTTGTGAACCATATTGGGGGGCACTTCCACTGAGAGATCTATTAGGCATGGGAAGTGTATTTTAAGGGAGAGTCCATTGTAGAGGAAATATTGATGTTTGCAAAGGTATTGAATGTGCACAAGAAATGGATCACAATGTATGCATATGCATCTATGTATGCATAGGCATCTGTGTATGCATATGCATTTGTGTATGTGTATCCATTTGTGTATGCATATGCATGTGTGCTTTGATATGCATGTGTGTATGCATATGCATTTGTGTATGTATATGCATTTGTCTATGCATATGCATTTGTGTATGCATATGCATGAGTGTATGCATATGCATATGCACTTGTGTATGCATATGCATATGCATGTATATGCATATGCATATGCATGTATATGCATATGCATATGCATGTATATGGATATGAATGTGTATGCATATGCATTTGTATGCATATGTATTTGTGTATCTATATGCATTTGTGTATGCATATGCATGTGTGTATGCATATGCATTGTGTATGTGTGTATGTGTATACATTTGTGTATCTGTGTATGCGTATGCATGTGTGTATGCATATGCATTGTGTATGTGTGTATGTGTGTATGTGTATACATTTGTGTATGTGTGTGTGCATATACATGTGTGTATGCACAAGCTTGTGTGTAGGAATATACATGTGTGTATGCATATGCATGTGCGTATGCATATGCATTTTTGTATGCATATGCATGTGTGTATGCATATGTGTATGCATATGCATTTGTGGATGTGTATGCATATGTCTATGCATATGCATGTGTGTATGGATATGCATGTGTGTATGCATATGCATTTGTGTCTGCATGTATGTGTGTATGCATATGCATGTGTGTATGCATATGCATGTGTGTATGCATATGCATATGTGTTTATACACATGTGAGTGTGTATGTATATGTATATATATCTCTCTCTATGTTTCTCTAGATCTCTCTCTTTCTTTCATATATCTCTCTCTCTAGATCTCTCTCTCTAGATATCTCTCTCTCTATCTGAATTGAAAACAAAATAATCACTTTCATCGATGTAATTGTTTGAATCGTTGTCATCAAAATCCACTTAAATTGTCCTTCCTCAAATTTCCAAATACTTGATACCAAAATTTCTTACAAAACTAAAGAGAGTAGATATTAGAAAAGGAAAAACATAAAGAAAGAAGAAAGTGTGCTATAGTATGTGCGATATACTTACGAAAACTTTAGATCTTGAAAAACAGAGGTGTACGTAGAGAGAGAGAGAAAGAGAGAGAGAGAAAGAGAGAGAGAGAGAGAGAGAGAGAGAGAGAGAGAGTGAGAGAGAGAGAGAGAGAGAGAGAGAGAGAGAGAGAGAGAGAGAGAGAGAGAGAGAGAGAGAGAGAGAGAGAGAGAGAGAAAGAGAGCGATGTTGCTTGCACACAAATTTCGACAATAGAAGATTCAGTTTCAAAACATGATGAATATTGAATCCTACTTTCGGGCCCGCTTAAAAGACTGTGTTGGTAAGAGCATCGGTATAGTCGTCGGTATGAGCATTCATATTTTTGAGTAATTTATCGACACTTATACTGATGCTTATACGGATGCTCATAACAATGCTCATGTACCGATGCATACATTGCCTAGCCAGTTTAACAAAATCTATCGCAAGTCTTACGGAGGCCAATGCGTGACCATCAGTATCTAGAACATTTGTATGCCCTTCATATGTTGTAGTGCCTTGATTGAAAACTAGATAGACTTGTTTTGTTTCATACATCTGGGGGACTGCCAATCATTGTTAATCTGGCAACATGATTTCATCTTTTACCATCCCTTAATTAGGGAGCACACCAAGTCAAACTCTCTAAAATCAAAAAGAGGGAGAATAAGAGCATCACTAGGTCAAGAAATTTCCAACCAACAAGGTCATTGAAAGCATGGGATTCACTATTTCTTAAGATGAAGTTGTCCCATGAGGCATTGTCATCAGTCCATGCTATTATCAACCACTTCTTGGCCACTTGTAAGGCCGTATCTTTATTGTTCGGAATGCCTAGCACTAGAGTCTTTTTGACTTCAGTAGATTTTGCACTTAATTTTACAAATCCTCCTTCTATCAGAGTGTTTATCTCCTTGTATTTAGGTCTCCAAGTGGCCAAACATTAAATAATCAATGAGATAAGGAATATATTAGTCACCATAGGTCATCCTTCTACCTTGAATTACATACCCCTCCAAGAGAAAATCTCGCATTCAAGCTTCATTAGCAGATATTTCTAGCATTGCTCCATCAAGGCATCCAAGCTCGTGAGGAAAGTTGATAGACAAAAGATTTGGCCACTTCCAAGCTCCTTATAGCCCTCATCAATAAGAATTTCAAGGTACTCTAATCAAATCTCAAAATTGTGTGAAAAATCTAACCATAATGCCGTTTCGGCTCATCATTCATACATAATAGGGGTGCTCTATTGATATCTTCCTGTAGGAAATTTCTATTGAGAAGAAAAGTGAGCAAGAGAGATAACACATTTACATTCACATCCACATTTCCCATCCCCTCTCTCAACCCCATTGCATGTACAATACACCACCATCCACTCATGTGCTTCAATCCCTTCTATGCCTCTTTAGTTGTAGATAAGACAATTCAACAAATCATCACATGTACATAACAACTATAAGAGGAAAATAGAAGGTTAGAAAAACACCATGCAAATTTGGAAGAAAATGTTGTAGCTCTACAGCCCAAACTAATTGTCTTAGCATAGAAAGTGCCTCTCTTAATGCATAATACACATAAGTCAAATATGCACAACATACATTAGAATTACAAGTAGCAACACAAATTAAATAGGTAGTTGAAGAGAAGGATGAACAATTACTCACTAAGATGGATAGAAATTCCCTATCAACTAGAAATATGATTCTTTTATGCGGACATCTAGGTGTAGCATGAGAGGATATGCAGATGCTGCAAGAACATAATAGAGATATCTTTGAAGTAATAATAGACATGTCAAGTGCCCTTGTGATCCCTTCATGGTTTCAAGCAAGTAGATCAAGATCACCTTGAACATTAGATGGAACTATTGGAAGCCCATGATAAGCTCATAGATGAGTTTGAAGCCTTAAGAATGAATCATGTTGCCCTCTTCATGCCTATGTAAGATTCAATGACCAGTATCACTACCACCATTCCATACATTAAGGAACTTGAATATCTTCAAAGAGAACTCACTAAACTGAAGTGTAAACTTGCATCACATCCGACTCTTGACATACCAACATCTTTTTTTAAAATCCATGAACCCAAGGAGCTCCTTGAAATGCTAGTGGAACAATATTATGAGTAGGAATCTAAACAAGAAACAACAATACATGATTGAGTTACCAAGGAAGCTCAAGACACATTTGAATTCCCACGATCAACGTACATGAAAGCCATAGAGGAATTTGGAAGAATCCATCCTTCATGCTGAGAAGTGCAACTTATCGCCATAGCACTATTCAATGAATGTGACTTAAAATGTCCTTACTTTCCAATGCTAGCCCCTCCATAGTATATTTCACAAACAAAATAAAATACATGCCATACTTTATGATTCCAATAGTGTGTAATGCAAAGACAATGTGCATTACTAGATAACTGCTTACTCATGCAATGTCGTCTAAGCCACAAGACTTAGCTCCTGAGTTGTAAACATGGACAAAAGCGAATCTGCACATATTGTAAGTCTCTACTACGATCCCATCCCTAGAACATGCACATGGCCCACATTTGCAATAACATAAGAGAATTTAGTCTAGGTCAGCTTTCGTTATGTCACCATAGGGCCCATCCATTCACCATTGGCTACATCGCCATTACCAAATACGAGATGTCATGGTATGCATACAAATAAAAATGTTTGATGTAAAGCAAAGAACTTTTAAGATATTTTAAAAGGTAAAAGCTTCATAACTTAGGACATTGAGTTTCGAGAATGGAGATCTTGATCTATATTCTGATATGAGTAGGATGACATCCATGAAAGTGTACCACACATGACATCACTGAGTCAAGTACTCGCAAACTTGCTATAATCAATTCTTCAAAGAAATTTTCACTAGAGGCTTTTGGGAGTGCCACTCACAAGTGTTCAATTGTAGGCTAACTCATTTTTAACAACCCTTCCTGTGCATTTAAATGCAACACTCAGCACACTACATGTATCGACAACCCAACACACCCATAGCTATCAATTGGCCTATACTAGAGGTAGATCTAGTTAGAGGCATTTAGGTTAATGATTATTCCCTAGATCTAGACCTCCGAAAAAACTATATTTTCAACTCCCTTCAAGAAGCATTTGTTAGGGACATTAAATGCAAGAGGGAGGCGTTTCTTGGTACTATACAAGGCACATATGGAGAATGTCTAGTTGGAGGAAAAGGCAGAAATAGAAGAAGAGGAAGTATGTAAAGCCAATGAGTCCTTGAGCTTGAGGATCTTAGTTAGAGTCTACCTAAAAATTTCACCATTTTTTGAGCCTATTAGAATTTTTCTTAGAATTTTGAGATTTGAATAGATTATAATTGTAAGATGTGAGCTTTGGTAAAATACATCAACTTACTTACATTGATCTACTTCTTTTTTGTACCTTGTGTGTGTGTGCGCATGTGGGGATCATGTGTTCTTCTCACCATAACCTTCATGAATTACACTTATTCAAGATTTTCATATCATTCTTAGGTTTCCAAGGATTGAAATTGAGGAGGAGAACCTTCTTAAGGTGGTACTCATCCTTGTCTATGGTGACAATAATTATGTTAAACACCATAGTTTCATTAAGAAAGAGTTAAATAATCATTGGATTTCAGCTACAAGAAGATAGAGATGAAGAATGTGGCCTCCAAGGGCATGGATAGTTAAATCCATCAATGGAAATAGGGAAGAGCAATAAGATGGGAATGTATCGTTTTATGATAGACCTCTTTAACCAAATTGCCTTACTGAGCTGGCCATTGATGGTCATACTAGTGCTGAAAATCCCCATAAGAAAAAAAATCATCTTTAACAATCTAGCTCCATAGTTCGTGGGTTTTAGTGATTGAAGAATGAGATTCCACTCAGATCTATACTAAGCTTTCTGGAATTAAACATAGAGAAAAATAGCATTGTGATCCATTTCTTGTGCACATTCAATACCTTCACAAACATCATGTCCTCTAGGATGGACTCTCTCTTAAAATAAACTTCCTAATCCTTATAGATCCATGAGTGGAAGTGCTGCCCAATATGGTTTGCAAAGACCTTAGAGCCCACTTTGAGCATTGTAATAGGTCACTTGCTATTAATCTTGCTTTTAATGTCATTTTATGTATACATTTGATCACCCCTTTGTTAAGGTAGTCCAATAATGCACCAAATCTCAAAGCCTCCTACCAAACCAAGTAGAGAGAAACTAAGAGATCTTTATCGAATGCCTTAGCAAACTTGTTCATGAGGTCATGAAAACCTAGGAGTTCCCCTTCAAGGAGAGAATGAAGAGCCTTCAAGAGTCTCTTGTACATGTGAGAGTGGAGTAGAGACTCCAAGGAATTGGTAGAAGTGATTGAGAAATGACACTTCATTTTCTTGGTCTATAGTGTACTCAACCCCCTTGTTGTAAATCGTGTAATGTATCAGTTCTTTACTTTGTTTGCTCTTAAGTAGTCCGCACCTTTCTTTGGATAGTTGTCAGTTTGAAAACATATGAAAATTCCTTCTCCTCATTGCATGTTCATATTGGAGCATACTCTTGATCGAAGGAAGTTTGTTCTGGCTATGAGAATCTCCTATTTGGAATTCTTTTTGGAGATGGTGGAGTCTCTAATAAATCTTTTTCTTCTTACTTGACATATTGTTTAGATTTTCGTTTTTGTCTACCATAGAGTATTTTTTGCAAGCTTGACTAACATCACCCCAACTTTTGGCAAGAGATTTGTAAGTGTTGAAAGTCTAGCTCTATGTGGTGGTAATTTCATGTTGAACTAAAGGGAGGGAGAAGGTGGAAGGATCAACATCAACTCAGGGATCTTTTCTATTCTCACGGTAAGGCCTAAAAGTGAGGACTCGGGTAGTCATCAAACACAACTAGTTCCAAGATTTGGGAGAGGCAGGGGGACCCAACATTTGAATGATATTCTATCTAATGCAACCTCTATCAGGTCTAGGCTTGCGCACATCCATGCGCCATTCCACTTTAGAGCAAGGAAATCATTCCATACCCTTAATGTCCACTAGATCATGGTGAAACTCAAATTGGTTCAAGATGATGTTTTGTAGCGTGTCCATACCTCAATCTCTGAGGAATGGGAACCTAAGATTTCTATTAGAGTCAAGATTAGACACCTTAACTAAAGAAGTGGTTAAATGATGATGGCCTTAAAAAAACTCATAACCCATTAAATTTTTTTTTAAGTCCGATTATAAAATTATTTCATCGGATGCTAAACCCTTGAAGGTAGATGATGAAAGCACATGGGTATTTCTTTCATCATTATCATATTCTCAGTACTCTATTGGTATCAAGAGAGGAGTACTCTATTGGAACAACAACAAATTTACTCGAACAAGAGAAGCACAAGTACAAAATATTTATACATTAATTTAAAATTAATAATTGATCATGCGTTAACCCATATAGAAATACCTCATTCGTAGTTCAATGCGTCGAAAAAGTACGATACTTAATTCCTTCCGATGTCAAGCACAACACTGTAGGGATCTTTTCGACCAAAATGTGACCTTAATAAGTTGAAGAGGATCCTTAGAGACTTACTACGAGAAACATGGGAACCATGGAAAAAGTGTACGCTTGTTTTAAAGAAATTCTTCTAAAGCCTGCATTTCTAGATTAAACAGCATAACAAAGGTCTCATCATCTTTGTATTCATATGTGATGCGAAGGTTTCACCCAGAATGTGATGAACCTGAAACTTCAAGAAGTGGAGAACTCCGAAGGTCATCAAGACACAAATGGCAACCTACAAGGTATAGCTATGACACTTCTTTTTTTACTACTAAAGATTGTCCTTCCTCAAATTTCCAAAGACTTGATGCCAAAATCTCTTGCAAAACTAAAGAGAGAAGAAAATAGAAAAGGAACTACATAGAGAAAGAGAGTGCTATAGTATCTAGCATATACTTACCAAAACTTTAGATCTAGAAAAATAGAGGTGTACGTATAGAGAGAGAAAGACAAAGAGAGAAAGAGAGAGAGAGAGAGAGAGAGAGAGAGAGAGAGAGAGAGAGAGAGAGAGAGAAAGAGTGACAAACAGATGGATGTTGCTCGCATGCAAATTCGACAATAGAAGATTGAGTTTCAAAATGTGATGAATGCCAAACTTTTGCTCCCGGGCCCGCTTAAAAGACTGTGTCGGTAAGAGCGTCAGTATAGTCGTCACTATGAGCATCGGTAGTTTCTAGTAATTTATCGACACTTATACTAACGCTTATACGGACGCTCATACCGATGCGTACATTTCCTAGCCAGATTACCAAAGTTTATCGAGAGTCTTACCAATGCCGATGTGTGACCATTGGTATGCAGAGTGTGGGTATGCCCTTCATATGTTGTAGTGCCTCGATTGAAAACTAGATAGAGTTGTTTTGTTTGATACATCTGCTGGACTTCAAATTATTGTTAATATGGCAACATGATTTCATCTTTTTCCATCCCTTAATTAGGGAGCACACCAAGTCAAACCCTCTCAAATTCAGCAAAAAGAGGGAGAACAAGAGCATCACTACGTCAAGAACTTTTCTACCAACAAGGTCATTGAAAGCATGGGATTCACTATTTCTAAAGATGAAGTTGTCCCATGAGGCATTGTCATCAGTCCATGCTATTATCAACCACTTCTTGGCCAATTGTAAGGCCGTATCTTTATTAGCACTAGAGTCTTTTTGACTTCAATAGATTTTGCACTTAATTTTACAAATCCTCCTTCTATCAGAGTCTCTATCTCCTTGTCTTTAGGTATCCAAGTGGCCAAAAATTAAACAATCCATGAGATAAGGAATAAATTAGTCACCATAGGTCATCCTTCTCCATTGACTTACATAAGCCTCCAAGAGAAAATCTCACATTCAAGGTTCATTAGCACGTATTTCTAGCATTGCTCCATCAAGGCATCCAAGCTCGTGAGCAAAGTTGATAGACAAAATATTTCTCCAAGTCAAAGCTCCTTATAGCCCTCATCAATACGAATTTCAAGGTAATCTAATCAAATCTCAACATTTTGCAAAAAATCTAACCATAATGCCGTTTCATCTCATCAATGGTACATAATAGGAGTGCTCTGTTGATATCTTCCTATAGGAAATTTCTATTGAGAAGAAAAGTGAGCAAGAGAGATAACACATTTACACTCACATCCACATTTCCCATCCCCACTCCCAACCCCATTGCATAACAATACACCGTCATCCACTCATGTGCTTCAATCCCTTCTATGCCTCTTTAGTTGCTGATAATACAATTCAGCGAATCATCACATGTACATAACAAGGACAAAAGGAAAATAGAAGGTTAGAAAAACACCATGCAAATTTGGAAGAAAATGTTGTAGCTCTACATCCCAAACTAATTCTCTTAGCATAGAAAGTGCCTCTTTTAATGCATAGTTCACATAAGTCAAATATGCACAACATACATTCCACTCTCAGCACAAATTAAATAGGGAGTTGAAGAGAAGGATGAACAATTACTCGCTAAGATGGATAGAAATTTCCTATCAACTAGAAACATGAGTCTTTTATGCGGACATCTAGGTGCAGCATGAGAGGATATTCAGATGCTACAAGAACATAATAGAGATATCTTTGAAGTTATAATAGACATATTAGGTGCCCTTGTGATCCCTTCATGGTTTCAAGCAAGTAGATCATGATCAGCTTGAACATTACACGGAAATATTGGAAGCCCATGATAAGCTCATAGATGAGTTTGAAGCCTTTAGAATGAGTCATGTTGCCCTCTCCATGCCTATGTAAGATTCAATGACCACTATCACTACCACCATTCTATACATTAAGGAACTTAAATATCTTCAAAGAGAACTCACTGAAATGAAGTGTGAACTTGCATCACATCCCACTCTTGACATACCAAAATCACTTTTTAAAATCCATGAACCCAAGGAACTCCTTGGAATTCTAGTGGAACAATATTATGAGTAGGAATCTAAACATGAAACAACATAAGATGATTGAGTTACCAAGGAAGCTTCAAGACACATTTGAATTTCCATGATCAAGCTACATGAAAGCCATAGAGGAATTTGGAAAAATCCATCCCTCATGCTAAGAAGTGCAACTTATGGCCATAGCAGTATTCAATGAATGTCTGTTAAGATGTCCTTACTTTCCAATGCTAGCCCCTTGATAGTATATTTCACAAACAAACTATAACACATGCCATACTTTATGATTCCAATAGTGTGTAATGCAAAGACAATGTGCATTACTAGATAATAGCTTACTCATGCAATGTCGTCTAAGCCACAAGACTTACCTCGTGAGGTGTAAACATGGACAAAAGCGACTCTCCGCATATTGTAAGTATGTGCTACGATCCCATCCCTAGAACACGCACATGGCCCACATTTGCAATAAAATTGGAGAATTTAGTCTAGGTCAACTTTCCTTATCTTATGTCACCATAGGGCCCACTGATTCACCATTGGCTACATCACCATTACCAAATAAGAGATGTCATGGTATGCATACAACTAAAAATGTTTGATCTAAAGCAAAAAAGTTTTAAGATATTCGAAAAGGTAAAAGCTTCATAAGTTAGCACATTGAGTTTCAAGAATGGAGATCTTAATCTATTTTATGATATGAGTAGGATGACATCCATGAAAGTCTGCTACACATGACATCACTGAGTCAAGTACTCCCAAACTTGCCATAAGCAATTATGCAAGGAAATTTTCACTACAGGCTTTTGGGAGTACCGCTAACAAGTATTCGATTGTAGGCTAAATCTTTTTTTACAACCCTTCATGTGCGATTAAATGCAATACTCAGCACTCTACATGTATCGACAACCCAACACACCCATAGCTATCAATTGTCCTATACTAGAGGTAGATCTAGTTAGAAGCATTTAGGTTAATGATTATTCCCTAGACCTAGACCTCCAAAAAAACTATATTTTCAACTCCCTTCAAGAAGTGTTTGTTAGGGACATTAAATGCATGAGGGAGACCTTTCTTCGTAGTGTACAAGGCACACATGGACAATGTCTTGTTGCAGGAGAAGGCAGAAATTGAAGAAGAGGAAGTATGTGAAGCCAATGAGTCCTTGAGCTTGAGGATCTCAGTTAGAGTGTACCTACAAATTTCATCATTTTTGGAGCCTATTAGAATTTTTCTTAGATTTTTCTTAGAATTTTGAGATTTGAATAGATTATGATTGTAATATTTGAGCTTTGGTAGAATATATCAACTTACTTACATTGATCTACTTCTTTTCTGATCCTTGTGTGTGTGCATGTTGGGATCATGTGTTCTTCTAACCATAACCTTCATGAATTACACTCATTCAAGATCTTCATATCATTCTTAGGTTTCCAAGGATTGAAATTGAGGAGGAGAACCTTCTTAAGGTGGTACTCATCCTTGTCTATAGTGACAATAATTATGTTAAACACAATAGTTTCATTAAGAAAGAGTTATTTAATCATTGGATTTGAGGTACAAGAAGATAGAGATGAAGAATGTGGCCTACAAGGGCATGGATAGTTTAATCCATCAATGGAAATAGGAAAGAGCAATAAGATGAGAATGTAACCTTTTATGATAGACCTCTTTAAGCAAATTGCCTTACTAAGCTGGCCATTGATGGTCATACTAGTGGTGACAATCGCATAAGCAAAAAAATCATCTTTAACAATCTAGCTCCATAGTAAGTAGTTTTTAATGATTGAAGAATGAAATTCCACTCAAATCTATACTAAGCTTTTTGGAATTAAACATAGAGAAAATAGCATCATGATCCATTTCTTGTGCACATTCAATACCTTCGCAAACATCAATCATTTCCTCTAGGATGGACTCTCCCTTAAAATAAACTTCCTAATCCTTATGGATCCACGAGTGGAAGCGCCGCCCAATATGTTTTGCAAAGACCTTAGAGCCCACTTTGAGCATTGTAATAGGTTACTTGCTATTAATCCTGGTTTGAATACCATTCTATGTATACATTTGATCACCCCTTTGTTAAGGTAGTCGAATAATGCACCAAATCTCAAAGCCTCCTACCAAACCAAGTAGAGAGAAACTAAGAGAGTTTTATTGAATGCCTTAGAAAATTGTTCATGAGGTCATTAAAACCTAGGATTTCCCCTTTAAGGAGAGAATGAAGAGCCTTCAAGAGTCTCTTGTACATGTGAGAGTGGAGTAGACACTTCAAGGAATTGGTAGAAGTGATTGAAAATTGACACTTCATTTTCTTTGTCTATAGTGTACTCAACCCCCTTGCTCTCAATCATGTAATGTATCAGTTCTTTACTTTGTTTCCTCTTAAGTAGTCTGCACCTTTCTTTGGATAGCTTGTGAGTTTGAAAACAGATGAAAATTCTTTCTCCTAATTGCATCTCCATATTAGAGCATCAGCTTAGTAATGAAGACATTGAATGCGTTCTCCAAGATTTGAATTTGGACTCTCAAGAAGAAGGGGTAGGTGACCATCAAAAACACGATGAAGAAGGACAAAAAGGATAGGCAAATGAAGACGAAGAAGAGGAAGAGGAGCACAATGAAAAAGAATATGACACTAGAGAAGAGTGTGGAGAAACTGAAGGTGCCCTTCCCTATAGAACACAATTACAAAGATTGTACGACACAATTGTGATTGTACAAGAACAACATTACCTCTCTTTCGCCATAGGAAAAAGCGTTGATTTGCCTCTCCAATTTATGAAAAGGACCTTTCAAATTACAAAAGCCTTAATTCAATGTTACAAAAGCCAATGCCTTCCTATGATTGATGATGTGTCACGAAACAATCATGCCATAGTAAGAACATAAGGATCAACATGTTGGGACATGAAGCAACTATAGCTCAACAGGCCATCTCAAAAGCTACCATTGACTTGATGGCCGAGACTTTTTCTTAAACTTTGTCAATATCTTGTCAGAAATCTCCATCCTCTCCTAACACTACTAAGGTACAAGCAACCATAGAGACCACTACAACCAATCAAGCCAGGAAACCCATCTTCCACACTCCTCTCAATTCCCCACCCCATACTAAAAATATCGCATCTAGAACATCCTTCAATTTTCAAGCACCCACCTCCCAAGCCATAGTCTTTTCTGCCATCACCAACGTGCTCTAAAATACCTCTACCAAATTCATTGCACTAGTCATAGGTCACCCTATCATAACCAATGTAGTAGGCACTCCCCATTGCACTAACGGAAGTATCCATTTCCCAATCACCTCTTACACCCAAGTCCCATTCATCGCAGATACTTATTATTCCATTCTCTGACCCCCAACAATGGCTACCAACATATCACAAGTCTGGATTGCTTTCATGGAAGCCCTAGCTCGCCCTCTAGGACCATTTTCTTTAGGCTCGAGCCCAATCGTAAGAACTTCACTCTACAAAAATACCACATGCACATCACTTATCATTCCCATTTGCATGATAGAATGCACATGCACTATAGTGTGAGACCCCATAGATATCTCACCACACACAACACTAATCCCTCTCCCCACACTTCCACAATCCTCCATTCCCCCTCCACCAACATCAATAGAGCCATCACACGTTCATCCACAACATTCACATTGCCCATTCCCAATCCACTTTACCTTTATATCCCCCTATAAATATCACATCTACATGTCTAAGTAAGAGCATTAATACTATGATTTAGTGTGCTAACCAATTACAACAAGACTACAGCTAGAAGCTCCAAATGCCATTGTCCAAGAAGAATCTCAATGACTACAAGCGTGAGTGATGGCAAAGGAGGAAGACAATTGTACGATGCATGCACAACATGAAACAATCCAACAGGCACACCATGAAATCAATTCTAGATTTCAAGATCTGGATGTGGAAGAAATCAAGAATTTAGAGATCATGCTATACCAACAGATGGACATGACGTTACAATGAAATATGGGCATTTTAAGAAGACACATGTCAAGAGCTATGGAGGAGAACAAATGGCACCAATAGCAAAACCAGGAAAACTTAGAAGCAACCACGGAAGGGGCCCCTCACATAGCCATTCCTCCTCATAGATTTCTAGTTGTTCCCTTTGATAATATCTGGATATTACTAGAAGAACATGCAAGCTTCCTTGAGTCATACATGAAAATGGAAGAAGAATGTAAGCAATTGAAGAAGCAATTAGCCACCGCAAGTACAGAGGTACTTGAAGCTATTCCCCTACTAGAGGACACTAAAGAAGTCTAGAATCTTCTATAGCAAATAGAGGAATAAAAAGAAAATTTAGCTCATTATGAATGACGTGCTCACGAGAAATAGAGTACAATCCATGCTACTACCCAGTACCCCACCCATGCCCATGGCCCCACTTTGCAATCAAGGTAAACAGTACTAAGGTTGCTTTGACTATATAAATTACCCCTATTATGCTCTGTGGAAGGGAACTCCCACTATAGGATATATGATCTCAACGATATGCCATTGGAAACAGTCATTCAAGAACCTACCTGACGATGGTGTTTGAAATGCTCAAAAATATGAAGGATTTATACATTTCACTTCTAGGCTTCAACGAAGGGAACCTTGTCTTGGTCTATGATATGAGTAGATCTCCTTCTATCAACACCATCTATGCATTTCATGCTAGAATCAAGCACATGCCTGCTTGTTAGAAGCAAACATTCAAGGAAATGTTATCAACTGAGTTTTGGGAATATCACTCCAAACTTTTCAGTCCCAAATCCACACATCTTCTCCATCATTTTGTAGTAGAACATGTCATCCATGTGGATCATTTATGCATGCCACATCTCGACATTCTAGGTCTTGTAGATTAGGATGTTTAATGATTGATTAGCATGAGGCCTTTGATTAAAAGAGCACATGCTAGATACTAATGTGTTGCAATATTACATCTCATGCCCTTTACCAGAGAGGTTTTTCAACGATGACAAACACGAGACAGGGGGGGTGTTGGACATAGCCAAGGTGGTCTTAGCGATTTGAGAAGACACAGAAGTATGAGGCAGTCCAGTCAAAGAGAGTCAGAGTAGAGAGAATGTCAAACAACACCACGTCGACAAGGAAGTCAACATAGATCCAGGGAGTAGGCGAAGAAATTCTTTTTCCAAGAGCAGACCATTATCAATAGTGATTTTCCTCACTCCACTACATTGTAACTCTCATTCTTTGTAATTCCAACTTTATTTTGTTCAAGTCCAACAGTCCTTATGCTTGAGGACTACTAGATCTATGTACATACCAATTTTCATAATTTTTAGAGCTCGTTTGAGACTTCAAAAAAGCTTAGGAACCTAATTTTTAAGAAGGCTAGACACTAGGTGTGAATAAATCGAAAGCTTGTCAAAAACTATAAAAGAAGCTATAGAGCTCATTTTTGAGGCTGTATTTTGGGAACTTAAGCAACTTCAAGAGCTTTTTTCCCTCTTCAAGAGCTTTTCTTTCCCTTGATTTGTATCTATTCCTCTAGATCTAAGGCTTACTTATCTTTTACATATTTCATTTAGTAATACAAATTCTTTTCGGCGTACTTCAATCCTTCTGCAATCCCCTAATTCCAACATAAATTATTCTTATTTCGTATGTTAAATCTCTATGTTCATGCTTGGCGAGAACTGATGGTAAAAGCCAACAACTATAATCTATCCCTACAAGGATGGAAATCTCAATAGAATGAAAACTTCTTTGATGTGTTTGAATGGCAATATTTGTGCGGAGGCTCATGATAAAAGCGTAAATCGCGATTCTACGTGATCAGTTTTATGTGGGATGGTTCAAGAAATCGTGAGGAATTCCGCTTATTATTCCCCGTAACCTCACATATGAACACAGCGATGAGTTCCGTTTTTTCTTCCGCGCTTTTTCGACGACGAAAGCGGACCTTCATCAAATCATTATGTTATAAGCTTAGAGTTTCCCCGTAATTCCATACTACTGGCCGTAACTTCTGAAGTGGGCTCATCAGTAAAACTGACGTCCGTCACGTCCTCTGCGACAATGTGCACAGCGATGACGAAGGGAGAGCTCTGCACCCGAGCAGCTTCATCTGCAGACTCAAGCGCAGCAACCTCACGAATTGATTGCTCAAGCATATTCTTTCACATGCTTGACAAGCTTCTCAGCGCGTGGGAGTGGTGCGTCCCATCGGAGGACTCATTCAATAGAATAGTGAAAGCTATGATCTGAGCTTTGAAGACGAACCGAATCCCTATATGCACATCGCCAACTTCATAGTTCAGGCATTATAGATTTAAAGTATGAAATTCGAGCTTTCTGACTGGTTCGAAATATTGAGCTGTGAAACAGAGTGATATGTGCATGCTCGAAACTATACTTGCAGCGTCGCCTCTCAAATTTGCATATTCTCTCTGGTATAATTCTTAGTTAATTACTAGTAGCCTTTCAAATTTTCTTGTCATGTAACATTCTCATCTTCGGATGTAACTTCTATGGTATTCGAATGTCTTTCCAATGGGATGACCTAAGCGGACCTCTTCTATTTTCCTTTCTTACTTTCTTTCTATTCTGCTCCGTGAGGAAGGTATTTGTATTCTTTTCTCTCTTGCTTCAATCTCGGCTCAGTACCAACGTCTCAGTAGGAAGATATCACCACATCTCTTCGTGGCTGGAGTACATCGTGCGAAACAGCTTGCGCGCGAATTGGAATATCAAGATTGATAGAGATGAGCAAGGGGAAAGCTCACTATGGTAAACCATCGTCTGAGCCATCTTGCCACTTGGAATATCAAGATTCCCCATCGGCGGAGTTCGATTGATATAGATGAGTAGGGGGAAAGCTCACAAATGTCAATCGAATTCCATCGATGACACAGATGTCGATGGAGGGAATGCGTTTTTTCCTTTCGCGCTTTTTCAACGACAAAAGCAGACCTGTATCAAATCACTATATTCTAAGCTTAGAGTTTCCCCGTGGTGCGCCATCGACGGAACTCGATGAGCACGGACAGAGCTCACTATAATAAACCATCGTCTGAGACAGCTTGCGAAGTGGAAAGCTCACGAATGTCAATCGAGGGAATGCGATTTAGATAGATGAACAAGGGGACAGAGCTCACTATGATCAACCACATGTGTGCAATCAACAAAGGTCTTGTTAATCGCAAGGAACTTTTCTTATAACTAGTATTTTCGGCTATGCTTCCAATATGGTTAACGCAGGATCAATTATTAATTTTAAATTAATGTACAAATATTCTGTACTCGTACTTCTCTTGTTCGAATAAATTGGTTGTTGTTCGAATAGAGTACTCCTCTCTAGATACCCATAGAGTACTGAGAATATGACAATGATCAAGAAAAATAGCCATGTGCTTTCATCAACTACCTTCAAGAGTTTAGCATCCGATGAAATAATTTGATAATCGGACTTAAAAGAATTTTTAATGGGTTATGAGATTTTTTGGGGCCTTCATCATTTAACCACTTCTTTAGTTAAGGTGTCTAATCTTGACTTTAATATAAATGTTCGGTTTACATTCCTCAAAGATTGAGCTATGAAAAGGCTAGAAAACATCATCTTGAACCAATTTGAGTTTCACCATGATCTAGTGGACATTAAGGATGTGGTGTGATTTCCTTGTCCTAAACTGGAATGGCGCATGGATGTGTGCAAGCCTAGACCTGATAGAGGTTGCATTAGATAGAATATCATTGAAATGTTGGGTCCCCCCTTCCTCTCCAAAATCTTGGACCTAGTTGTGCTTGATGAAGACCCAAGTCCTCAGTTTTAGGCCTTACCACAAGAATAGAAAAGCTCCCTAGTTTGATGTTGATCCTTTCGCCTTCTCCCTCCCTTAAGTTAAACATGAAATTATCACCACATCGAACTAGACTTTCAACACTTACAATTCTGTTTCCACATGTTGGGATGATGTTAGTCAAGCTAGCAAAAAATACTCTATGC
Organism: Ceratopteris richardii; assembly: GCA_020310875.1. NCBI lineage: Eukaryota > Viridiplantae > Streptophyta > Polypodiopsida > Polypodiales > Pteridaceae > Ceratopteris > Ceratopteris richardii. The sequence goes on from CM035429.1 coordinate 58,622,871, forward strand.
AAGACAAAGAAGAAAATCTAAACAATATGTCAAGTAAGAAGAAAAAGCTTTATTCGAGACTCAACCATCTCCAGAAAGAAGTCCACAGAGGAGATTGTCATGGCCATAACAAACTTCCTTTGATTAAGAGTATGCTCAATCTGAACGCAAAATTAAGAGAATGAATGTTCATATGTTTTCAAACTGACAAGCTATCCAAAGAAAGGTGCAGACTACTTAAGAGGAAACAAAGTAGAGAACTGATACATTATATGATTGACAACAAGGGGGTTGAGTACACTATAGACCAAGAAAATTAAGTGTCAATTTTCAATCACTTCTACCAACTCCTTGGAGTGTCTACTACACTCTCACATGTACAAGATACTCTTGAAGGAAACTCATCCTCTCCTTAAAGGGGAAATCCTAGAGTTTGATGACCTCATGAACAAGTTCGCTAAATCATTTAATAACGTTCTCTTAGTTGCTGTGAGCTTGGTTTGGTAGGAGGCTTTGCGATTTGGTGCATTATTGGACTACCTTAACAAAGGGGTGATCAAACGTGTACATAGAATGACATGAAAACCAGGATTAATAGCAAGTGACCTATTACAATGCTCAAAGTGGGCTCTTAGGTCTTTGTGAACCATATTGGGGGGCACTTCCACTCGTGGATCTATTAGGACCAGGAAGTATATTTTAAGGGAGAGTCCATTGTAGAGGAAATAATTGATGTCTGCGAAGGTATTGAATGTGCACAAGAAATGGATCACAATGCTCTTTTTCTCTTTATTGAAAACTTATTATAGATTTGAGTGGAATTTCATTCTTCAATCAGTAAAAGCCACTAAATCTGGTGCCAGATTGTTAAAGATGATTATTTTTCTTATGGGGATTGTCACCACTAGTATAACCATCAATGGCCAGCTTAGTAAGGAAATTTGCTTAAAGAGGTCTATCATAAAAAGATACATGCTCACCTTACTTATCTTCACTATTTGCATTGATGGATTAAACTATCCATGCCCAGTGAGGCCACATTCTTCATCTCTATCTTCTTGTAGCTCAAATCCAATGATTAATTACCTCTTTCTTAATGAAACTATTGTGTTTAACATAATTATTCTCACTATAGACAAGGATGAGTACCACCTAAAGAAGGTTCTCCTCCTCAATTATAATCCTTGGAAACCTAAGAATGAGATGACAATCTTGGATGAGTGTATTTCATGAAGGTTATGGTGAGAAAAACACACGATCCCCACATGCACACACACACAGACAAGGTACACACAAGAAGTAGATGAATGTAAGTAAGTTGATGTATTTTACCAAAGCTCAAATCTTTCAATCATAATCTATTCAAATCTCAAAATTCTAAGAAAAATGTAAGAAAAATTTGAATAGGCTCCAAAAATGAAGAAATTTGTAGGTAGACTCTTACTAACATCATCAAGCTCAAGAACGCATTGCCTTTACATACTTCATCTTCTTCTATTTCTGCCTTCTCCTCGAGCAAGACCTTTTCCATGTGTGCCTTGTACACTACCAAGAAATGCCTCCCTCTCGCAAATGATGTCCCTAACAAACGCTTCTTGAAGGGACTTGAAAATATAGTTTTGTCGGAGGTCTAGGTCTAGGGAATGATCATTAACCTAAATGCTTCTAACGATATCTACCTCTAGTATAGGGGAATTGATAGCTATGGGTGTGGTTGGGTTGTCGATACATGTAGTGTGCTGAGTATTGCATTTAATCGCACATGAAGAGTTGTGAAAAATGTTATTGCCTACAATTGAACACTTGTGAGTGGTACTCCCAAAAGCTTGTAGTGAAACTTTCTTTGAAGGTTTGCTTATAGCAAGTTGTGGAGTACTTGACTCAGTGATGTCATGCGTAGTAGACTTTCATGGATATCACCGTACTCATATCATAAAATAGAACAAGATCTCCATTCTCGAAACTCAATGTCCAGACTTATGGTGCTTTTACCTTTTAGAATACCTTAGAATTTTTTTGCATTAGATCAAACATTTTTATTTGCATTCATACCATCAAATCTATCATTTGGTGTAGGAGATGTAGCCAATTGTGAGTCGGTGGGCCCTATTGTGATGTAAGATAAGGAAAGCTGACCTACTCCTGATTCTCTAATTTTATTGCAAATGGGGCCTGGTTCATGTTCTAGGGATGGGATTGTAGCATAAACTATACAATATGTGGAGAGTCACTTTTGTGCATGTTTGCACCTCACGAGGTAAGTCTTGCGGCAGAGACTACATGGCATGAGTAAGCAATTGTCTAGTAATGCACATTGTCTTTTCATTATAAACTGCTAGAATCATAAAGTATGGCATGTATTATAGTTTTTTTGTGGAATATACTATCTTGGGGCTAGCTCTGGAGAGAAAGGACATTTTAACAAAGATTCATTGAATAGTGCTAGAGCCGTAAGTTGTACTTCTCAACATGAAGGATGAATTCTTCCAAATTCCTCTATGGCTTTCATCTAGGTTGATCGTGGGAATTCGAATGTGTCTTGACCTTCCTTGGTAACTCAATAATCTATTGTTGTTTCTTGTTTAGATTCTTAATCATAATATTGTTCCACTAGCATTTCAAGGAGTTCCTTGGGTTCATGGATTTTAAAAGGTGATGTTGGTATGTCAAGAATTGGATGTGATGCAAGTTCACACTTCATTTGAGTGAGTTCTCTTGGAAGATATTCAAGTTCCTTAATGAATGGAATAATTGTAGTGATAGTGGTTGTCACATCTTACATAGGCATCTGAGGGCAACATGAGCCATTCTTAAGGCTTCAAACTCATCCCTGAGCTTATCATGGGCTTCCAATAGTTCCATGTAATGCGTTGCTAGCTATTTAATTTGTGTTGCTACTTTCAATTCTAGTGTATGGTGTGCATATTTGAGTTATGTGTACTATGCATTAAGAGAGGAACTTTCTATGCTAGGAGAACTAGTTTGGGATTGTAGAGCTACAACATTTTCTTCCAAATTTGCATGGTGTTTTCCTAAGCTTCTAAATTCCTCTTGTAGTTGTTATGTACATGTGATGATTTTTTGAGTTGTGTTATCTGCAAATGAAGAGGCATAGAAAGGATTGAAGCACATGAATGGACAGTCATGTAGTGTAGATGCAATGGGGTTGGGAGTGGGGATCGTAAATGTCGATATGAATGTAAATGTGTTATTTCTCTTGCTCGCTTTTCTTGTCAGTAGAAATGTCTTACATGAAGATATCAATAGAGCACCCCTAATATGTATAAATGATGAGCTAGAACAACATCGTGGTTAGATTTTTCTCAGAATTTCGAGATTTGATTAGATTATCCTTGTATGATTTGAGATTTGGTAAAAGAAAATCAACTTCTTTCCATTGATCTAATTCTTGTTTGTACCTTGTGTGTGTGTATGCATGTAGGGATCGTTTGTTCTTCGCACCATAATCTTCATGAACTATACTCATTCAAGATTTTCATATCATCCTTAAGTTTGCAATTATTGAAATTAAGGAGGATAACCTTCTTGATTTGCTACTCATCCTTGTCTATATTGACAATCATTATGTTAAACACATTAGGTTCATCAAGGAAGAGTTAACTAGTCTTTGGAATTTAGCTATCAAGAAGATAGAAATGAAGAATGTGGCCTCCATGGGCAAGGATAGTTTAATCCATCAATATGCATTTTTATGCATATGCATTTTTGTATGTGTGTGTGCATATGCATTTCTATGTATATGCATTTGTGTATCGATATGCATGTGTGTATGCATATGCATTTGTGTATGTGTATGCATGTGTGTATGCATATGCATGTGTTTATGCATATGCATGTGTATGCATATGCATGTGTGTATGCATATGCATGTGTGTATGCATATGCATGTGTCTATGCATATGCATGTGTCTATGCATATGCATGTGTGTATGCATATGCATTTGTGTATGTGTATGCATGTGTGTATGCATATGCATCTGTGTATGCATATGCATTTGTGTATGTGTATCCATTTGTATATGCATATGCATGTGTGCTTTGATATGCATGTGTGTATGCATATGCATTTGTGTATGTATATGCATTTTTTTATGCATATGCATTTTTGTATGCATATGCATGAGTGTATGCATATGCATTTGTGTATGCATATGCATTTGCATGTATATGCATATGCATTTGCATGTATATGCATATGCATTTGCATGTATATGCATATGCATTTGCATGTATATGCATATGAATGTGTATGCATATGCATTTCTATGCATATGCATTTGTGTATGTATATGCATTTGTGTATGCATATGCATTGTGTATGTGTGTATGTGTATACATTTGTGTATCTGTGTATGCATATGCATGTGTGTATGCATATGCATTGTGTATGTGTGTATGTGTGTATGTGTATACATTTGTGTATGTGTGTCTGCATATACATGTGGGTATGCATATGCATGTGTGTATGTATATACATGTGTGTATGCATATGCATGTGTGTATGCATATGCATTTGTGTATGCATATGCATGTGTGCATGCATATGCATGTGTGTATGCATATGCATTTGTGTATGTATATGCATGTGTGTATGCATATGCAGGTGTGTATGCATATGCATGTCTGTATGCATATGCATGTGTGTATGCATATGAATGTGTGTATGCATATATATGTGTGTATGCATATGCATGTGTGTATGCATATGCATGTGTGTCTGCATATGCATGTGTGTATGCATATGCATTTGTGTATGCACAAATTTTTATATGCATATGCATGTGTGTTTATACACATGTGAGTGTGTATGTTTATGTATATATATCTCTCTCTCTATGTTTCTCTAGATCTCTCTCTTTCTTTCATATCTCTCTCTCTAGATCTCTCTCTTTCTTTCATCTCTCTCTCTAGACGTCTATTTTTCTTTCATCTCTCTCTCTATGTCAGTTGAAAACAAAACAATCACTTACATCGATGTAATTGTTTGAATCGCTGTCATCAAGATCCACTTAAAGTTGTCCTTCCTCAGATATTCAAAGACTGGATGCCAAAATCTCTTGCAAAACTAAAGAGAGAAGATATTAGAAAAGTAAAAATATAAAGAAAGAAAAAAGTGTGCTACAATATGTGCGATATACTTACAAAAGCTTTAGATCTTGAAAAATAGAGGTGTATGTACAGAGAGAGAGAAAGAGAGACAGAGAGAAAGAGAGAAAGAAAGAGAGAGAGAGAGAGATAGAGAGAGAGAGAGAGCGAGAGAGATAGAGTGACAAACAGAGCGATGTTGGTTGCACACAAATTTCAACAATAGAACATTTAGTTTCAAAATGTGATGAATGTTGAATTTTTCTCTCGGGCCCGATTAAAAGAATCTGTCGGTAAGAGCGTCAGTATAGTCGTCGGTATGAGCATTCGAAGTTTCCAATAATTTATCAACACTTATACTGATGCTTATACGGATGCTCACACCAATGCTCATGTACCGATGCATACATTGCCTATCCAGTTTACCAAACATTATCGAGAGTATTACCAATGCCGATGCGTGATCTTCGATATGTAGAACGTTGGTATGCCCTTCATATGTTGTAGTGCCTCGATTGAAAACTAGATAGAGTTTTTTTGTTTGATACATCTAGGGGACTGCCAATCATTGTTAATCTCGCAACATGATTTCATCTTTTTCCATCCCTTAATTAGGGAGCACACCAAGTCAAACCCTCTCAAATTCAGCAAAAAGAGGGAGAATAAGAGCACCACTACGTCAAGAAATTTCCAACCAACAAGGTCATTGAAAGCATGGGATTCACTATTTCTAAAGATGAAGTTGTCCGATGAGGCATTGTCATCAGTCGATGCGATTATCAACCACTTCTTGGCCACTTGTAAGGACGTATCTTTATTGTTCACAATGTCTAGCACTAGAGTCTTTTGAACTTCAGTAGATTTTGCACTTAATTTTACAAATCCTCCTTCTATATGAGTCTCTATCTCCTTGGCTTTAGGACTCCAAGTGGCCAAACATTAAATAATCAATGAGATAAGGAATATATTAATCACCATAAGTCATCCTTCTCCATTGAGTTACATAACCCTCCAAGAGAAAATCTCGCATTCAAGCTTCATTAGCACATATTTCTAGCATTGCTCCATCAAGGCATCCAAGTTCGTGAGGAAAGTTGATAGAAAAAAGATTTGGCCACTTCCAAGCTCCTTATAGCAACATGAGCCATTCTTAAGGCTTCAAACTCATCTATGAGCTTATCATGGGCTTCCAATAGTTCCATGTAATGCGTTGCTAGCTATTTAATTTGTGTTGCTACTTTCAATTCTAGTGTATGGTGTGCATATTTGAGTTATGTGTACTACGCATTAAGAGAGGAACTTTCTATGCTAGGAGAACTAGTTTGGGATTGTAGAGCTACAACATTTTCTTCCAAATTTGCATGGTGTTTTCCTAAGCTTCTAAATTCCTCTTGTAGTTGTTATGTACATGTGATGATTTTTTGAGTTGTGTTATCTACAAATGAAGAGGCATAGAAAGGATTGAAGCACATGAATGGACAGTCATGTAGTGTAGATGCAATGGGGTTGGGAGTGGGGATCGTAAATGTCGATATGAATGTAAATGTGTTATTTCTCTTGCTCGCTTTTCTTGTCAATAGAAATGTCTTACATGAAGATATCAATAGAGCACCCCTAATATGTATAAATGATGAGCTAGAACAACATCGTGGTTAGATTTTTCTCAGAATTTCGAGATTTGATTAGATTATCCTTGTATGATTTGAGATTTGGTAAAAGACAATCAACTTCTTTCCATTGATATAATTCTTGTTTGTACCTTGTGTGTGTGTATGCATGTAGGGATCGTTTGTTCTTCTCACCAGAATCTTCATGAACTACACTCATTCAAGATTTTCATATCATCCTTAAGTTTGCAATTATTGAAATTAAGGAGGATAACCTTCTTGATTTGCTACTCATCCTTGTCTATATTGACAATCATTATGTTAAACACATTAGGTTCATCAAGGAAGAGTTAACTAGTCTTTGGAATTTAGCTATCAAGAAGATAGAAATGAAGAATGTGGCCTCCATGGGCATGGATAGTTTAATCCATCAATATGCATTTTTATGCATATGCATTTTTGTATGTGTGTGTGCATATGCATTTCTATGTATATGCATTTGTGTATCCATATGCATGTGTGTATGCATATGCATTTGTGTATGTGTATGCATGTGTGTATGCATATGCATGTGTGTATGCATATGCATGTGTGTATGCATATGCATGTGTGTATGCATATGCATGTGTGTATGCATATGCATTTGTGTATGTGTATGCATGTGTGTATGCATATGCATCTGTGTATGCATATGCATTTGTGTATGTGTATCCATTTGTATATGCATATGCATGTGTGCTTTGATATGCATGTGTGTATGCATATGCATTTGTGTATGTATATGCATTTTTGTATGCATATGCATGAGTGTATGCATATGCATTTGTGTATGCATATGCATTTGCATGTATATGCATATGCATTTGCATGTATATGCATATGCATTTGCATGTATATGCATATGAATGTGTATGCATATGCATTTCTATGCATATGCATTTGTGTATGTATATGCATTTGTGTATGCATATGCATTGTGTATGTGTGTATGTGTATACATTTGTGTATCTGTGTATGCATATGCATGTGTGTATGCATATGCATTGTGTATGTGTGTATGTGTGTATGTGTATACATTTGTGTATGTGTGTGTGCATATAGATGTGGGTATGCATATGCATGTGTGTATGTATATACATGTGTGTATGCATATGCATGTGTGTATGCATATGCATTTGTGTATGCATATGCATGTGTGCATGCATATGCATGTGTGCATGCATATGCATGTGTGTATGCATATGCATTTGTGTATCTGTATGCATGTGTGTATGCATATGCATGTGTATATGCATATGCATGTGTGTATGCATATGTATGTGTGTATGTGTGTATGCATATGCATGTGTGTATGCATATGCATGTGTGTCTGCATATGCATGTGTGTATGCATATGCATTTGTGTATGCCCAATTTTTTGTATGCATATGCATGTGTGTTTATACACATGTGAGTGCGTATGTTTATGTATATATCTCTCTCTCTATGTTTCTCTAGATCTCTCTCTTTCTTTCATATCTCTCTCTCTAGATCTCTCTCTTTCTTTCATCTCTCTCTCTAGATGTCTCTTTTTCTTTCATCTCTCTCTCTCTATGTCAGTCGAAAACAAAACAATCACTTACATCGATGTAATTGTTTGAATCGTTGTCATCAAGATCCACTTAAAGTTGTCCTTCCTCAGATTTCCAAAGACTTGATGCCAAAATCTCTTGCAAAAATAAAGAGAGAAGATATTAGAAAAGTAAAAATATAAAGAAAGAAAAAAGTGTGCTACAATATGTGCGATATACTTACAAAAACTTTAGATCTTGAAAAATAGAGGTGTATGTACAGAGAGAGAGAAAGAGAGACAGAGAGAAAGAGAGAAAGAGAGAAAGAAAGAGAGAGAGAGAGAGAGAGAGAGAGAGAGAGAGAGAGAGAGAGAGCGAGAGAGATAGAGTGACAAAGAGAGCGATGTTGGTTGCACACAAATTTCAACAATAGAACATTTAGTTTCAAAATGTGATGAATGTTGAATTTTTCTCTTGGGCCCGATTAAAAGAATCTGTCGGTAAGAGCGTCAGTATAGTCGTCGGTATGAGCATTCGTAGTTTCCAATAATTTATCAACACTTATACTGATGCTTATACGGATGCTCACACCAATGCTCATGTACCGATGCATACATTGCCTATCCAGTTTACCAAACATTATCGAGAGTATTATCAATGCCGATGCGTGATCTTCGATATGTAGAACGTCGGTATGCCCTTCATATGTTGTAGTGCCTCGATTGAAAACTAGATAGAGTTTTTTTGTTTGATACATCTAGGGGACTGCCAATCATTGTTAATCTCGCAACATGATTTCATCTTTTTCCATCCCTTAATTAGGGAGCACACCAAGTCAAACCCTCTCAAATTAAGCAAAAAGAGGGAGAATAAGAGCACCACTACGTCAAGAAATTTCCAACCAACAAGGTCATTGAAAGCATGGGATTCACTATTTCTAAAGATGAAGTTGTCCCATGAGGCATTGTCATCAGTTGATGCGATTATCAACCACTTCTTGGCCACTTGTAAGGACGTATCTTTATTGTTCACAATGTCTAGCACTAGAGTCTTTTGAACTTTAGTAGATTTTGCACTTAATTTTACAAATCCTCCTTCTATCAGAGTCTCTATCTCCTTGTCTTTAGGTCTCCAAGTTGCCATAGATTAATCAATCAATGAGATAAGGAATATATTAAATACCATAGGTCATCTTTCTACATTGAATTACATACCCCTCCAAGAGAAAATCTCGCATTCAAGGTTCATTAGCCCATATTTCTAGCATTGCTCCATCAAGGCATCCAAGCTCGTGAGGAAAGTTGATAGACAAAAGATTTGGACACTTCCAAGCTCCTTATCGCCCTCATCAATACGAATTTACGTAATCTAATCAAATCTGAAAATTGTGTGAAAATCTAACCATAATGCCGTTTTGGCTCATCAATCATACATAATAGGGGTGCTCTATTGATATCTTCCTGTAGGAAATTTCTATTGAGAAGAAAAGTGAGCAAGAGAGATAACACATTTACATTCACATCCACATTTCCCATCCCCACTCCCAACCCCATTGCATGTACAATACACCATCATCCACTCATGTGCTTCAATCCCTTCTATGCCTCTTTAGTTGCTGATAACACAATTCAGCAAATCATCACATGTACATAACAACTACAAAAGGAAAATAGAAGGTTAGAAAAACACCATGCAAATTTGGAAGAAAATGCTGTAGCTCTATATCCCAAACTAATTTTCTTAGCATAGAAAGTGCCTCTCTTAATGCATAGTACACATAAGTCAAATATGCACAACATACACTAGAATTACCACTAGCAGCACAAATTAAATAGGTAGTTGAAGAGAAGGATGAACAATTACTCGCTAAGATGGATAGAAATTTCCTATCAACTAGAAACATGAGTCTTTTATGCGGACATCTAGGTGTAGCATGAGAGGATATTCAGATGCTACAAGAACATAATAGAGATATCTTTGAAGTAATAATAGACATATCAGGTGCCCTTGTGATCCCTTCATGGTTTCAAGCAAGTAGATCATGATCAGCTTGAACATTACACAGAAATATTGGAAGCCCATGATAAGCTCATAGATGAGTTTGAAGCCTTAAGAATGAGTCATGTTTCCCTCTCCAAGCCTATGTAAGATTCAATGACCACTATCACTACCACCATTCCATACATTAAGGAACTTAAATATCTTCAAAGAGAACTCACTAAAATGAAGTGTGAACTTGCATCACATCCCACTCTTGACATACCAAAATCACTTTTTAAAATCCATGAACCCAAGGAACTCCTTGGCATGCTAGTGGAACAATATTATGAGTAGGAATCTAAACATGAAACAACATAAGATGATTGAGTTACCAAGGAAGCTCAAGACACATTGACAATGTGCATTACTAGATAATAGCTTACTCATGCAATGTCGTCTAAGCCACAAGACTTACCTCGTGAGGTGTGTAAACATGGACAAAAGCGACTCTCCGCATATCGTAAGTATTGGCTACGATCCCATCCCTAGAACACGCACATGGCCCACATTTGCAATAAAATTGGAGAATTTAGTCTAGGTCAACTTTCCTTATCTTATGTCACCATAGGGCCCACTGATTCACCATTGGCTACATCACCATTACCAAATAAGAGATGTCATGGTATGCATACAACTAAAAATGTTTGATCTAAAGCAAAAAACTTTTAAGATATTCGAGAAGGTAAAAGCTTCATAAGTTAGCACATTGAGTTTCAAGAATGAAGATCTTAATCTATTTTATGATATGAGTAAGATCATATCCATGAAAGTCTGCTACACATGACATCACTGAGTCAAGTACTCCCAAACTTGCTATAAGCAATTATGCAAGAAAATTTTCACTACAGGCTTTTGGGAGTACCGCTAACAGGTGTTCAATTGTAGGCTAAATCATTTTCAACAACCCTTCATGTGCGATTAAATGCAATACTCAGCACTCTACATGTATCGACAACCCAAAACACCCATAGCTATCAATTGTCCTATACTAGAGGTAGATCTAGTTAGAAGCATTTAGGTTAATGATTATTCCCTAGACCTAGACCTCCAAAAAAACTATATTTTCAACTCCCTTCAAGAAGAGTTTGTTAGGGACATTAAATGCATGAGGGAGGCGTTTCTTGGTAGTGTACAAGGCACACATGGACAATGTCTTGTTGCAAGAGAAGGTAGAAATTGAAGAAAAGGAAGTATGTAAAGCCAATGAGTCCTTGAGCTTGAGGATCTCAGTTAGAGTCTACCTACAAATTTCATCATTTTTGGAGCCTATTAGAATTTTTCTGATATTTTTCTTAGAATTTTGAGATTTGAATAGATTATGATTGTAATATTTGAGCTTTGGTAGAATATATCAACTTACTTACATTGATCTACTTCTTTTCTGATCCTTGTGTGTGTGCATGTGGGGATCATGTGTTCTTCTCACCATAATCTTCATGAATTACACTCATTCAAGATCTTCATATCATTCTTAGGTTTCCAAGGATTGAAATTGAGGAGGAGAACCTTCTTAAGGTGGTACTCATCCTTGTCTATAGTGACAATAATTATGTTAAACACAATAGTTTCATTAAGAAAGAGTTAATCAATCATTGGATTTGAGGTACAAGAAGATAGAGATGAAGAATTGTGGCCTCCAAGGGCATGGATAGTTTGAGCCTCAATGGAAATAGGGAACAGCAATAAGATGAGAATGTATCCTTTTATGATAGACCTCTTTAAGCAAATTTCCTTACTAAACTGGCCATTGATGGTCATACTAGTGGTGACAATCGCATAAGCAAAAAAATCATCTTTAACAATCTAGCTCCATAGTAAGTGGGTTTTAATGATTGAAGAATGAAATTCTACTCAAATCTATTCTAAGCTTTTTGGAATTAAACATAGAGAAAAATAGCATTGTTATCCATTTCTTGTGCACATTCAATACCTTCGCAAACATCAATCATTTCCTCTAGGATGGACTCTCCCTTAAAATAAACTTCCTAATCCTTATGGATCCACGAGTGGAAGCGCCGCCCAATATGCTTTGCAAAGACCTTAGAGCCCCATTTGAGCATTGTAATAGGTCACTTGCTATTAATCCTGGTTTTAATACCATTCTATGTATACATTTGATCACCCCTTTGTTAAGGTAGTCGAATAATGCACCAAATCTCAAAGCCTCCTACCAAACCAAGTAGAGAGAAACTAAGAGAGTTTTATTGAATGCCTTAGAAAATTGTTCATGAGGTCATCAAAACCTAGGATTTCCCCTTTAAGGAGAGAATGAAGAGCCTTCAAGAGTCTCTTGTACATGTGAGAGTGGAGTAGAAACTTCAAGGAATTGGTAGAAGTGATTGAAAATTGACACTTCATTTTCTTTTTCTATAGTGTACTCAACCCCCTTGCTCTCAATCATGTAATGTATCAGTTATTTACTTTGTTTCCTCTTAAGTAGTCTGCACCGTTCTTTGGATAGCTTGTCAGTTTGAAAACAGATGAAAATTCTTTCTCCTAATTCCATCTCCATATTAGAGCATCAGCTTAGTAATGAAGACATTGAATGAGTTCTCCAAGATTTGAATTTGGACTCTCAAGAAGAAGGGGTAGGTGACCATCAAAAACACGATGAAGAAGGACAAAGAGGATAGGCAAATGAAGAAGAAGAAGAGGAAGAGTAGCAGAATGAAAAAGAATATGACAATAGAGAAGAGTGTGGAGAAACTGAAGGTGCCCTTGCCTATACAACACAATTACAAAGATTGTACGACACAATTGTCATTGTACAAGAACAACATTACCTCTCTTTCACCATAGGAAAAAGCGTTGATTTGCCTTTCCAATTTATGAAAAAGACCTTTCGAATTACAAAAGCCTCTATTCAATGTTAAAAAAGCCAATGCCTTCCTATGATCGATGATGTGTCGCGAAACAATCATGCCATCGTAAGAACATAAGGATCAACATGTTGGGACATGAAGCAACTATAGCTCAAGAGGCCATCTCAAAAGACCATTGACTTGATGGCCGAGACTTTTTCTTAAACTTTGTCAATATCCCGTGAGAAATCTCCATCCTCTCCTACCACTACTAAGGTACAAGCAACCATAGAGACCACTACAACCAATCAAGCCAGGAAACCCATCTTCCACACTCCTCTCGATTCCCCACCCCATACTAAAAACATCGCATCTAGAACATCCTTCAATTTTCAAGCACCCACCTCCCAAGCCATAGTCTTTTCTGCCATCACCAACATGCTCTAAAATACCTCTACCAAATTCATTGCACTAGTCATAGGTCACCCTATCATAACCAATGTAGTAGGCACTCCCCATTGCACTAACGGAAGTATCCATTTCCCGATCACCTCTTACACCCAAGTCCCATTCATCGCACATACTTATTATTCCATTCTCTAACACCCAACAATGGCTTCCAACATAGCACAAGTCTGGATTGCTTTCATGGAAGCCCTAGCTCGCCCTCTAGGACCATTTTCTTTAGGCTCGAGCCCAATCGTAAGAACTTCACTCTACAAAAATACCACATGCACATGACTTATCATTCCCATTTGCATGATAGAATGCACATGCACTATAGTGTGAGACCCCATGGATATCTCACCACACACAACACTAATCCCTCTCTCCACACTTCCACAATCCTCCATTCCCCCTCCACCAACATCAATAGAGCCATCAGACGTTCATCCACAACATTCACATCGCCCATTCCCAATCCACTTTACCTTTATTTCCCCCTATAAATATCACATCTACGTCTCTAAGTAAGAGCATTAATACTATGATTTAGTGTACTAACCAATTACAACAAGACTATTAGCAGCTAGAAGCTCCAAATGCCATTGTCCAAGAAGAATCTGAATGACTACAAGCGTGAGTGATGGCAAAGGAGGAAGACAATTGTACGATGCATGCACAACATGACACAATCCAACAGGCACACCATGAAATCAATTGTAGAATTCAAGGTCTGGATGTGGAAGAAATCAAGAATTTAGAGATCATGCTAAACCAACAGATGGACATGACGTTACAATGAAATATGGGCATTTTAAGAAGAAACATGTCAAGAGCTATGGAGGAGAACAAATGGCACCAATAGCAAAACCACGAAAACTTAGAAGCAACCACGGAAGGGGCCCCTCACATAGCCATTCGTCCTCATAGATTTCTAGTTGCTCCCTTTGATAATATCTGGATATTACTAGAAGAACATGCAAGCTTCCTTGAGTCATACATGAAAATGGAAGAAGAATGTAAGCAATTGAAGAAGCAATTAGCCACCGCAAGGACACACGTACTTGAAGCTATTCCCCTACTAGAGGACACTAAAGAAGTGTAGAATCTTCAATAGAAAATAGAGGAATAAAATAAAAATTTAGCTCATTATGAATGACCCACTCACGAGGAATAGAGTACAATCCATGCTACTACCCAGTATCCCACCCATGCCCATCACCCCACTTTGCAATCAAGGTAAACAGTACTAAGGTTGCTTTGACTATATAAATTACCCCTACTATGCTCTGTGGAAGGGAACTCCCACTATAGGATATATGATGTCAACGATATGCCATTGGAAACCATCATTCAAGAACCTACCTGACGATGGTGTTTGAAATGCTCAAAAATATGAAGGATTCATACATTTCACTTCTAGGCTTCAACGAAGGGAAACATTGTCTTTGTCTATGATATGAGTAGATCTCCTTCGATCAACACCATCTATGCATGTCATGCTAGAATCAAGGACATTCCTGCTTGTTAGAAGCAAACATTCAATCAACTCAGTTTTGGGAATATCACTCCAAACTTTTCAGTCCCAAATCCACAAATCTTCTCCATCATTTTGTAGTAGAACATGTCATCCATGCCGATCATTTATGCATGCCACATCTCGACATTCTAGGTCTTGTAGATTAGGATGGTTTAATGATTGATTAGCATGAGGCCTTTGATTAAAAGAGCACATGCTAGATACTAATGTGTTGCAATATTACATCTCATGCCCTTTACCAGAGAGGTTTTTCAGGGATGACAAACACGAGACAGGGGGGGTGTTGGAAATAGCCAAGGTGGTCTTAGCGATTTGAGAAGACACAGAAGTATGAGGCAGTCCAGCCAAAGAGAGTTAGAGTAGAGGGAATGTCAAACAACACCAAGTCGACAAAGAAGTCAACGTAGATCCAGGGAGTAGGCGAAGAAATTCATTTTCCAACAGCAAACCATTATCAATAGTGATTTTGCTCACTCCACTACATTGTAACTCTCATTCTTTGTAATTCCAACTTTATTTTGTTCAAGTCCAACAATCCTTATGCTTGAGGACTACTAGATCTATGTACACACCATTTTTCATAATTTTTAGAGATCGTTTGAGCCTTCAAAAAAGCTTAGGAACCTAATTTTTAAGTAGGCTAAACACTAGGTGTGCATAAATTGAAAGCTCGTCAAAAACTATAAAAGAAGCTATAGAGCTCATTTTTGAGGCTGTATTTTGGGAGCTTAAGCAACTTCAAGAGCTTTTCTCCCTCTTCAAGAGCTTTTTTTTCCCTTGATTTGTATATATTCCTCTAGATCTAAGGCTTACTTATCTTTTATATATTTCATTTAGTAATACAAATTCTTTTCGGCGTACTTCAATCCTTCTGCATTCCCCTAATTCCAACATAAATTATTCTTATTTCTTATGTTAAGTCTCTATGTTCATGCTTGGCGAGAACTGATGGTAAAAGCCAACAACTATAATCTATCCTACAAGGATGGAAATCTCAATAGAATGAAAACTTCTTTGATGCGTTTGAATGGCAATATTTGTGCGGAGGCTCATGATAAAAGCGTAAATCGTGATTCTACATGATCAGTTTTATGTGGGATGGTTCAAGAAATCGTGAGGAATTCCGCTTATTATTCCCCGTAACCTCACATATGAACACAGCGATGAGTTCCGTTTTTTCTTCCGCGCTTTTTCGACGACGAAAGCGTACCTTCATCAAATCATTATGTTATAAGCTTAGAGTTTCCCCGTAATTCCATACTACTGGCCGTAACTTCTGAAGTGGGCTCATCAGTAAAACTGACGTCCGCCACGTCCTCTGCGACAATGTGCACAGCGATGACGAAGGGAGAGCTCTGAACTCGAGCAGCTTCATCTGCAGACTCAAGCGCAGCAACCTCACGAATTGATTGCACAAGCATATCCTTTCACATGCTTGACAAGCCTCTCAGCGCGTGGGAGTGGTGCGTCCCATCGGAGGACTCATTCAATACAATAGCGGAAGCTATGATCTGAGCTTTGAAGACGAAGCCGAATCCCTATATGCACATCGCCAACTTCATAGTTCAGGCATTATAGATTTAAAGTATGAAATTCGAGCTTTCTGACTGGTTCGAAACATTGACCTGTGAAACAGAGTGACATGTGCATGCTCGAAACTATACTTGCAGCGTCGCCTCTCAACTTTGCATATTCTCTGTGGTATAATTCTTAGTTAATTACTAGTAGCCTTTCAAATTTGCTTGTCATGTAACATTCTCATCTTCGGATGTAACTTCTATGGTATTCGAATGTCTTTCCAATGGGATGACCTAAGCGGACCTCTTCTATTTTCCTTTCTTACTTTCTTTCTATTCTGCTCCGTGAGGAAGGTATTTGTATTCTTTTCTCTCTTGCTTCCATCTCGGCTCAGTACCAACGTCTGAGTAGGAAGATATCACCACATCTCGTCGTGGCTGGAATACATCGTGCGAAACAGCTTGCGCGCGAATTGGAATATCAATATTGACAGAGATGAGCAAGGGGAAAGCTCACTATGGAATATCAAGATTCCCCATCTTGCCAATTGGAATATCAAGATTCCCCATCGGCGGAGTTCGATTGAGATAGATGAGTAGGGGAAAAGCTCACAAATGACAATCGAATTCCATCGATGACACAGATGTCGATGGAGGGAATGCGTTTTTTCCTTTCGCGATTTTTAAACGACAAAAGCAGACCTGTATCAAATCACTATATTCTAAGCTTAGAGTTTCCCCGTGGTGCGCCATCGACAGAACTCGATGAGCACGGACAGAGCTCACTATGATAAACCATCGTCTGAGACAGCTTGCGAAGTGGAAAGCTCACGAATGTCAATCGAGGGAATGCGATTTAGATAGATGAACAAGGGGAAAGATCACTATGATCAACCACATGTGTGCAATCAACAAAGGTGTTGTTAATCGCAAGGAACTTTTCGTATAACTAGTATTTTCGGCTATGTTTCCAATATGATTAACGCAGGATCAAGTATTAATTTTAAATTAATGTACAAATATTCTCTACTCGTACTTCTATTGTTCGAATAAATTTGTTGTTGTTCGAATAGAGTACTCCTCTCTAGATACCCATAGAGTACTGAGAATATGATAATGATCAAGAAAAATAGCCATGTGCTTTCATCAACTACCTTCAAGAGTTTAGCATCCGATGAAATAATTTGATAATCGGACTTAAAAGAATTTTTAATGGGTTATGAAATTTTTTGGGGCCTTCATCATTTAACCACTTCTTTAGTTAAGGTGTCTAATCTTGACTTTAATATAAATGTTAGGTTCACATTCCTCAGAGATTGAGCTATGGAAAGGCTAGAAAACATCATCTTGAACCAATTTGACTTTCACCATGATCTAGTGGACATTAAGGATGTGGAGTGATTTCCTTGTTCTAAACTGGAATGGCGCATGGATGTGTGCAAGCCTAGACCTGATAGAGGTTGCATTAGATGGAATATCATTGAAATGTTGGGTCTCCCCTTCCTCTCCCAAATCTGGGACCTAGTTGTGCTTGATGAAGACCCAAGTCCTCACTTTTAGGCCTTACCACAAGAATAGAAAAGCTCCCTAGTTTGATGTTGATCCTTTTGCCTTCTGCCTCCCTTAAGTTCAACATGAAATTATCACCACATCGAACTAGACTTTCAACACTTACAATTCTGTTTCCACATGTTGGGATGATGTTAGTCAAGCTAGCAAAAAATACTCTATGCAAGACAAAGAAGAAAATCTAAACAATATGTCAAGTAAGAAGAAAAAGCTTTATTCGAGACTCCACCATCTCCAGAAAGAAGTCCACAGAGGAGATTCTCATGGCCAGAACAAATTTCCTTTTATTAAGAGTATGCTCAATCTGAACACAAAATTAAAAGAATGAATGTTCATATGTTTTCAAACTGACAAGCTATCCAAAGAAAGGTGTAGACCACTTAAGAGGAAACAAAGTAAAGAACTGATACATTATATGATTGACAACAAGGGGGTTGAGTACACTATAGACCAAGAAAATTAATTGTCAATTTTCAATCACTTCTACCAACTCTTTGGAGTGTCTACTACACTCTCACATGTACAAGATACTCTTTTGAAGCAAACTCATTCTCTCCTTAAAGGGGAAATCCTAGAGTTTGATGACCTCATGAACAAGTTCGCTAAATCATTCAATAACGTTCTCTTAGTTGCTGTGTGCTTGGTTTGGTAGGAGGCTTTGTGATTTGGTGCATTATTGGACTACCTTAACAAAGGGGTGATCAAAGGTGTACATAGAATGACATGAAAACCAGGATTAATAGCAAGTGACCTATTACAATGCTCAAAGTGGGCTGTTAGGTCTTTGTGAACCATATTGGGGGGCACTTCCACTCGTGGATCTATTAGGAGCGGGAAGTATATTTTAAGGGAGAGTCCATTGTAGAGGAAATAATTGATGTTTGCGAAGGTATTGAATGTGCACAAGAAATGGATCACAATGCTTTTTTTCTCTTTATTGAAAACTTATTATAGATTTGAGTGGAATTTCATTCTTCAATCAGTAAAAGCCACTAAATGTGGTGCCAGATTGTTAAAGATGATTATTTTTCTTATGGGGATTGTCACCACTAGTATAACCATCAATGGCCAGCTTAGTAAGGAAATTTGCTTAAAGAGGTCTATCATAAAAAGATACATGCTCACCTTACTTATCTTCACTATTTGCATTGATGGATTAATTTATCCATGCCCATTGAGGCCACATTCTTCATCTCTATCTTCTTGTAGCTCAAATCCAATGATTAATTAACTCTTTCTTAATGAAACTATTGTGTTTAACATAATTATTCTCACTATAGACAAGGATGAGTACCACGTAAAGAAGGTTCTCCTCCTCAATTATAATCCTTGGAAACCTAAGAATGAGATGACAATCTTGAATGAGTGTATTTCATGAAGGTTATGGTGAGAAAAACACATGATCCCCACATGCACACACACACAGACAAGGTACACACAAGAAGTAGATGAATGTAAGTAAGTTGATGTATTTTACCAAAGCTCAAATCTTACAATCATAATCTATTCAAATCTCAAAATTCTAAGAAAAATTTGAATAGGCTCCAAAAATGAAGAAATTTGTAGGTAGACTCTAACTAAGATCATCAAGCTCAAGAACGCATTGCCTTTACATACTTCATCTTCTTCTATTTTTGCCTTCTCCTCGAGCAAGACCTTTTCCATGTGTGCCTTGTACACTACCAAGAAATGCCTCCCTCTCGCAGTTGATGTCTCTAACAAATGCATCTTGAAGGGAGTTGAAAATATAGTTTTGTCGGAGGTCTAGGTCTAGGGAATGATCATTAACCTAAATGCTTCTAACAAGATCTACCTCTAGTATAGGGCAATTGATAGCTATGGGTGTGGTTGGGTTGTCGATACATGTAGTGTGCTGAGTATTGCATTTAATCGCACATGAAGAGTTGTGAAAAATGTTATTGCCTACAATTGAACACTTGTGAGTGGTACTCCCAAAAGCTTGTAGTGAAACTTTCTTTGAAGGTTTGCTTATAGCAAGTTGGGGAGTACTTGACTTAGTGATGTCATGCGTAGTAGACTTTCATGGATATCATCGTACTCATATCATAAAATAGAACAAGATCTCCATTCTCGAAACTCAATGTCCAGACTTATGGTGCTTTTTCCTGTTAGAATACCTTAGAATTTTTTTGCATTAGATCAAACATTTTTATTTGCATGCATACCATGAAATCTGTCATTTGGTGTAGGACATGTAGCCAATTGTGAATCGGTGGGCCCTATGGTGATGTAAGATAAGGAAAGCTGACGTAGTCGTGATTCTCTAATTTTATTGCAAATGGGGCCTTGTGCATGTTCTAGGGATGGGATTGTAGCATAAACTATAAAATATGTGGAGAGTCACTTTTGTGCATGTTTGCACCTCACGAGGTAAGTCTTGCGACTGAGACTACATGGCATGAGTAAGCAATTATCTAGTAATGCACATTGTCTTTTCATTATAATCTGCTATAATCATAAAGTATGGCATGTATTATAGTTTGTTTTGTGGAATATACTATTGTGGGGCTAGATCTGGAGAGTAAGGACATTTTAACAAAGATTCATTGAATAGTGCTAGAGCCATAAGTTGTACTTCTCAACATGAAGGATGGATTCTTCCAAATTCCTTTATGGCTTTCATCTAGGTTGATGGTGGGAATTCGAATGTGTCTTGACCTTCCTTGGTAACTCAATAATCTATTGTTGTTTCTTGTTTAGATTCTTACTCATAATATTGTTCCACTAGCATTTCAAGGAGTTCCTTGGGTTCATGGATTTTAAAAGGTGATGTTGGTATGTCAAGAATGGGATGTGATGCAAGTTCACACTTCATTTGAGTGAGTTCTCTTGGAAGATATTCAAGTTCCTTAATGAATGGAATGGTGGTAGTGATAGTGGTCGTCGCATCTTACATAGGCATCTGAGGGCAACATGAGCCATTCTTAAGGCTTGAAACTCATCTATGAGCTTATCATGGGCTTCCAATAGTTCCATGTAATTCGTTGCTAGCTATTTAATTTGTATTGCTTCTTTCAATTCTAGTGTATGGTGTGCATATTTGAGTTATGTGTAGTATGCATTAAGAGAGGAAATTTCTATGCTAGGAGAATTAGTTTGGGATTGTAGAGCTACAACATTTTCTTCCAAATGTGCATGGTGTTTTCCTAAGCTTCTAAATTCCTCTTGTAGTTGTTATGTACATGTGATGATTTTTTGAATTGTGTTATCTGCAAATGAAGAGGCATAGAAAGGATTAAAGCACATGAATGGACAGTCATGTAGTGTAGATGCAATGGGGTTGGGAGTGGGGATCGTAAATGTCGATATGAATGTAAATGTGTTATTTCTCTTGGTCGCTTTTCTTGTCAGTAGAAATGTCTTACAGGAAGATATCAATAGAGCCCCCCTAATATGTATAAATGATGAGCTAGAACAACATCGTGGTTAGATTTTTCTCAGAATTTCGAGATTTGATTAGATTATCCTTGTATGATTTGAAATTTGGTAAAAGAAAATCAACTTCTTTCCATTGATCTAATTCTTGTTTGTACCTTGTGTGTGTGTATGCATGTGGGGATCGTTTGTTCTTCTCACCATAATCTTCATGAACTACACTCATTCAAGATTTTCATATCATCCTTAAGTTTGCAATTATTGAAATTAAGGAGGATAAACTTCTTGAGTTGCTACTCATCCTTGTCTATATTGACAATCATTATGTTAAACACATTAGGTTCATCAAGGAAGAGTTAACTAGTCTTTGGATTTTAGCTATCAGGAAGATAGAAATGAAGAAGGTGGCCTCCATGGGCATGGATAGTTTAATCCATCAATATGCATTTGTATGCATATGCATTTTTGTATGTGTGTGTGCATATGCATTTGTATGTATATGCATTTGTGTATCTATATGCATGTGTGTATGCATATGCATTTGTGTATGTGTATGCATATGCATGTGTGTATGCATATGCATGAGTGTATGCATATGCATTTGTGTATGCGTATGCATTTGTGTATGTGTATGCATGTGTGTATGCATATGCATCTGTGTATGCATATGCATCTATGTATGCATATGCATTTGTGTATGTGTATCCATTTGTGTATGCATATGCATGTGTGCTTTGATATGCATGTGTATGCATATGCATTTGTGTTTGTATATGCATTTTTTTATGCATATACATTTTTGTATGCATATGCATTTTTGTATGCATATGCATTTTTGTATGCATATGCATTTTTGTATGCATATGCATTTTTGTATGCATATGCATGAGTGTATGCATATGCATGCGTCTATGCATATGAATTTGTGTATGCATTTGCATTTGCATGTATATGCATATGAATGTGTATGCATATGCATTTGTATGCATATGCAGTTGTATGCATATGCATTTGTATGCATATGCATTTGTGTATGTATATGCATTTGTGTACGCATATGCATTGTGTGTGTGTGTATGTGTATACATTTGTGTATGTGTGTATGCATATGCATGTGTATGCATATGCATTGTGTATGTGTGTATGTGTATACATTTGTGTATGTGTGTGTGCATATACATGTGGGTATGCATATGCATGTGTGTATGTATATACATGTGTGTATGCATATGCATGTGTATATGCATTTGTGTATGCATATGCATTGTGTGTGTGTGTATGTGTATACATTTGTGTATGTGTGTATGCATATGCATGTGTATGCATATGCATTGTGTATGTGTGTATGTGTATACATTCGTGTATGTGTGTGTGCATATACATGTGGGTATGCATATGCATGTGTGTATGTATATACATGTGTGTATGCATATGCATGTGTGTATGCATATGCATTTGTTTATGCATATGCATGTGTGCATCCATATGCATGTGTGTATGCATATGCATTTGTGTATGTGTATGCATTTGTGTGTGCATATGCATGTGTGTATGGATATGCATGTGTGTATGCATATGCATGTGTGTATGCATATGCATGTGTGTATGCATATGCATGTGTGTATGCATATGCATGTGTGTATGCATATGCATGTGTGTATGCATATGCATGTGTGTATGCATATGCATGTGTGTATGCATATGCATGTGTGTATGCACAAATTTTTGTATGCATATGCATGTGTGTATGCATATGCATATGTGTTTATACACATGTGAGTGTGTATGTTTATGTATATCTCTCTCTCTATGTTTCTCTAGATCTCTCTCTTTCTTTCATATCTATCTCTCTAGATCTCTCTCGCTAGATCTCTCTCGCTAGATCTCTCTCTTTCTTTCATCTCTCGCTAGATGTCTCTTTTTATTTCATCTCTCTCTCTCTCTATGTCAGTCGAAAACAAAACAATCACTTACATCGATGTAATTGTTTGAAACATTGTCATCAAGATCCACTTAAAGTTGTCCTTCCTCAAATTTTCAAAGACTTGATGCCAAAATCTCTTGCAAAACTAAAGAGAGAGAGAGAGAGAGAGAGAGAGAGAGAGAGAAAGAGTGACAAACAGAGCGACGTTGCTTGCACACAAATTTCGACAATAGAAGATTTAGTTTTAAAATGTGATGAATGTTGAATTCTGCTCTCGGGCCCGATTAAAAGACTCTGTCGGTAAGAGCGTCAGTATAGTCGTCGGTATGAGCATTCGTAGTTTCCAATAATTTATCAACACTTATACTGATGCTTATACGGATGCTCATACCAATGCTCATGTACCGATGCATACATTGCCTATCCAATTTACCAAACATTATCGAGAGTCTTACCAATGCCGATGGGTGATCTTCGGTATGTATAACGTCGGTATGCCCTTCATATGTTGTAGTGCCTCGATTGAAAACTAGATAGAGTTTTTTTGTTTGATACATCTAGGGGACTGCCAATCATTGTTAATCTGGTAACATGATTTCATCTTTTTCCATCCCTTAATTAGGGAGCACACCAAGTCAAACCCTCTCAAATTCAGCAAAAAGAGGGAGAATAAGAGCATCACTACGTCAAGAAATTTCCAACAAACAAGGTCATTGAAAGCATGGGATTCACTATTTCTAAAGATGAAGTTGTCCCATGAGGCATTGTCATCAGTCGATGGGATTATCAACCACTTCTTGGCCACTTGTAAGGACGTATCTATTTTGTTCACAATAAAGATACGTCCTTCTTAATTTTACAAATCCTCCTTCTATGAGAGTCTCTATCTCCTTGTCTTTAGGTCTCCAAGTTGCCAGACATTAATCAATCAATGAAATAAGGAATATATTAGTCACCATAGGTCATCCTTCTACATTGAATTACATACCCCTCCAAGGGAAAATCTCGCATTCAAGGTTCATTAGCGCATATTTCTAGCATTGCTCCATCAAGGCATCCAAGCTCGTGAGGAAAGTTGATAGACAAAAGATTTGGCCACTTCCAAGCTCCTTATCGCATTCATCAATACGAATTTCAAGGTAATCTAATCAAATCTCAAATCTCTACGAAAAATCTAACCATAATTCTATTTCAGCTCATCCATCGTACATAATAGGGGTGCTTTGTTGATATCTTCCTGTAGGAAATTTCTATTGAGGAGAAAAGTGAGCAAGAGAGATAACACATTTACATTCACATCCACATTTCCCATCCCCACTCCCAACCCCATTGCATGTACAACACACCACCATCCACTCATGTGCTTCAATCCCTTCTATACCTTTAGTTGTAGATAACAGAATTCAAAAATTCATCACATGTACATTACAACTATAAGAGGAAAATAGAAGGTTAGAAAAACACCATGCAAATTTGGAAGAAAATGTTGTAGCTCTACATCCGAAACAAATTCTCTTAGCATAGAAAGTGCCTCTCTTAATGCATAATACACATAAGTCAAATATGCACAGCATACATTAGAATTACAAGTAGCAACACAAATTAAATAGGTAGTTGAAGAGAAGGATGAACAATTACTCGCTAAGATGGATAGAAATTCCCTATCATCTAGAAATTTGAGTCCTTTATGCGGACATCTAGGTGTAGCATGAGAGGATATTCAGATGCCGCAAGAACATAATAGAGATATCTTCGAAGTAATAATAGCCATATCAAGTGCCCTTGTGATCCCTTCATGGTTTCAAGCAAGTAGATCAAGATGAGCTTCAACATTACACAGAACTATTGGAAGCCCATGATAAGCTCATAGATGAGTTTGAAGCCTTAAGAATGACTCATGTTGCCCTCTCCACGCCTATGTAAGATTCAATGACCACTATCACTTCCACCATTCCATACATTAAGGAACTTGAATATCTTCAAAGAGAACTCACTAAAGTGAAGTGTGAACTTGCATCACATCCCACTCTTGACATACCAACATCACTTTTTGAAATCCATGAACCCAAGGAACTCCTTGAAATGCTAGTGGAACAATATTATGAGTAGGAATCTAAACAAGAAACAACAATAGATGATTGGGTTACCAAGGAAGCTCAAGACACATTTGAATTCCCACGATCAACCTACATGAAAGCCATAATGGAATTCGGAAGAATCCATCCTTCATGCTGAGAAGTGCAACTTATGGCCATAGCACTATTCAATGAATGTGTCTTAAAATGTCCTTACTTTCCAATGCTAGCCCCTCGATAGTATATTTCACAAACAAACTATCATACATGCCAAACTTTATGATTCCAATAGTGTGTAATGCAAAGACAATGTGCATTACTAGATAAGTGCTTACTCATGCAATGTCGTCTAAGCCACAAGACTTAGCTCCTGAGTTGTAAACATGGACAAAAGCGAGTCTCCACATATTGTAAGTCTGTGCTACGATCCCATCCCTAAAACATGCACATGGCCCACATTTGCAATAAAATTAGAGAATTTAGTCTAGGTCAACTTTCCTTATGTCACCATAGGGCCCATCGATTCACCATTGGCTACATCACCATTACCAAATAAGAGATGTCATGGTATGCATACAAATAAAAATGTTTGATCTAAAGCAAAGAACTTTTAAGATATTTGAAAAGGTAAAAGCTTCATAAGTTAGGACATTGAGTTTCGAGAATGGAGATCTTGATCTATTTTATGATATGAGTAGGATGACATCCATGAAAGTCTGCTACACATGACATCACTAACTCAAGTACTCCCAAACTTGCTATAAGCAATTCTTCAAAGAAATTTTCACTACAGTCTTTTGGGAGTGCCACTCACAAGTGTTCAATTGTATGCAACCCAACACACCCATACCTATCAATTGGCCTATACTAGAGGTAGATCTAGTTAGAGGCATTTAGGTTAATGATTATTCCCTAGACCTAGACCTTTGAAAAAAATATATTTTCAACTCCCTTCAAGAAGCATTTGTTAGGGACATTAAATGCAAGAGGGAGGTGTTTCTTGGTACTGTACAAGGCACATATGGAGAATGTCTTATTGGAGGAGAAGGCAGAAATAGAGGAAGAGGAAGTATGTAAAGCCAATGAGTCCTTGAGCTTGAGGATCTCAGTTAGAGTCTACCTATAAATTTCACCATTTTTTGAGCCTATTAGAATTTTTCTTAGAATTTTGAGATTTGAATAGATTATGATTGTAAGATTTGAGCTTTGGTAAAATACATCAACTTACTTACATTGATCTACTTCTTTTTGGTACCTTGTGTGTGTGTGTGCGCATGTGGGGATCATGTGTTCTTTTCACCATAACCTTCATGAATTACGCTCATTCAAGATTTTCATATCATTCTTAGGTTTCCAAGGATTTAAATTGAGGAGGAGAACCTTCTTAAGGTGGTACTCATCCTTGTCTATAGTGACAATAATTATGTTAATCATTATAGTTTCATTAAGAAAAAGTTGATTAATCATTGGATTTCAGCTACAAGAAGATAGAGATGAAGAATGTGGCCTCCAAGGGCATGGATATTTTTATCCATCAATGGAAATAGGGAAGAGCAATAAGATGGGAATGTATCGTTTTATGATAGACCTCTTTAACCAAATTGCCTTAGTGAGCTGGCCATTGATGGTCATACTAGCGGTGACAATCGCCATAAGCAAAAAAATCATCTTTAACAATCTAGCTCCATAGTTAGTGGGTTTTAGTGATTGAAGAATGAAATTCCACTCAAATCTATACTAAGATTTCTAGAATTAAACATAGAGAAAAAGAGTATTGTGATCCATTTCTTGTGCACATTAAATACCTTTGCAAACATTAATCATTTCCTCTAGGATGGACTCTCTCTTAAAATGAACTTCTTTATGCTTATAGATCCATGAGTGGAAGTGCTGCCCAATATGGTTTGCAAAGACCTTAGAGCCCACTTTGAGCATTGTAATAGGTCACTTGCTATTAATCTTGCCTTTAATGTCATTCTATGTATACATTTGATCACCCCTTTGTTAAGGTAGTCCAATAATGCACCAAATCTCAAAGCCTCCTACCAAACCAAGAAGAGAGAAACTAAGAGAGCTTTATTGAATGCCTTAGCAAACTTTTTCATGAGGTCATGAAAACTAGGATTTCTCCTTTCAGGAGAGAATGAAGAGCCTTCAAGAGTCTCTTGTACATGTGAGAGTGGAGTAGAGACTCCAAGGAATTGGTAGAAGTGATTGAAAATTGACACTTCATTTTCTTGGTCTATAGTGTACTCAACCCCCTTGTTGTAAATCATGTAATGTATCACTTCTTTACTTTGTTTGCTCTTAAGTAGTCTGCACCTTTCTTTGGATAGCTGTCAGTTTGAAATCATATGAAAATTCCTTCTCCTCATTGCGTGTTCATATTGGAGCATACTCTTGATCGAAGGAAGTTTGTTCTGGCCATGACAATCTCCTCTTTGGAATTCTTTTTGGAGATGGTGGAGTCTTAACTAAATCTTTTTCTTCTTGCTTGACATATTGTTTAGATTTTCGTTTTTGTCTTCCATAGAGTATTTTTTGCTAGCTTGACTAACATCACCCCAACTTGTGGCAAGAGATTTGTAAGTGTTGAAAGTCTAGTTCTATGTGGTGGTAATTTCATCTTCAACTAAAGGGAGGGAGAAGGTGGAAGGATCAACATCAACTCAGGGATCTTTTCTATCCTTACGGTAAGGCCTAAAAGTGAAGACTTGGGTAGTCATCAAACACAACTAGTTCCAAGATTTGGGAGAGGCAGGGGGACCCAACATTTCAATGATATTTTATCTAATGCAACCTCTATCAGGTCTAGGCTTGCACACATCCATGCGCCATTCCACTTTAGAGCAAGGAAATCATTCCATATCCCTACTGTCCAGTAGATCATGGTGAAACTCAAATTGGTTCAAGATGATGTTTTGTAGCGTGTCCATAGCTCAATCTCTGAGGAATGGGAACCTAAGATTCCTCTTAGAGTCAAGATTAGACACCTTAACTAAAGAAGTGGTTAAATGATGATGGCCCTGAAAAAACTCATAAACCATTAAAAATTCTTTTAAGTCCGATTATCAAATTATTTCATCGGATGCTAAACCCTTGAAGGTAGATGATGAAAGCACATGGTTATTTGTTTCATCATTATCATATTCTCAGTACTCTATTGGTATCTAGAGAGGAGTACTCTATTCGAACAACAACAAATTTATTCGAACAAGAGAAGCACAAGTACAAAATATTTGTACATTAATTTAAAATTAATAATTGTCATGAAAACTAGGATTTCTCCTTTAAGGAGAGAATGAAGAGCCTTCAAGAGTCTCTTGTACATGTGAGAGTGGAGTAGAGACTCCAAGGAATTGGTAGAAGTGATTGAAAATTGACACTTCATTTTCTTGGTCTATACTGTACTCAACCCCCTTGTTGTAAATCATGTAATGTATCACTTCTTTACTTTGTTTGCTCTTAACTAGTTTGCACCTTTCTTTGGATAGCTGTCAGTTTGAAATCATATGAAAATTCCTTCTCCTCATTGCGTGTTCATATTGGAGCATACTCTTGATCGAAGGAAGTTTGTTCTGGCCATGACAATCTCCTCTTTGGAATTCTTTTTGGAGATGGTGGAGTCTTAACTAAATCTTTTTCTTCTTGCTTGACATATTGTTTAGATTTTCGTTTTTGTCTTCCATAGAGTATTTTTTGCTAGCTTGACTAACATCACCCCAACTTGTGGCAAGAGATTTGTAAGTGTTGAAAGTCTAGTTCTATGTGGTGGTAATTTCATGTTCAACTAAAGGGAGGGAGAAGGTGGAAGGATCAACATCAACTCAGGGATGTTTTCTATTCTTACGGTAAGGCCTAAAAGTGAAGACTTGGGTAGTCATCAAACACAACTAGTTCCAAGATTTGGGAGAGGCAGGGGGACCCAACATTTCAATGATATTTTATCTAATGCAACCTCTATCAGGTCTAGGCTTGCACACATCCATGCGCCATTCCACTTTAGAGCAAGGAAATCATTCCATATCCCTACTGTCCAGTAGATCATGGTGAAACTCAAATTGGTTCAAGATGATGTTTTGTAGCGTGTCCATAGCTCAATCTCTGAGGAATGGGAACCTAAGATTCCTATTAGAGTCAAGATTAGACACCTTAACTAAAGAAGTGGTTAAATGATGATGGCCCTGAAAAAACTCATAAACCATTAAAAATTCTTTTAAGTCCGATTATCAAATTATTTCATCAGATGCTAAACCCTTGAAGGTAGATGATGAAAGCACATGGTTATTTGTTTCATCATTATCATATTCTCAGTACTCTATTGGTATCTAGAGAGGAGTACTCTATTCGAACAACAACAAATTTATTCGAACAAGAGAAGCACAAGTACAAAATATTTGTACATTAATTTAAAATTAATAATTGATCATGCGTTAACCCATATAGAAATACCTCATTTGTAGTTCAATGCATTGAAAAAGTACAATGCTTAATTCCTTCCGATGTCAAGCACAATACTGTAGCGATGTTTTTGACCAAAATGTGACCTAAATAAGTTGAAGAGGATCCTTAGAGACTTACTACGAGAAACATGGGAACCATAGAAAAAGTGTACGCCTATTTTATAGAAATTCTTCTAAAGCCTGCATTTCTAGATTAAACAGCATAACAAATGTCTCATGATCTTTGTATTCATATGTGATGCCAAGATTTGATCCAGAATGTGATGAACCTGAAACTTCAAGAAGTGGAGAACTCAGAAGGTCATCAAGACACAAATGGCAACCTACAAGGTATAGCTATGACACTTCTTTTTTGACTAAGAAAAATTGTCCTTCCTCAGATTTCCAAAGACTTGATGCCAAAATCTCTTGCAAAACTAAAGAGAGAAGATAATAGAAAAGGAACAACATAAAGAAAGAAAAAGAGTGCTATACTATGTGGCATATGCTTACCAAAGCTTTAGATGTAGAAAAATAGAGGTGTACGTATAGAGAGAGAGAAAGACAAAGAGAGAAAGAGAGAAAGAGAGAGAGAGAGAGAGAGAGAGAGAGAGAGAGAGAGAGAGAGAGAGAGAGAGAGAGAGAGAGAGAGAGAAAGAGTGACAAACAGATGGATGTTGCTTGCATGCAAATTCGACAATAGAAGATTCAGTTTCAAAATGTGATGAATGTCAAACTTTTTCTCTCGGGCCTGCTTAAAACACTGTGTCGGTAAGAGTTGTAGTGCCTCGATTGAAATCTAGATAGAGTTGTTTTGTTTGATACATCTGCGGGACTTCAAATCATTGTTAATATGGCAACATGACTCATCTTTTTCCATCCCTTAATTAGGGAGCACACCAAGTCAAACCCTCTCAAATTCAGCAAAAAGAGGGAAAAGAAGAGCATCACTTTGTCTAGAACTTTCCTACCAACAAGGTCAGTAAAAGCATGGGATTCACTATTTCTAAAGATGAGGTTGTCCAATGAGGCATTGTCATCAGTCCATGCTATTATCAACCACTTCTTGGCCAATTGTAAGGCCGTATTTTTATTGTTCGGAATGCCTAGCACTAGAGTCTTTTTGACTTCAGTAGATTTTGCACTTAATTTTACAAATCCTCCTTCTATCAGAGTCTCTATCTCCATGTCTTTAGGTCTCCAAGTGGCCAAACATTAAACAATGAATGAGATAAGGAATAAAGTAGTCACCATACTTCATCCTTCTCCATTGAGTTACATAAGCCTCCAAGACAAAATCTCGCATTCAAGGTTCATTAGCACATATTTCTAGCATTGCTCCATCAAGGCATCCAAGCTCGTGAGGAAAGTTGATAGACAAAAGATTTGGCCACTTCCAAGCTCCTTATAGCCCTCATCAATACGAATTTCAAGGTAATCTAATCACATCTCAACATTTTGTGAGAAATCTAACCATAATGCCATTTCAGCTCATCAATCATACATAATAGGGGTGCTCTGTTGATATCTTCCTGTAGGAAATTTCTATTGAGAAGAAAAGTGAGCAAGAGAGATAACACATTTACATTCACATCCACATTTCCCATCCCCACTCCTAACCTCATTCCACTCATGTGCTTCAATCCCTTCTATGCCTCTTTAGTTGCTGATAACACAATTCAGCAAATCGTCACATGTACATAACAGCTACAAGAGGAAAATAGAAGGTTAGAAAAACACCATGCAAATTTGGAAGAAAATGTTGTACCTCTACATCCCAAACTAATTCTCTTAGTATAGAAAGTGCCTCTCTTAATGCATAGTACGTAGAAGTAAAATATGCACAACATGCATTAGAATTACAAGTAGAAACACAAATTCAATGGGTAGTTGAAGAGAAGGATGAACAATTACTCGCTAAGATGGATAGAAATTTCCTATCAATTAGAAAAATGAGTCTTTTATGCGGACATCTAGGTGCAGCATGAGAGGATATTTAGATGCTACAAGAACATAATAGAGATATCATTGAAGTAATAATAGACATGTCAGGTGCCCTTGTGATCCCTTCATGGTTTCAAGCAAGTAGATCATGATCGGCTTGAACATTACACGAAAATATTGGAAGCCCATGATAAGCTCATAGATGAGTTTGAAGCCTTAAGAATGAGTCATGTTGCCCTCTCCATGCCTATATAAGATTCAATGACCACTATCACTACCACCATTCCATACATTAAGGAACTTAAATATCTTCAAAGAGAACTCACTGAAATGAAGTGTGAACTTGCATCACATCCCACTCTTGACATACCAAAATCACTTTTTAAAATCCATGAACCCAAGGAACTCCTTGGAATGCTAGTGGAACAATATTATGAGTAGGAATCTAAACAAGAAACAACATAAGATGATTGAGTTACCAAGGAAGCTCAAGACACATTTGAATTCCCGTGATCAACCTACATGAAAGCCATAGAGGAATTTGGAAAAATCCATCCCTCATAATGAGAAGTGCAACTTATGGCCATAGCACTATTCAATGAATGTCTGTTAAGATGTCCTTACTTTCCAATGCTTTCCCCTCGATAGTATATTTCACAAACAAACTATAATACATGCCATACTTTATGATTCCAATAGTGTGTAATGCAAAGACAATGTGCATTACTAGATAATTGCTTACTCATGCAATGTCGTCTAAGCCACAAGACTTACCTGTGAGGTGTAATCATGGACAAAAGCGACTCTCTGCATATTGTAAGTATGTGCTAAGATCCCATCCCTAGAACATGCACATGGCCCACATTTGCAATAAAGTTGGAGAATTTAGTCTAGGTCAATTTTCCTTATCTTATGTCACCATAGGGCCCACCGATTCACCATTGGCTACATCACCATTACCAAATAATAGATGTCATGGTATGCATACAACTAAAAATGTTTGATCTAAAGCAAAATACTTTTAAGATATTTGAAAAGGTAAAAGCTTCATAAGTTAGGACATTGAGTTTCAAGAATGGAGATCTTGATCTATTTTATGATATGAGTAGGATGAGATCCATGAAAGTCTGCTAAATCATTTTTAACAACCCTTCATGTGGGATTAAATGCAATACTCACCACGCTACATGTATCCACAACCCAACACACCCATAGCTATCAATTGGCCTATACTAGAGGTAGATCTAGTTAGAAGCATTTAGGTAAATGATTATTCCCTAGACCTAGACCTCCGAAAAAACTATACTTTCAACTCCCTTCAAGAAGCATTTGTTAGGGACATTAAATGCATGACGGAGGCGTTTCTTGGTAGTGTACAAGGCACACATGGACAATGTCTTTTTGGAGGAGAAGGCAAAAATTGAAGAGGAAGTATGTAAAGCCAATGAGTCCTTGAGGTTGAGGACCTCAGTTAGAGTCTACCTACAAATATCATCATTTTAGAGCCTATTAGAATTTTTCTTAGATTTTTCTTAGAATTTCGAGATTTGAATAGATTATGATTGTAAGATTTGAGCTTTGGTAGAATATATCAACTTACTTACATTGATCTACTTCTTTTCTGCACCTTGTGTGTGTGCATGTGGGGATCATGTGTTCTTCTCACCATAACCTTCATGAATTACACTCATTCAAGATTTTCATATCATTCTTAGGTTTCCAAGGATTGAAATTGAGGAGGAGAACCTTCTTAAGGTGGTACTCGTCCTTGTCTATAGTGACAATAATTATGTTAAACACAATAGTTTCATTAAGAAAGAGTTAAATAATCATTGGATTTGAGGTACAAGAGGATAGAGATGAGGAATGTGGCCTCCAAGCGCATGGATAGTTTAATCCATCAATGGAAATAGGGAAGAGCAATAAGATAAGAATTTATCCTTTTATGATAGACCTCTTTAAGCAAATTGCCTTACTAAGCTGGCCATTTATTGGTCATACTAGTGGTGACAATCCCATAAGCAAAAAAATCATCTTTAATAATCTAGCTCCATAGTTAGTGGCTTTTAGTGATTGAAGAACGAAATTCCACTCAAATCTATACTAAGATTTTCGGAATTAAATATAGAGAAAAATAGCATTGTGATCCATTTCTTGTGCACATTCAATACCTTCAAAAACATCAATCATTTCCTCTAGGATGGGCTCTCCCTTAAAATAAACTTCCTAATCCTTATAGATCCACGAATGGAAGTGCCGCTCAATATGTTTTGCAAAGACCTTAGAGCCCACTTTGAGCATTGTTATAGGTCACTTGCTATTAAATCCTGGTTTTAATACCATTCTATGTATACATTTGATCGCCCCTTTGTTAAGGTAGTCCAATAATGCACCAAATCTCAAAGCCTCCTACCAAACCAAGTAGAGAGAATCTAAGAGAGATTTATTGAATGCCTTAGAAAAATTGTTCATGAGGTCATCACTACAAGGAATTGGTAGAAGTGATTGAAAATTGACACTTCATTTTCTTTTTCTATAGTGTACTCAACCCCCTTGCTCTCAATCATGTAATGTATCAGTTCTTTACTTTGTTGCCTCTTAAGTAGTCTGCACCTTTCTTTGGATAGCTTGTCAGTTTGAAAACAGATGAAAACTCTTTCTGCTAATTGCATCTCCATATTAGAGCATCAGCTTAGTAATTTGGATTCTCAAGAAGAAGGGGTAGGTGACCATCAGAAACACGATGAAGAAGGACAAAAAGGATAGGCAGATGAAGAAGAAGAAGAGGAAGAGGGGCACGATGAAAAAGAATATGACAATAGAGAAGAATGTGGAGAAACTGAAGGTGCGCTTGCCTATACAACACAATTACAGAGATTGTACCACACAATTGTGATTGTACAAGAACAACATTACCTCTCTTTCACCATAGGAAAAATCATTGATTTACGTCTCCAATTTATGAAAAAGACCTTTCGAATTACAAAAGCCTTTATTCAATGTTACAAAAGCCAATGCCTTACTATGATCGATGATGTGTCGCGAAACAATCATGCCATGGTAAGATCATAAGGATCAACATGTTGGGACATGAAGATGAAGCAAATATAGCTCAAGAGGCCATCTCAAAAGCTACCATTGACTTGATGGCCGAGACTTTTTCTTAAACTTTGTCAATATCCCATCAGAAATCTCCATCCTCTCCTACCACTACTATGGTACAAGCAACCATAGAGACCACTACAACCAATCAAGCCATGAAACCCATCTTCCACACTCCTCTCAATTCCCCACCCCATACTAAAAACATTGCATCTAGAACATCCTTCAATTTTCAAGCACCCACCTCCCAAGCCATAGTCTTTTTTGCCATCACCAAAGTGCTCTAAAATACCTCTACCAAATTCATTGCACTAGTCATAGGTCACCCTATCATAACCAATGTAGTAGGCACTCCCCATTGCACTAACAGAAGTATCCATTTCCTGTTCACCTCTTACACCCAAGTCCCATTCATCGCAGATACTTATTATTCCATTCTCTGACCCCCAACAATGGCTGCCAACATATCACAAGTCTGGTTTGCTTTCATGGAAGCCCTAGCTCGCCCTCTAGGACCATTTTCTTAAGGCACGAGCCCAATCGTAAGAACTTCACTCTACAAAAATACCACATGCACATCACTTATAATTCCCATTTGCACGATAGAATGCACATGCACTATAGTGTGAGACCCATGGATATCTCACCACACACAACATTAATCCCTCTCCCCACACTTCCACAATCCTCCATTCCCC
Organism: Ceratopteris richardii; assembly: GCA_020310875.1. Classification (NCBI taxonomy): domain Eukaryota; kingdom Viridiplantae; phylum Streptophyta; class Polypodiopsida; order Polypodiales; family Pteridaceae; genus Ceratopteris; species Ceratopteris richardii. Next base: position 58,658,605 of record CM035429.1, read on the forward strand.
CTCCACCAACATCAATAGAGTCATCACACCAAGATTATTAGCAGCTAGAAGCTCCAAATGCAATTGTCCAAGAAGAATCTCAATGACTACAAGCATGAGTGATGGCAAAGGAGGAAGACAATTGTACGATGCATGAACAACACGACACAATCCAACAGGCACACCATGAACTCAATTCTAGATTTCAAGATCTAGATGTGGAAGCAATCAAGAATTTAGAGATCATGCTATACCAACATATGGACATGACGTTACAATGAAATATGGGCATTTTGAGAAGACACATGTCAAGAGCTATGGAGGAGAACAAATGGCACCAATAGCAAAACCACGAAAACTTAGAAGCAACCACGGAAGGGGCCCCTCACATAGGCATTCGTCCTCGTAGATTTCTAGATGTTCCCTTTGATAATATCTGGATATTACTACAAGAACATGCAAGCTTCGTTGAGTCATACATGAAAATGGAAGAAGAATGTAAGAATTTTCAATAGCAAATAGAGGAATTAAAAGAAAAGTTAGCTCATTATGAATAACGCGCTCACGAGAAATAGAGTACAATCCATGCTACTACCTAGTACCCCACCCATGCCCATGGCCCCACTTTGAAATCAAGGTAAATAGTACTAAGGTTGCTTTGACTACATATATTACCCCTACTATGCTCTGTGGAAGGGAACTCCCACTATAGGATATATGATCTCAACGATATGCCATTGGACACCATGATTCAAGAACCTACCTGATGTCATCACAAAAATAGGTGTGAAGATCTTCAAACTCATGATGATGGTGTTTGAAATGCTAAAAAATGTGAAGGATTCATACATTTCACTTCTAGGCTTCAACGAAGGGAACCTTGTCTTGGTCTATGATATGAGTAGATCTCCTTCTATCAACACCATCTATGGATTTCATGCTAGAATCAAGCACATGCCTGCTTGCTAGAAACAAACATTCAAGGAAATGTTATCAACTAACTTTTGGGAATATCACTCCAAACTTTTCAGTCCCAAATCCACACATCTTCTCCATCATTTTGTAGTAGAACATGTCATCCATGCCAATCATTTATGCGTGCCACATCTCGACATTCTAGGTCTTGTAGATTAGGATGGTTTAATGATTGATTAGCATGAGGCCTTTGATTAAAAGAGCACATGCTAGATACTAATGTGTTGCAATATTACATCTCATGCCCTTTACCAGAGAGGTTTTTCAGGGATGACAAACACGAGACAGGGGGGGTGTTGGAAATATCCAAGGTGGTCTGAGCGATTTGAGAAGACATAGAAGTATAAGGCAGTCCAGTCAAAGAGCCTTAGAGAAGAGGGAATGTCAAACAACACCAAGTCGACAAGGAAGTCAACATAGATCCAGAGAGTAGGCGAAAATATTCTTTTTCCAAGACCAAACCATTATCAATAGTGATTGTCATCACTCCACTACATTGTAACTCTCATTCCTTGTAATTCCAACTTTATTTTGTTAAAGTCCAATAGTCCTTATGCTTGAGGACTACTAGTTCTATGTACTAACCAATTTTCATAATTTTTAGAGCTCGTTTGAGGCTTCAAAAAAGCTTAGGAACTTAATTTTTAAGTAGGCTGTATGCATATGCATTTGTGTATGCATATGCATTTGTGTATGCATATGCATTTGCATGTATATGGATATGAATGTGTATGCATAAACATTTGTATGCATATGCATTTGTGTATGTATATGCATTTGTGTATGCATATGCATGTGTGTATGCATATGCATTGTGTATGTGTGTATGTGTATACATTTGTGTATCTGTGTATGCATATGCATGTGTGTATGCATATGCATTGTGTATGTGTGTATGTGTATAAATTTGTGTATGTGTGTGTGCATATGCATGTGTGTATTCATATACATGTGTGTATGCATATGCATGTGTGTATGCATATGCATGTGTGTATGCATATGCATTTGTGTATGCATATGCATGTGTGTATGCATATGCATGTGTGTATGCATATGCATGTGTGTATGCATATGCATGTGTGTATGCATATGCATTTGTGTATGCACGTATTTTTGTATGCATATGAATGTGTGTATGCATATGCATGTGTGTTTATACACATGTGAGTGTGTATGTATATGTATATCTCTCTCTCTCTATGTTTCTCTAGATCTCTCTCTTTCTTTCATATATCTCTCTCTAGATCTCTCTCTAGATCTCTCTCTTTCTTTCATCTCTCTCTAGATGTCTCTTTTTCTTTTGTCTCTCTCTCTATGTCAGTCGAAAACAAAACAATCACTTACATCGATGTAATTGTTTGAATTGTTGTCATCAAGATCCACTTATTACTCCTAAATATGCTATAAGAAGAAGTTCATATAAGCATTGCATTGGAAACAAGATGATTTGTGTTCCCTTTACAATACCAACATGATATTAGTAGTGATGAGTAAGTATATGAAGGTGATGTGTTGTACTCAAAATGCATATATTCTTCTGAAAGGATATTTACACTATTGTTTCAGCGGGTTTGAGATGGTTTTTGATATGCCACTTTTCCCGTATGGAATTGTATATTTCTCCTTTCATGGCATTTACAAGTTTGGAGGGTAAGTCTACTTGGATTTGAAACTTTTTAGGTACCCATTTCCAATGAACACTAGGTGTGATTTTACTTACTCATGTGGTGATAAGAGATTTCATCCTTGATGTTGGTGAGGTGAGGGCATGCAAGCATTGATTCAAACCTAGGAGTAAATAAAGCTTTGTAGATTCAAAGCTATGGCAGGTATTTAGCCTATTAGAGAACGAAGACTCAAGCATACTTTAGCTTGAGGGGCAACTGTTGGAACATCAAGCTTACACTATTCTTGAGGTGGATTTAATCTACATCAAAATCTATCGCTTGGATTACATCAAAAGAGTATCCATTGGAGAATTCTTTTACTTATGCTCATTTGTTGTATTTTAACAAAAAGTTTTTTTTATGGATCTTTTATCATTGTAAAAGACTATAGCTTTACATATGTAAAAGTAGAAAAAGAGAGCCTAGATTCCACGAATTTTTGGTGGTTGATTTGCAATCAATGAATCAATAAATCAATCACCTAAAAGTAGATCAAACTAGATCTTCACTTTTTCTAGATTGTAGGAAAGTGAATTGATTCCTTCCAACAACCTTTACCACCTTCATTTGCATTCAAACTCCACTTGTAGAAGTCATGGAGCATTTGACAATTCTATATCAAGACTTCAAATCACTTGTACATTACATGGAAGCAATATACACATCCTTGTGACCATCACTGTCTCACTCCTTCATTTTTCCAAATTATCTTCTTCAACAATAGTAAGCTTGTAGAGGGTTTTGTGTTGGACTTGGACATCTCCAAAAGCACGTGAACAACACAAGGAAGAAGAAGAAGCTTGGAGCACAACACACAATGCTGAATGTATTACCACTAGAATGTACAAAGATATAAGTAACTCGTTAGGGCTATAGGCATATATGTAAGTCGGGGGAAAAATCCTCCTAGAGAGGGAAAAAGTGCACCGATGGCCCTAGTGTGTTCACACACATCACTACCTAAATATATTAACAAATCATACATCTTTTCATTTACATGAGATACCTATTCTTACTATCATAAAATCCACTTGAAAGTGTATCAAGAAATATGAATTGATGTTTTATCCCACCCTTTGCCATACACATCACTATGAGCAAGCTGAACTTTATATGTAGCTCTAATCAAACCATCTTTGGGGAAGGATGAATGCTACATTTTACCGATAATAAAACCCTCACATACATTTTTAGAAGGTTCCTAAACTGTTGGAAGAGAGGATATCATTTTAGATTTTTTTATGCAAAGCATACTAGCAAGATTCAAATGGAGAAAGCACGCATACCTATCTTTTACATCTGAAATACCCAAAAAATGTTGAATTTCACATGCTTAATCGTTCTCAAAGTTTCTAGTCAATCTATATGCTTGTGCAGTTTTTTATTCTCATAAACTTTTACGGAGAGTAATAAGTGCAGTCGCTCACGTAGAATCACGAGCCTCCACTTTTCTGCATCATGAGCTGTTTGTGTCACTCTTTTTCCTTCTGCTGTTTGTGTCCTTCCGCAATCCCCGAACTTCAACATAAAGTGTTGTTATTTTCTATGTTAAATCTCTATGTTCATGCTTGGCAAGAACTGAGGGTGAAAACCAACAAACATAACTCAATAGAATGATAACTTCTTTCATGTTTGTGGCTCATGATGGAGAAAAGTAGAGGCTCGTGATTCTATGTGAGCGACTCCGCTTATTACTCCCCGTAAAATTTTTTGAGACATCTTTCGCTACTTGAGTGGTACCTAAGTACTTGGGTAATTTTATTCCTAGCGGGGATCTAAATTGATAGGTTCTTCCCAACTTAGAATGGATTGTAAGATATGAGACACATGTGATTGCTACTAGCTTTTCCTTCATGTTTTTTAGCTCATGCATAGCTTGAATAAGGAAAAAGGCCATTTCTACCTCTGATGCTAGGTATAGGGAAGTTTTCATAGATAGTATTGAGTGTGTGTGGCTCAGATGCCTTTTGGCTCACTTACATGTTGGTTACTCTTTTGACTCCAACATGTGTACAGATAGTCAACGTGCATTCGAGTTGTGAGTGACCATATGCTTCATGCATGCTCATTACATTTGAATTGAAATATCCTTTTGTGAAGGACAGATTCTATGCCAGAGGCATTACTTTGGCTTATGTGCCCATAGAGGAGAATGATGCAAACATTTCTACAAAGGATTTGCCTAGGCAAAAGTTCAAAAACTCTGGCTGACTTCCTTTTGAGGATCCATTTCTATCCACATAGCTTGGCCCTTCATTATACATGAGTTCCAAGTCCTTGTTCAATGCATCACTAGTAGGCGAGATTTGGTAGTGACGTGTGAGGACACAATTAGGATTGTGGCCGTACTTTGCCTCTAGCCCTAATGCTTAATTATTTTTAATTATTTCATTTAGTAATATGCACTCTTCTTCCTTCTACTGTTTGTGTCCTTCCGCAATCCCCGAATTCCAACATAAAGTGTTGTTTTTTTCTATGTTAAATCTCTATGTTAACTCAATAGAATGATAACTTCTTTGATGTTTGTGGCTCATGATGGAGAAAAGTGGAGGCTCGTCATTCTACATGATGGAGAAAAGTGGAGGCTTATTACTCCCCGTAACAAATTCTGAGAGTAACCAACTGCACAAGCATATAGATTGACCGGAAACTTTCAGAATGATTAAACATGTGAAATTCAAGATTTTTGGGGTACTTTAGATGGAAAATATTGGTATTCATGCTTTGTCCATTTGAATCTTTCTAGTATGCTTTGCATAAAAAATTCTAAAATGGTATCCTCTCTTCCAACAGTTTAGGAACCTTCTAAAAATGTATGTGAGGGTTTTATCATCAGTAAAATGCAGCATTCATCCTTCCCCAAAGATGGTTTAATTAGAGCTATATATAAATTTCAGCTTGCTCATAGTGATGTGTATGGTCTTATGGAAATATCTTCACTTGGGAATTACCTATCATTCCTAAGCTTCATTGATCAACTTTCTAATGAGCATAGGTTTATACATTGGAAGCCATTTTTAAAGTGCTTATGTGCTTTAAGGAGTCATTGGTTTTAGCTAAAAATCTATCATTATGTAAAATGTGTATTGTGTTCTTAATTGAGGGAGAGAGAGTATATGTCTTATGATTTTAATGCATTTTTTGCTAAGGTTGTGATGAAACATCAATGCACAGTGCTCTATACACCTTAAAATGGATTTCCCGATAGGAAGATTAGGTATGTCATGTAAATGGAAAAATGTATGTTCAAAAGTCACGATTTACCAGTTAGTTCTAGCTTGACGCTTATAATAAGCATTATAATCTATCACTGCATATTACGCTTTCAAAGTTCATAAGAGACATGTTGATCATTTGTGTGTTTGTGGTTGTCTAGCATATACATTAGTGTCTAAACAACAACAAAGAACATTAGATGATAAGTCTGTAATATGTTTTTTCATTGGGTATAGCTCTAACAACATAGGTGATTATTTGTGTCATCCATAAATTCAAGTTATTTTGGTTCATCTTGATCCTTGTTTTTTTGTTTAAGGCGTCTTTATGTCATTTGGATCGTAGCGAAAATGCCATTGTGCTTAAGACAAGGTCATTGATTCTAATGATTTCTTTACTCCCACGTGATGAATAACAATCGTGTATAGAAATTTCTCACTTGAAACGGATTGTGGCATGACTCTATATCACTTGGAAGTTAACATATCAACCTTAAATAGTGATTTACATAAATAAATTTAGGTATTAAACCTTGTTCTTTGGTGGAAAACGACCAGGATAAGAAAGTATGCACCTTGAAAATGGCATTGTATGGATTGAACAAAGCATCACATGGTTGATATGAAAAGGTACATGCCTACTTGCTAGCACATGGATTTGTGAAAAAGTCAACATTGAGCACCGAAAATGTTAAGCATGTAGGTGGGGTACTTCTAATCATTGTTGTATATGCGGATGATATGTTGTTGATTGGTCCTAATGTGAAGATTGAAAATATATGGCCACTCCCATAGAGACAAGTTGAGGTTGATTCCTCATGCATTTGATATTGTTCTCTATCAGTAGGTTGTTGGATGATTGATTTGCTTATTCTTTACCCGGTTTGATATTCACTTTGTTGTCTCTCTGATGAGAAGGTTTATGCATATCCCACATATAAAACATAGGAGAGTGGTTTACAACATCTTTTGTGACTTGACTGGTACCTAACTACTTGAGTCATTGTATTCTTAGCACGGATCTAAAGTGATATGTATTTTTGACTTAGAATGGGTTGTTAGCTATGAGTGAGATGTGCTTGCTACTACTAGGTTTCCTTCATGCTTGGTAGCGCATGCATATGTTGGATGAGCAAAAAGGCCACTTCTACCTCTGACGTTGGGTATAGGGAAGTTTCCATAAATACTGTCGAGTGTGTGTGGCTCGGACTCCTTTTGGATAATGTACATGTTGGTTAGTCTTTTTGATCCCAACATCTTTATTGATAGTCAAAGCGCATTCGAGTCGTGAGGGACACATTGAAGTGTAATATCCTTTTGTGAAGGAGAGATTATATGCCTACGAAAAAGCTCAAAATATTTGGTTGACTTACTTTTGTGAGGGATTCCGCTTATTGTTCTCCGTAACCTCAGATATGAACACAGCGATGAGTTGCGTTTTTTCTTCCGCGCTTTTTCGACGACGAAAGCGGACCTTCATCAAATCATACTACTGGCCGTAACTTCTGAAGTGGGCTCATCAGTAAAACTGACGTCCGTCACGTCCTCTGCGACAATGTGCACAGCGATGACGAAGGGAGAGCTCTGCACTGGAGCAGCTTCATCTGCAGACTCAAGGGCAGCGACCTCGCGAATTGATTGCACAAGCATATCTTTTCACATGCTTGACAAGCTACTCAGCGCGTGGGAGTGGTGCGTCCCATCGGAGGACTCATTCAATACAATAGTGAAAGCTATGATCTGAGCTTTGAAGACGAAGACGAACCCCTATATGCGCATCGCCAACTTCTCTTGGGCAACATACACACCTGGGACTGATTGTATGGTCGGTTACGTGGTTTTTATTCATACTTCAGTCATTAGAGATTTAAAGTATGAAAGACATTGGAGCTTTCTGACTGGTTCAAAACATTGAGCTGTGAAACAGAGTGACATGTGCATGCTCGAAACTATAGTTGCTGCGTCGCCTTTCAAATTTGCATATTTTCTGTGGTATAATTCTTAGTTAATTACTAGTAGCCTTTCAAATTTGCTTGTCATGTAACACTCTCATCTTCGGATGTAACTTCTATGGTATTCGAATGTCTTTCCAATGGGATGACCTAAACGACCTCTTCCATTTTCCTTTCTTACTTTCTTTCTATTCTGCTTCGTGAGGAAGGTATTTGTATTCTTTTCTCTCTTGCTTGCTTCTCGGCTCAGTACGAACGTCTCAGTAGGAAGATATCACCACACCATCAGACGAATACTATCTCTTACATCGTGCGAAACAGCTTGCGCGCGAATTGGAATATCAAGATTGACAGAGATGAGCAAGGGGAAAGCTTACTATGATAAACCATCGTATGAGACATCTTGCCAATTGGAATATCGGGATTCCCCACCGACGGAGTTCGGTTGATATAGATGAGTAGGGGGAAAGCTCACAAATGTCAATCGAATTCCATCGATGACAGCTTGCGAAGTGGAAAGCTCACGAATGTCAATCGAGGGAATGCGATTTAGATAGATGAACAAGGGGAAAGCTCACTATGATCAACCAGATGTGTGCAATCAACAAAGGTGCTGTTAATCGCAAGCAACTTTTCTCATAAGTAGTATTTTCGGCTATGCTTCCAATATGGTTAACGCAGGATCAATTATTAATTTTAAATTAATGTACAAATATTCTGTACTCGTACTTCTCTTCGTCGAATAAATTTGTTGTTGTTCGAATAGAGTACTCCTCTCTAGATACCCATAGAGTACTGAGAATATGATAATGATCAAGAAAAATAGCCATGTGCTTTCATCAACTACCTTCAGGAGTTTAGCATCCGATGAGATAATTTGATAATCGGACTTAAAAGAATTTTTAATGGGTTATGAAATTTTTCGTGGCCTTCATCATTTAACCACTTCTTTAGTTAAGGTGTCTAATCTTGACTTTAATATAAATGTTAGGTTCCCATTTCTCAGAGATTGAGCTATGGAAAGGCTAGAAAACATCATCTTGAACCAACTTGAGTTTCACCATGATCTAGTGGACATTAAGGATGTGGAGTGAAATCTTGGACCTAGTTGTGTTTGATGACGACCCAAGTCCTCACTTTTAGGCCTTACCACAAGAATAGAAAAGCTCCCTAGTTTGATGTTGATCGTTTCGCCTTCTCCCTCCCTTAAGTTCAACATGAAATTACCACCACATTGAACTAGACTTTCAACACTTACAATTCTGTTTCCACATGTTGGGATGATGTTAGTCAAGCTAGCAAAAAATACTCTATGCAAGACAAAGAAGAAAGTCTAAACAATATGTCAAGTAAGAAGAAAAAGCTTTATTGGAGACTCCACCATCTCCAAAAAGAAGTCCAAAGAGGACAACATACTCTTGAAGGAAACTCATTCTCTCCTTAAAGGGGAAATCGTAAGGTTTGATGACCTCATGAACAAGTTCGCTAAAGCATTCAATAACGTTCTCTTAGTTGCTGTCTGCTTGGTTTGGTAGGAGGCTTTGCGATTTGGTGCATTATTGGACTACCTTAACAAAGGGGTGATCAAACGTGTACATAGAATGACATAAGAATAATAGCAAGTGACCTATTACAATGCTCAAAGTGGGCTCTAAGGTTTTTCTGAAATGTTGAACTTTTGGTCTTCGGCCCGCTTAAAAGACTGTGTCGGTAAGAGCATCGGTATAATCGTTAGTATGAGCATCGGTAGTTTCTAGTAATTTATCGACACTTATACTGACGCTTATACGGACGCTCATACCGATGCACATGTATCGATGCGTACATTTCCTAGCCAGTTTACCAAAGTTTATCGAGAGTCTTATCAATGCGGATGCGTGACCATTAGTATACAGAGGGTGGCTATGCCCTTCATATGTTGTAGTGCCTCGATTGAAAACTAGATAGAGTTATTTTGTTTGATACATCTGCGGACTTCAAATCATTGTTAATATGGCAACATGATTTCATCTTTTTCCATCCCTTAATTAGGGAGCACACCAAGTCAAACCCTCTCAAATTCAGCAAAAAGAGGGAGAACAAGAGCATCACTACATCAGGAACTTTCCTACCAACAAGGTCAGTGAAAGCATTGGATTCACTATTTCTAAAGATGAATTTGTCCCATGAGGCATTGTCATCAATCCATGCTATTATCAACCACTTCTTGGCCAATTGTAAGGCCGTATCTTTATTGTTTGGAATGCCTAGCACTAGTCTTTTTGACTTCAGTAGATTTTGCACTTAATTTTACAAATCCTCCTTCTATCAGAGTCTCTATCTCCTTGTCTTTAGGTCTCCAAGTGGCCAAACATTAAACAATCAATGAGATAAGGAATAAATTAGTCACCATAGGTCATCCTTCTCCATTGAGTTACATAAGCCTCCAAGAGAAAATCTCGCATTCAAGGTTCATTAGCACGTATTTATAGCATTGCTCCATCAAGGCATCCAAGCTCGTGAGGAAAGCTGATAGACAAAAGATTTGGCCACTTCCAAGATCCTTATAGCCCTCATCAAAACGAATCTCAAGGTAATCTAATCAAATCTCAACATTTTGCGAAAAAACTAACCATAATGCCATTTCAGCTCATCAATCATACATAATAGGGGTGCTTTGTTGATATCTTCCTATAGGAAATTTCTATTGAGAAGAAAAGTGAGCAAGAGAGATAACACATTTACATTCACATCCACATTTCCCATCCACTCATGTGCTTCAATCCCTTCTATGCCTCTTTTGTTGCTGATAACACAATTTAGCAAATCATCACATGTACATAACAACTACAAGAGGAAAATAGAAGGTTAGAAAAACACCAAGCAAATTTGGAAGAAAATGTTTTAGCTCTACATCCCAAACTAATTCTCTTAGCATAGAAAGTGCCTCTCTTAATGCATAATACACATAAGTAAAATATGCACAACATATATTAGAATTACAAGTAGCAACACAAATTAAATAGGTAGTTGAAGAGAAGAATGATCAATTACTCACTAAGATGGATAGAAATTCCCTATCAACTATAAATATCAGTCTTTTATGCGGACATCTAGGTGTAGCATGAGAGGATATTGAGATGCTGCAAGAACATAATAGAGATATCTTTGAAGTAATAATAGACATGTCAAGTGCCCTTGTGATCCCTTCATGGTTTCAAGCAGGTAGATCAAGATCACCTTGAACATTACATGGAACTATTGGAAGCCCATGATAAGCTCATAGATGAGTTTGAAGCCTTAAGAATGACTCATGTTGCCCTCTTCATGCCTATGTAAGATTCAATGACCACTATCACTACGACCATTCCATACATTAAGGAACTTGAATATCTTCAAAGAGAACTCACTAAACTGAAGTGTGAACTTGCATCACATCGCACTCTTCACATACCAACATCTTTTTTTAAAATCCATGAACCCAAGGAACTCCTTGAAATGCTAGTGGAACAATTTTATGAGCAGGAATCTAAAAAAGAAACAACAATAGATGATTGAGTTACCAAGGAAGCTCAAGACACATTTGAATTCCCACAATCAACCTACATGAAAGCCATAGAGGAATTCGGAAGAATCCATCCTTCATGCTGAGAAATGCAACTTATGGCCATAGCACTATTCAATGAATGTGAGTTAAAATGTCCTTACTTTCCAAGACTTAGCTCCTGAGTTGTAAACATGGACAAAAGCGAATCTCCACATATTGTAAGTCTCTACTATGATCCGATCCCTAGAACATGCACATGGCCCACATTTGCAATAAAATAAGAGAACTTAGTCTAGTTCAACTTTCGTTATGTCATCATAGGGCCCATCCATTCACCATTGGCTACAACACCATTACCAAATAAGAAATATCATGGTATGCATTCAAATAAAAATGGTTGATCTAAAGCAAAGAACTTTTAAGATATTTGAAAAGGTAAAAGCTTCATAAGTTAGGACATTGAGTTTTGAGAATGGAGATCTTAATCTATTTTTTGATATGAGTAGGATGACATTCATGAAAGTCTACTACACATGACATCACTGAGTCAAGTACTCCCCAACTTCCTATAAGCAATTCTTCAAAGAAATTTTCACTACAGGCTTTTGGGAGTGCCGCTCACAAGTGCTCAATTTTAGGCAAAATCATTTTTAACAACCCTTCCTATGCGATTAAATGCAACACTCAGCACACTACATGTATCGACAACCCAACACACCCATAGCTATCAATTGGCCTATACTAGAGGTAGATCTAGTTAGAGGCATTTAGGTTAATGATTATTCCCTAGACCTAGACCTCCGAAAAAACAATATTTTCAACTCCCTTCAAGAAGCTTTTGTTAGGGACATTAAATGCAATAGGGAGGTGTTTCTTGGTACTCTACAAGGCACATATGGAGAATGTCTTATTGGAAGAGAAGGCAGAATTAGAAGAAGAGGAAGTAGATAAATCCAATGAGTCCTTGAGTTTGAGGATCTTAGTTAGAGTCTACCTACAAATTTCACCATTTTTTGAGCCTATTAGAATTTTCCTTAGAATTTTGAGATTTGAATAGATTATGATTGTAAGATTTGAGCTTTGGTAAAGTACATCAACTTACTTACATTGATCTACTTCTTTTTTGTACCTTGTGTGTGTGTGTGTGCACATGTGGGGATCATGTGTTCTTCTCACCATAAGCTTCATGAATTACACTTATTCATGATTTTCATATCATTCTTAGGTTTCCAAGGATTGAAATTGAGGAGGAGAACCTTCTTAAGGTGGTACTCATCCTTGTCTATAGTGATAATAATTATGTTAAACACCATAGTTTCATTAAGAAAGAGTTAATTAATCATTGGATTTCAGCTACAAGAAGATAGAGATGAAGAATGTGGCCTCCAAGGGCATGGATACTTTAATCCATCAATTGAAATAGTGAAGATCAATAAGATGGGAATGTATGGTTTTATGATAGACCTCTTTAACCAAATTGCCTTACTGAGCTGACCATTGATGGTCATACTAGGGGTGACAATCACCATAAGCAAAAAATTCATCTTTAACAATCTAGCTCCATAGTTAGTGGGTTTTAGTGATTGAAGAATGAAATTCCACTCAAATCTATACTAAGCATTCTGGAATTAAACATAGAGAAAAATAGCATTGTGATCCATTTCTTGTGGACATTAAATACCTTCGCAAACATCAATCATTTCCTCTAGGATGGACTCTCTCTTAAAATAAACTTCCTAATCCTTATAGATCCATGAGTGGAAGTGCTGCCCATTATGGTTTGCAAAGACCTTCGAGCCCACTTTGAGCATTGTAATAGGTCACTTGCTATTAGTCTTGCTTTTAATGTCATTCTATGTATACATTTGATCACCCCTTTGTTAAGGTAGTCCAATAATGCACCAAATCTCAAAGCCTCCTACCAAACCAAGTAGAGAGAAACTAAGAGATCTTTATTGAATGCCTTAGCAAACTTGTTCATGAGGTCATGAAAACCTAGGATTTCCCCTTTAAGGAGAGAATGAAGAGCTTTCAAGAGTCTCTTGTACATGTGAGAGTGGAGTAGAGACTGCAAGGAATTTGTAGAAGTGATTGAAAATTGACACTTCATTTTCTTGGTCTATAGTGTACTCAACCCCCTTGTTGTAAATCATGTAATGTATCAGTTCTTTACTTTGTTTGCTCTTAAGTAGTCTGCACCTTTCTTTGGATAGCTGTCAGTTTGAAAACATATGAAAATTCCTTCTCCTCATTGTGTGTTCATATTGGAGCATACTCTTCATCGAAGGAAGTTTGTTCTCGCCATGAGAATCTCCTCTTGGGAATTCTTTTTGGAGATGGTGGAGTCTCCAATAAATCTTTTTCTTCTTACTTGACATATTGTTTAGATTTTCGTTTTTGTCTTCCATAGAGTATTTTTTGCTAGCTTGACTAACATCACCCCAACTTGTGGCAAGAGATTTGTAAGTGTTGAAAGTCTAGTTCTATGTGGTGGTAATTTCATGTTGAACTAAAGGGAGGGAGAAGGTGGAGTACTCTATTCGAACAACAACAACAAATTTATTCGAACAAGAGAAACACAAGTACAAAATATTTGTACATTAATTTAAAATTAATAATTGATCATGCGTTAACCCATATAGAAAAACCTCATTTGTAGTTCAATGTGTCGAAAAAGTACGATGCTTAATTCCTTCCGATGTCAAGCACAACACTATAGGGATCTTTTCGACCAAAATGTGACCTTAATAAGTTGAAGAGGATCCTTAGAGACTTACTACGAGAAGCAAATGGGAACCATGGAAAAAGTGTACGCCTGTTTTATAGAAATTCTTCTAAAGCCTGCATTTCTAGATTAAACAACATAACAAATGTCTATGATCCAGAATGTGATGAACCTGAAACTTCAAGAAGTGGAGAACTCAGAAGGTCATAAAGACACAAATGGCAACCTGCAGGGTATAGCTATGATACTACTTTTTTGACTACTAAAGATTGTCCTTCCTCAAATTTCGAAAGACTTGATGCCAAAATCTCTTGCAAAACTAAAGAGAGAAGATAATAGAAAAGGAACAACATAAAGAAAGAAAAAAGTGTGCTATAGTATGTGGCATATACTTACCAAAACTTTAGATCTAGAAAAATAGAGGTGTACATATAGAGAGAGAGAAAGACAGAGAGAGAAAGAGAGAAAGAGTGAGAGAGAGAGTGAGAGAGAGAGAAAGAGTGACAAACAAATGGATGTTGCTTGCATGCAAATTCGACAATAGAAGATTCAGCTTCAAAATGTGATGAATGTCGAACTTTTGCTCTCGGACCTGCTTAAAAGACTGTGTCGGTAAGAGCATCGGTATAGTCGTCAGTATGAGCATCGGTAGTTTCTAGTAATTTAACGACACTTAATACTAATGCTTATACGGACGCTCATACCGATGCTCATGTACCGACTCGTACATTTCCTAGCCAGTTTAACAAAGTTTATTGAGAGTCTTATCAATGCCGATGTGTGAACATTGGTATGCAAAGCGTGGGTATGCCCTTCATATGTTGTAGTACCTCGATTGACAACTAGATAGAGTTGTTCTGTTTGATACATCTGCGGGACTTCAAATCATTGTTAATATGGCAACATGATTTCATCTTTTTCCATCCCTTAATTAGGGAGCACACCAAGTCAAACCCTCTCAAATTCAGCAAAAAGAGGGAGAGCAGGAGCATCACTACGTCAAGAACTTTCCTACCAACAAGGTGAGTGAAAGCATGGGATTCACTATTTCTAAAGATGAAGTTCTCCCATGAGGCATTGTCATCAGTCCATGCTAGTATCCTCCTTCTATTAGAGTCTCTATCTCCTTGTCTTTAGGTCTCCAAGTGGCCAAACATTAAACAATCAATGAGATAAGGAATAAATTAGTCACCATAGGTCATCCTTCTCCATTGAGTTACATAAGCCTCCAAGAGAAAATCTCACATTCAAGGTTCATTAGTACATATTTCTAGCATTCCTCCATCAAGGCATCCAAGCTCGTGAGGAAAGTTGATAGACAAAAGATTTGGCCACTTCCAAGCTCCTTATAGCCCTCATCAATACGAATTTCAAGGTAATCTAATCAAGTCTCAACATTCTGTGAAAAATCTAACCATAATGTCGTTTCAGCTTATCAATCATACATAATAGGGGTGCTCTGTTGATATCTTCCTGTAGGAAATTTCTATTGAGAAGAAAAGTGAGCAAGAGAGATAACACATTTACATTCATATCCAGATTTCCCATCCCCACTCCCAACCCCATTGCATGTACAATACACCATCATCCACTCATGTGCTTCAATCCCTTCTATGTCTCTTTAGTTGCTGATAACACAATTAAGCAAATCATCACATGTACATAACAACTACAAGAGGAAAATACAAGGTTAGAAAAACACCATGCAAATTTGGAAGAAAATGTTGTAGCTCGACATCCCAAACTAATTCTCTTAGCATAGAAAGTGCCTCTCTTAATGCATAGTACAAATAAGTCAAATATGCACAACATACATTAGAATTACAAGTAGCAACACAAATTAAATAGGTAGTTGAAGAGAAGGATGAACAATTACTCGCTAAGATGGATAGAAATTTCCTATCAACTAGAAACATGAGTCTTTTATGCGGACATCTAGGTGCAACATGAGAGGATATTTAGATGCTACAAGAACATAATAGAGATATCTTTGAAGTAATAATAGACATGTCAGGTGCCCTTGTGATCCCTTCATGGTTTCAAGCAAGTAGATCATGATCAGCTTGAACATTACATGGAAATATTGGAAGCCCATGATAAGCTTATAGATGAGTTCGAAGCCTTAAGAATGAGTCATGTTGCCCTCTCCATGCCTATGTAAGATTCAATGACCACTATCACTACCACCATTCCATACATTAAGGAACTTAAATATCTTCAAAGAGAACTCACTGAAATGAAGTGTGAACTTGCATCACATCCCACTCTTGACATACCAAAATCACTTTTTAAAATCCATGAACCCAAGGAACTCCTTGGAATGCTAGTGGAACAATATTATGAGTAGGAATCTAAACAAGAAACAACATAAGATGATTGAGTTACCAAGGAAGCTCAAGACACATTTGAATTCCCATGATCAACCTACATGAAAGCCAGAGAGGAATTTGGAAAAATCCATCCCTCATGCTGACAAGTGCAACTTATGGCCATAGCACTATTCAATGAATGTTTGTTAAGATGTCCTTACTTTCCAATGCTAGCCCCTCGATAGTATATTTCACAAACAAACTATAATACATGCCATACTTTATAATTCCAATAGTGTGCAATGCAAAGACAATGTGCATTACTAGATAATTGCTTACTCATGCAATGTCGTCTAAGACACAAGACTTACCTCATGAGGTGTAAACATGGACAAAAGCGAATCTCCGCATATTGTAAGTATGTGCTACGATCCCATCCGTAGAACATGCACATGGCCCACATTTGCAATAAAATTGAAGAATTTAGTCTAGGTCAACTTTCCTTATCTTATGTCACCATAGCGCCCACCAAATCACCATTGGCTACATCGGCATTACCAAATAAGAGATTTCATGGTATGCATACAACTAAAAATGTTTGATCTAAAGCAAAAAACTTTTAAGATGTTCGAAAAGGTAAAAGCTTCATAAGTTAGGACATTGAGTTTCAAGAATGGAGATCTTGATCTATTTTATAATATGAGTAGGATGAGATCCATGAAAGTCTCCTACACATGACATCACTGCGTCAAGTACTCCCAAACTTGCTATAAGCAATTATGCAAGGAAATTTTCACTACAGGCTTTTGGGAGTACCACTCACAAGTGTTCAATTGTAGGCTAAATCTTTTTTAACAACGCTTCATGTGCGATTAAATGCAATACTCAGCATGCTACATGTATCGACAACCCAACACACCCATAGCTATAATTGGCCTATAGTAGAGGTAGATCTAGTTAGAAGCATTTAGGTTAATGATTATCCCCTAGACCTAGACCTCCGAAAAAACTATATTTTCAACTCCCTTCAAGGAGTATTTGTTAGGGACATAAAATGCATGAGGGAGGCATTTCTTGGTAGTGTACAAGGCACACATGGACAATGTCTTGTTGGAGGAGAAGGCAGAAATTGAAGAAGAGGAAGTATGTAAAGCCAATGAGTCCTTGAGCTTGAGGATCTCAGTTAGAGTCTACCTACAAGTTTCATCATTTTTGGAGCCTATTAGAATTTTTCTTAAATTTTCTTAGAATTTTGAGATTTGAGTAGATTATGATTGTAAGATTTGAGCTTTGGTAGAATATATCAACTTACTTACATTGATCTACTTCTTTTCTGCACCTTGTGTGTGTGCATGTGCGGATCATGTGTTCTTCTCACCATAACCTTCATGAGTTACACTCATTGAAGATTTTCATATCATTCTTAGGTTTCCAAGGATTGAAATTGAGGAGGAGAACCTTCTTAAGGTGGTACTCATCCTTGTCTATAGTGACAATAATTATGTTAAACACAATAGTTTCATTAAGAATGAGTTAATTAATCATTGGATTTGAGGTACAAGAAGATAGAGATGAAGAATGTGGCCTCCAAGGGCATGGATAGTTTAATCCATCAATGGAAATAGGGAAGAGCAATAAGATGAGAATGTATGCTTTTATGATAGACCTCTTTAAGAAAATTGCGTTACTAAGCTGGCCATTGATGTTCATACTAGTGGTGACAATCCCATAAGCAAAAAAATCATCTTTTACAATCTAGCTCCATAGTTAGTGGCTTTCAATGATTGAAGAATGAAATTCCACTCAAATCTATATTAAGCTTTCTCGAATTCAACATAGAGAAAAATAGCATTGTGATCCATTTCTTGTGCACATTCAATACCTTCGCAAACATCAATCATTTCCTCTAGGATGGACTCTCCCTTAAGATAAACTTCCTAATGCTTATAGATCCATGAGTGGAAGCGCCGCCCAATATGTTTTGCAAAGACCTTAGAGCCCACTTTGAGCATTGCAATAGGTCACTTGCTATTAATCCTGGTTTTAATACCATTCTATGTGAGAGTGGAGTAGACACTCCAAGGAATTGGTAGAAGTGATTGAAAATTGACACTTCATTTTCTTTGTCTATAGTGTACTCAACCCCCTTGGTGTCTATCATGTAATGTATCAGTTCTTTACTTTGTTTCCGCTTAAGTAGTCTGCACCTTTCTTTGGATAGCTTATCAGTTTGAAAACAGATGAAAATTCTTTCTCCTAATTGTGTCTCCATATTAGAGGATCAGCTTAGTAATGAAGACATTGAATGAGTTCTCCAAGATTTGAATTTGGACTCTCAAGAAGAAGGGGTAGGTGACCATCAAAAACACGATGAAGAAGGATAAAAAGGATAGGCAGATGAAGAAGAAGAAGAGGAAGAGGAGCACGATGAAAAAGAATATGACAATAGAGAAGAATGTGGAGAAACTGAAGGTGCCCTTGCCTATACAACACAATTACAAAGATTGTACAACACAATTGTGATTGTACAAGAACAACATTACCTCTCTTTCACCATCGGAAAAAGCATTGATTTACCTCTCCAATTTATGAAAAAGACCTTTCGAATTAGAAAAGCCTTTATTCAATGTTACAAAAGCCAGTGCCTTCCTATGATTGATGATGTGTCGCAAAACAATCATGCCATGGTAATAACATAAGGATCAACATGTTGGGACATGAAGCAACTATAGCTCAAGAGGCCATCTCAAAAGCTACCATTGACTTGATGGCCAAGACTTTTTCTTAAACTTTGTCAATATCCCGTTAGAAATCTCCATCCTCTCCTACCACTACTAAGGTACAAGCAACCATAGAGACCACTACAACCAATCAAGCCACGAAACCCATCTTCAACATGCCTCTCAATTCCCCACCCCATACTAAAAAAATCGCATCTAGAACATCCTTCAATTTTCAAGCACCCACCTCCCAAGCCATAGTCTTTTCTGCCATCACCAACGTGCTCTAAAATACCTCTACCAAATTCATTGCACTAGTCATAGGTCACCCTATCATAACCAATGTAGTAGGCACTCCCCATTGCACTAACGGAAGTATCCATTTCCTGATCACCTCTTACACCCAAGTCCCATTCATCACAGATACTTATTATTCCATTCTCTGACACCCAACAATGGCTGCCAACATATCACAAGTCAGGATTGCTTTCATGGAAGCCCTAGCTCGCCTTCTAGGACCATTTTCTTTAGGCTCGAGCCCAAACGTAAGAACTTCACTCTACAAAAATACCACATGCACATCACTTATCATTCCCATTTGCACGATAGAATGCACATGCACTATAGTGTGAGACCCCATAGATATCTCACCACACGCAACACTAATCCCTCTCCCCACAGTTCCACAATCCTCCATTCCCCCTCCACCAACATCAATAGAGCCATCACATGTTCATCCACAACATTCACATCGCCCATTCCCAATCAACTTTACCTTTATTTCCCCCTATAAATATCACATCTACATCTATAAGTAAGAGCATTAATACTATCATTTAGTGTGCTAACCAATTACAACAAGATTATTAGCAGCTAGAAGCTCCAAATGCCATTGTGCAAGAAGAATCTCAATGAATACAAGCGTGAGTGATAGCAAAGGAGGAAGACAATTGTACGATGCATGCACAACATGACACAATCCAACAGGCACACCATGAACTCAATTCTAGATTTCAAGATCTGGATGTGGAAGCAATCAAGAATTTAGAGATCATGTTATACGAACAGATGGACATGACGTTACAATGAAATATGGGCATTTTAAGAAGACACATGTCAAGAGCTATGGAGGAGAACAAATGGCACCAATAGCAAAACCACGAAAACTTAGAAGCAACCACAGAAGGGGCCCCTCACAAAGCCATTCGTCCTCATAGATTTCTAGTTGTTCCCTTTGATAATATCTGGATATTACTAGAAGAACATGCAACCTTCCTTGAGTCATACATGAAAATGGAAGAAGAATGTAAGCAATTGAAGAAGCAATTAGCCACCGCAAGTACAGAGGTACTTGAAGCTATTCCCCTACTAGAGGACACTAAAGAAGTGTAGAATCTTCAATAGCAAATAGAGGAATTAAAAGAAAAGTTAGCTCATTATGAATGACGCACTCACTAGAAATAGAGTACAATCCATGCTACTACCCAGTACCTCACCCATGCCCATGGCCCCACTTTACAATCAAGGTAAACAGTACTAAGGTTGCTTTGACTATATAAATTACCCCTACTATGCTCTGTGGAAGGGAACTCCCACTATAGGATATATGATCTCAACGATATGCCTTTGGACACCATGATTCAAGAACCTACCTGATGTCATCACAAAAATATGTGTGAAGATCTTCAAACTCATGATGATGGTGTTTGAAATGCTCAAAAATGTGAAGGATTCATACATTTCACTTTTGGGATTCAACAAAGGGAACCTTGCCTCGGTCTATGACATGAGTAGATCTCCTTCTATCAACACCATCTATGCATGTCATGCTAGAATCAAGCACATGCCTGCTTGTTAGAAGCAAACATTCAAGGAAATGTAATCAACTGAGTTTTGGGAATATCACTCCAAACTTTTCAGTCCCAAATCCACACATCTTCTCCATCATTTTGTAGTAGAACATGTCATCCATGCCAATCGTTTATGCATGCCACATCTCGACATTCTAGGTCTTGTAGATTAGTATGGTTTAATGATTGATTTGCATGAGGCCTTTGATTAAAAGAGCACATGCTAGATACTAATGTGTTGCAATATTACATCTCATGCCCTTTACCAGAGAGGTTTTTCAGGGATGACAAACACGAGACAGGGGGGGTGTTGGAAATAGCCAAGGTGGTCTAAGCGATCTGAGAAGACACGGAAGTATGAGGCAGTCCAGTCAAAGAGAGTTAGAGTAGAGGGAATGTCAAACAGTACCAAGTCGACAAGGAAGTCAACGTAGATCCAGGGAGTAGGCGAAGAAATTGTTTTTCCAAGAGCAAACCATTATCAATAGTGATTTTCATCACTCCACTACATTGTAACTCCCATTCTTTGTAGTTCCAACTTTATTTTGTTCAAGTCCAACAGTCCTTATGCTTGAGGACTACTAGATCTATGTACATACCAATTTTCATAATTTTTAGAGCTCGTTTGAGCCTTCAAAAAAGCTTAGGAACCTAATTTTCAAGTAGGCTAGACACTAGGTGTGAATAAATCGAAAGCTCGTCAAAAACTATAAAAGAAGCTATAGAGCTCATTTTTGAGGCTGTATTTTGGGAACTTAAGCAACTTCAAGAGCTTTTTTCCCTCTTCAAGAGCTTTTTTTTCCCTTGATTTGTATATATTCCTCTAGATGCAATGCTTACTTATCTTTTATATATTTCATTTAGTAATACAAATCCTTCTCGGCGTACTCCAATCCTTCTGCAATCCCCTAATTCTAACATAAATTCTTCTTATTTCGTATGTTAAATCTCTATGTTCAGGCTTAGCGAGAACTGATGGTAACAGCCAACAACTATAATCTATCCCTACAAGGGCTGGAAAACTCAATAGAATGAAAACTTCTTTGATGCGTTTGAATGGCAATGTTTGTGCGGAGGCTCATGATGAAAGCGTAAATCGTGATTCTACGTGATCAGTTTTATGTGGGATGGTTCAAGAAATCGTGAGGAATTCCGCTTATTATTCCCCGTAACCTCACGTATGAACACAGCGATGAGTTCCGTTTTTTCTTCCGCGCTTTTTCGACGACGAAAGCGGACCTTCATCAAATCATTACATTATAAGCTTAGAGTTTCCTCGTAATTCCATACTACTGGCCGTAACTTCTGAAAGCTCATCACTAAAACTGACGTCCGTCACGTCCTCTGCGACAATGTGCGCAGCGATGACGAAGGGAAAGCTCTGCACTCGAGCAGCTTCATCGGAGGACTCACTCAATACAATATTGAAAGCTATGATCTGAACTTTGAAGACGACGCCGAATCCCTATATGCGCATCGCCAACTTCATAGTGAAACATCGAGCTTTCTGACTGGTTCGAAACATTGAGCTGTGAAACAGAGTGATATGTGCATGCTCGAAACTATTCTTGCAGCGTCGCCTTTCAAATTCGCATATTCTCTGTGGTATAATTCTTAGTTAATTACTAGTAGCCTTTCAAATTTGCTTGTCATGTAACATTCTCATCTTCGGATGTAACTTCTATGGTATTCGAATGTCTTTCCAATGGGATGACCTAAGCGGACCTCTTCTATTTTCCTTTCTTACTTTCTTTCTATTCTGCTCCGTGAGGAAGGTATTTGTATTCTTTTCTCTCTTGCTTCCATCTCGGCTCAGTACCAACGTCTCAGTAGGAAGATATCACCACATCCTCAGACGAAGACTATCTCTTACATCAGACGAATACTATCTCTTACATCATTACCATGTTGGTTTTGCTACAGCTACACCATGTAGTACATGGTGCGAAACAGCTTGGGCGCGAATTGGAATATCAAGATTCACCGAGATGAGCAAGGGGAAAGCTCACTATGATAGACCATCGTCTGAGACATCTAAGGCGGAGTTCGATTGATATAGATGAGTAGGGGGAAAGCTTACAAATGTCAATCGATTCCATCGATGACACAGATGTCGATGGAGGGAATGCGTTTTTTCCTTTCGCGCTTTTTCAACGACAAAAGCAGACCTGTATCAAATCACTATATTCTAAGCTTAGAGTTTCCCCGTGGTGCGCCATCGACGGAACTCGATGAGCACGGACAAAGCTCACTATGATAAACCATCGACTGAGACAGCTTGCGACGTGGAAAGCTCACGAATGTCAATCGAGGGAATGCGATTTAGATAGATGAACATGGAGAAAGCTCACTATGATCAACCAGATGTGTGCAATCAACCACGGTGCTGTTAATCGCAAGGAACTTTTCTTATAACTAGTATTTTCGGCTATGCTTTCAATATGGTTAACGCAGGATCAATTATTAATTTTAAATTAATGTACAAATATTCTGTACTCGTACTTCTCTTGTTCGAATAAATTTGTTGTTGTTCGAATAGAGTTCTCCTCTCTAGATACCCATAGAGTACTGAGAACATGATAATGATCAAGAAAAATAGCCATGTGCTTTCATCAACTACCTTCAAGAGTTTAGCATCCGATGAAATAATTTGCTAATCGGACTTAAAAGAACTTTTAATGGGTTATGAAGTTTTTTGGGGCCTTCATCATTTAACCACTTCTTTAGTTAAGGTGTTTAATCTTGACTTTAATATAAATGTTAGGTTCCCATTCCTCAGAGATTGAGCTATGGAAAGGCTAGAAAACATCATCTTGAACCAATTTGAGTTTCACCATGATCTAGTGGACATTAAGGATGTGGAGTGATTTCCTTGTTCTAAACTGGAATGGCGCATGGATGTGTGCAAGCCTAGAACTGATAGAGGTTGCATTCGATAGAATATCATTGAAATGTTGGGTCCCCCTTGCCTCTCCCAAATCTTGGACCTAGTTGTGTTTGATGACGACCCAAGTCCTCCCTTTTAGGCCTTACCACAAGAATAGAAAAGCTCCCTAGTTTGATGTTGATCTTTTCGCCTTCTCCCTCCCTTAAGTTCAACATGAAATTATCACCACATCGAACTAGACTTTCAACACTTACAATTCTGTTTCCACATGTTGGGATGATGTTAGTCAAGCTATTAAAAAATACTCTATGCAAGACAAAGAAGAAAATCTAAACAATATGTCAAGTAAGAAGAAAAAGCTTTATTCAAGACTCCACCATCTCCAAAAAGAAGTCCACAGAGGAGATTCTCATGGCCAGAATAAACTTCCTTTGATTAAGAGTATGCTAAATCTGAACGCAGAATTAAGAGAATGAATTTCCATATGTTTTCAAACTGACAAGCTATCCAAAGAAAGGTGCAGACTACTTAAGAGGAAACAGAGTAAAGAACTGATACATTATATGATTGACAACAAGGGGGTTGAGTACACTATGGACCAAGAAAATGAAGTGTCAATTTTCAATCACTTCTACCAACTCCTTGGAGTGTCTACTACACTCTCACATGTACAAGATACTCTTGAAGGAAACTCATTCTCTCATTAAAGGGGAAATCCTAGAGTTTGATGACCTCATGAACAAGTTCGCTAAAGCATTCAATGACGTTCTCTTAGTTGCTGTCTGCTTGGTTTGGTAGGAGGCTGTGCGATTTAGTGCATTATTGGACTACCTTAACAAACGGGTGATCAAACGTGAACATAGAATGACATGAAAACGAGGATTAATAGCAAGTGACCTATTACAATGCTCAAAGTGGGCTCTAAGGTCTTTGTGAACCATATTGGGGGGCACTTCCACTCGTGGATCTATTAGGAGCGGGAAGTATATTTTAAGGGAGAGTCCATTGTAGAGGAAATAATTGATGTTTGCGAAGGTATTGAATGTGCACAAGAAATGGATCACAATGCTCTTTTTCTCTTTATTGAAAACTTCTTATAGATTTGAGTGGAATTTCATTCTTCAATCAGTAAAAGCCACCAAATGTGGTGCCACATTGTTAAAGATGATTATTTTGATTATGGGGATTGTCACCACTAGTATAACCATCAATGGCCAGCTTAGTAAAGAAATTTGCTGAAAGAGGTCTATCATAAGAAGATACATGCTCATCTTACTTATCTTCACTATTTGCATTGATGGATTAAACTACCCATGCCTAATGAGGCCACATTCTTCATCTCTATCTTCTTGTAGCTCAAATCCAATGATTAATTAACTCTTTCTTAATGAAATTATTGTGTTTAACATAATTATTCTCACTATAGACAAGGATGAGTACCACCTAAAGAAGGTTCTCCTCCTCAATTATAATCCTTGGAAACCTAAGAATGAGATGACAATCTTGAAAGAGTGTATTTCATGAAGGTTATGGTGAGAAAAACACACGATCCCCACATGCACACACACACACAAACAAGGTACACACAAGAAGTAGATGAATGTAAGTAAGTTGACGTATTTTACCAAACCTCAAGTCTTATAATCATAATCTATTCAAATCTCAAAATTCTTAGAAAAATCTAAGAAAAATTTGAATAGGCTCCAAAAATGAAGAAATTTGTAGGTAGACTCTAACTAAGATCATCAAGCTCAAGAACTCATTGGCTTTACATACTTCATCTTCTTCTTTTTTTGCCTTCTCCTCGAGCAAGACCTTGTCCATGTGTGCCTTGTACACTACCAAGAAATGCCTCCCGCTCGCAGTTGATGTCCGTAACAAATGCTTCTTGAAGGGAGTTGAAAATATCGTTTTGTCGGAGGTCTAGGTCTAGGGAATGATCATTAACCTGAACGCTTCTAACAAGATCTACCTCTAGTATAGGGCAATTGATAGCTATGGGTGTGGCTGGGTTGTCGATACATGTAGTGTGCTGAGTATTGCATTTAATCGCACATGAAGAGTTGTGAAAAATGTTCTTGCCTACAATTGAACACTTGTGAGTGGTACTCCCAAAAGCTTGTAGTGAAACTTTCTTTGAAGGTTTGCTTATAGCAAGTTGGGGAGTACTTGACTCAGTGATGTCATGCGTAATAGACTTTCATGGATGTCATCGTACTCATATCATAAAATAGAACAAGATCTCCATTCTTGAAACTCAATGTCCAGACTTATGGTGATTTTACCTTTTATAATACCTTAGAAGTTTTTTGCATTAGATCAAACATTTTTTTTTGCATGCATACCATGAAATCTGTCGTTTGGTGTAGGAGATGTAGCCAATTGTGAATCGGTGGGCCCTATGGTGATGTAAGATAAGGAAAGCTGACTTAGTCCTGATTCTCTAATTTTATTGCAAATGGGGCCAGTGCATGTTCTAGGGATGGGATTGTAGCATAAACTATACAATATGTGGAGAGTCACTTTTGTGCATGTTTGCACCTCAGGAGGTAAGTCTTGCGGCTCAGACTACATGGCATGAGTAAGCAATTGTCTAGTAATGCACATTGTCTTTTCATTATACTCTGCTAGAATCATAAAGTATGGCGTGTATTATAGTTTTTTTGTGGAATATACTATCGTGGGGCTAGCTCTGGAAAGTAAGGACATTTTAACAAACATTCATTGCATAGTGCTAGAGCCGTAAGTTGTACTTCTCAACACGAAGGATGGATTCTTCCAAATTCCTCTATGGCTTTCATCTAGGTTGATCGTGGGAATTCGAATTTTTCTTGACCTTCCTTGGTAACCCAATAATCTAGTGTTGTTTCTTGTTTAGATTCTTGCTCATAATATTGTTCCACTAGCATTTTAAGGAGTCCCTTGGGTTCATGGATTTGAAAAGGTGATGTTGGTATGTCAAGAATGGGATGTGATGCAAGTTCACACTTCATTTGAGTGAGTTCTCTTGGAAGATATTCAAGTTCCTTAATGAATGGAATGGTGGTAGTGACAGTGGTCGTCGCATCTTACATAGGCATGTGAGGGCAACATGAGCCATTCTTAAGGCTTCAAACTAGTCTATGAGCTTATCATGGGCTTTCAATAGTTCCATGTAATGCGTTGCTAGCTATTTAATTTGTGTTGCTACTTTCAATTCTAGTGTATGGTGTGCATATTTGAGTTATGTGTACTATGCACTAAGAGAGGATTTTTCTATGCTAGGAGAATTAGTTTGGGATTGTAGAGCTACAAAATTTTCTTCCAAATTTGCATGGTGTTTTCCTAAGCTTCTAAATTCCTCTTGTAGTTGTTATGTACATGTGATGATTTTTTGAATTGTGTTATTTGCAAATGAAGAGGCATAGAAAGGATTGAAGCACGTGAATGGACTGTCATGTATTGTAGATGCAATGGGGTTGGGAGTGGGGATCGTAAATGTGGATATGAATGTAAATGTGTTATTTCTCTTGCTCGCTTTTCTTATTAGTAGAAATTTCTTATAGGAAGATATCAATAGAGCACCCCTAATATGTATAAATGATGAGCTGGAACAACATCGTGGTTAGATTTTTCTTAGAAATTCGAAATTTGATTAGATTATCCTTGTATGATTTGAGCTTTGGTAAAAGAAAATCAACTTCTTTCCATTGATCTAATTCTTGTTTGTACCTTGTGCATGTGTGTATGCATGTGGGGATCATTTGTTCTTCTCACCATAATCTTCATGAACTACACTCATTCAGGATTTTCATATCATCCTCAAGTTTTCAATTATTGAAATTAAGGAGGATAACCCTCTTGAGTTGCTACTCATCCTTGTCTATATTGACAGTCATTATGTTAAACACATTAGGTTCATCAAGGAAGAGTTAACTAGTCTTTGGATTTTAGCTATTAGGAAGATAGAAATGAAAAATGTGGCCTCCATGGGCATGGATAGTTTAATCCATCAATATGCATTTGTATGCATATGCATTTTTGTATGTGTGTGTATGCTTATGCATTTGTATGTATGTGCATTTGTGTATGCATATGCATGTGTGTATGCATATGCATTTGTGTATGTGTATGCATGTGTGTATGCATATGCATGTGTGTATGCATATGCATGTGTGTATGCATATGCATGTGTGTATGCATATGCATGTGTGTATGCATATGCATTTGTGTATGTGTATGCATTTGTGTATGTGTATGCATGTGTGTATGCATATGCATTTGTGTATGTGTATCCATTTGTGTGTGCATATGCATGTGTGCTTTGATATGCATGTGTGTATGAATATGCATTTGTGTATGTATATGCATTTGTGTATGCATATGCACTTGTGTATGCATGTGAATTTGTGTATGCATATGCATTTGTGTATGCATATGCATGAGTGTATGCATATGCATTTGCATGTATATGCATATGAATGTGTATGCATATGCATTTGACTATGTATATGCATTTGTGTATGCTTATGCATGTGTGTATGCATATGCATTGTGTATGTGTGTATGTGTATACATTTGTGTATCTGTGTATGCATATGCATGTGTGTATGCATATGCATTGTCTATGTGTGTATGTGTGTATGTGTATGTGTATGTGTGTGTGCATATACATGTGGGTATGCATATGCATGTGTGTATGCATATACATGTGTGTATGCATATGCATGTGTGTATGCATATGCATTTGCATATGCATATGCATGTGTGTATGCATATGCATTTTTGTATGTGTATGCATGTGCATATGCATATGCATGTATGTATGCATATGCATGTGCGTATGCATATGCATGTGCGTATGCATATGCATGTGCATATGCATATGCATGTGCGTATGCATATGCATGTGCGTATGCATATGCATGTGTGTATGCATATGCATTTGTGTATGCACGT
This sequence comes from Ceratopteris richardii, assembly GCA_020310875.1. Taxonomy (NCBI): domain Eukaryota; kingdom Viridiplantae; phylum Streptophyta; class Polypodiopsida; order Polypodiales; family Pteridaceae; genus Ceratopteris; species Ceratopteris richardii. Next base: position 58,687,348 of record CM035429.1, read on the forward strand.
ATTTTTGTATGCATATGCATGTGTGTATGCATATGCATGTTTGTTTATACACATGTGAGTGTGTATGTCTATGTATCTCTCTCTCTCTATGCTTCTCTAGATGTCTCTCTTTCTTTCATATCTCTCCCTCTAGATCTCTCTCTAGATATCTCTCTTTCTTTCATCTCTCTCTAGATGTCTCTTTTTCTTTCATCTCTCTCTCTCTCTCTTTATGTGAGTGGAAAACAAAACAATCACTTACATCAATGTAATTGTTTGAATCGTTGTCATCAAGATCCACTTAAAGTTGTCCTTCCTCAAATTTCCAAAGACTTGATGCCAAAATCTCTTGCAAAACTAAAGAGAGAAGATATTAGAAATGTAAAAATACAAAGAAAGAAAAAAGTGTGTTACAGTATGTGCAATATACTTACGAAAACTTTATAGCTTGAAAAATAGAAATGTATGTACAGAGAGAGAGAAAGAGAGAGAGAGAGAGAAAGAGAGAAAGAGAGAGAGAGAGAGAGAGAAAGAGAGAGAGAGAGAGAGAGAGAGAGAGAGAGAGAGAGAGAGAGAGAGAGAGAGAGAGAGAGAGAGAGAGAGAGAGAAAGAGTGACAATCACAGCGATGTTGCTTGCACACAAGTTTCAAAAATAGAAGATTTAGTTTCAAAATGTGATGAATGTTGAATTCTGCTCTCGGGCCCGCTTAAAAGATTGTGTCGGTAAGAGCGTCGGTATAGTCATCGGTATGAGCATTTGTAGTTTCCAGTAATTCATCGACACTTATACTGATGCTTATAGGGATGCTCATACCAATGCTCATGTAACGATGCATACATTGCCTATCCAGTTTACCAAACTTTATCGAGAGTCTCACCAATGCCGATGCGTGATCGTCGGTATGTACAACGTTGGTATGCCCTTCATATGTTGTAGTGCCTCGATTGAAAACTAGATAGGGTTTTTTGTTTGATACATCTACGGGACTGCCAATCATTGTTAATCTGGCAAAATGATTTTATCTTTTTCCATCCCTAAATTAGGAAGCACACCAAGTCAAACCCTCTAAAATTCAGCAAAAAGAGGGAGAATAAGAGCATCACTACATCAACAAATTTCCAACCAACAAGGTCAGTGAAAGCATGGGATTCACTGTTTCTAAAGATGAAGTTGTCCCATGAGGCATTGTCATCAGTCGATGCGATTATCAACCACTTCTTGGCCACTTGTAAGGACGTATCTTTATTGTTCGGAATGCCTAGCACTAGAGTCTTTTGAACTTCAATAGATTCTGCACTTAGTTTTACAAATCCTCCTTCTATCAGAGTCTCTCTCTCCTTGTCTTTAGGTCTCCAAGTGGCCAGAAATTAAATAATCAATGAGATAAGGAATATATTAGTCACCATAGGTCATCCTTCTACATTGAACTACATACCCCTCCAAGTGAAATTCTCGCATTCAAGGTTCATTAGCACATATTTCTAGCATTGCTCCATCAAGGCATCCAAGCTCGTGAGGAAAGTTGATAGACAAAAGATTTTTCCACTTCGAAGCTCCTTATATCCCTCATCAATACGAATTTCAAGGTAATCTAATCAAATCTCAAAATTCTGCAAAAAAGCTAACCATTATGCCGTTTTGGCTCAACCATCGTACAAAATAGGGGTGCTCTGTTGATATCTTCCTGTAGGAAATTTCTATTGAGAAGAAAAGTGAGCAAGAGAGATAACACATTTACATTCACATCCACATTTCCCATCCCCACTCCCAACCCCATTGCATGTACAATACACCACCATCCACTTATGTGCTTCAATCCCTTCTATGCCTCTTTAGTTGTAGATAACACAATTCAACAAATCATCACATGTACATAACAACTATAAGAGGAAAATAGAAGGTTAGATAAACACCATGCAAATTTGGAAGAAAATGTTGTAGCTCTACATCCCAAACTAATTCTCTTAGCATAGAAAGTGCCTCTCTTAATGCATAATAGACATAAGTCAAATATGCACAACATACATTAGATTTACAAGTAGCAACACAAATTAAATAGGTAGTTGAAGAGAAGGATGAACAATTACTCGCTAAGATGGATAGAAATTCCCTATCAACTAGAAATATGAGTTCTTTATGCGGACATCTAGGTGTAGCATGAGAGGATATTCAGATGCCGCAATAACATAATAGAGATATCTTTGAAGTAATAATAGACATGTCAAGTGCCCTTGTGATCCCTTCATGGTTTCAAGCAAGTAGATCAAGATCAGCTTGAACATTACACGGAACTACTAGAAGCCCATGATAAGCTCATAGATGAGTTTGATGCCTTAAGAATGACTCATGTTGCCCTCTCCATGCCTATGTAAGATTCAATGACCACTATCACTACCACTATTCCATGCATTAAGGAGCTTGAATATCTTCAAAGAGAACTCACTAAACTAAAGTGTGAACTTGCATCACATCCCACTCTTGACATACCAACATCACTTTTTAAAATCCATGAACCCAATCCGAGGATTGAAACTGAGGAGGAGAACCTTCTTAAGGTGGTACTCATCCTTGTCTATAGTGACAATAATTATGTTAAACACAATAGTTTCATTTAGAAAGAGTTAATTAATCATTCGATTTCAGCTACAAGAAGATAGAGATGAAGAATGTGGCCTCCAAGGGCATGGATAGTTGAATCCATGAATGGAAATAGGGAAGAGCAATAAGATGGGAATGTATCATTTTATGATAGACCTCTTTAACCAAATTGCCTAACTGAGCTCGCCATTGATGGTCATACTAGCGGTGACAATCCCCTTAAGCAAAAAAATCATCTTTAACAATCTAGCTCCATAGTAAGTGGGTTTTAGTGATTGAAGAATGAAATTCCACTCAAATCTATAATAAGCTTTCTGGAATTCAACATAGACAAAAATAGCATTGTGATCCATTTCTTGGGCACATTCAATACCTTCGCAAACATCAATCATTTCCTCTAGACGGACTCTCTCTTAAAATAAACTTCCTAATCCTTTAAGATCCACGAGTGGAAGTGCTGCCCAATATCATTTGCAAATACCTTAGAGCCCACTTTGAGCATTGTAATAGGTCACTTGCTATTAATCTTGGTTTTAATGTCATTCTATGTATACATTTGATCACCCCTTTGTTAGGGTAGTCCAATAATGCACCAAATCTCAAAGTTTCCTACCAAACCAAGTAGAGAGAAACTAAGAGAGCTTTATTGAATGCCTTAGCAAACTTGTTCATGAGGTCATGAAAACCTAGGATTTCCCCTTTAAGGAGATAATGAAGAGCTTTCAAGAGTCTCTTGTACATGTGAGAGTGGAGTAGAGACTCTAAGGAATCGGTAGAAGTGATTGAAAATTGAAACTTCATTTTCTTGGTCTATAGTGTACTCAACCCCCTTGTCGTCAATCATGTAATGTATCAGTTCTTTACTTTGTTTGCTGTTAAGTAGTCTGCACCTTTCTTTGGATAGCTTGTCAGTTTCAAAACATATGAAAATTCGTTCTCCTCTTTGGAATTCTTTTTGGAGATGGTGGAGTCTCCAATAAATCTTTTTCTTCTTACTTGACATATTTTTTAGATTTTCTTTTTTGTCTTCCATAGAGTATTTTTTGCTAGCTTGACTAACATCACCCCAACTTGTGGCAAGAGATTTGTAAGTGTTGAAGGTCTAGTTCTATGTGGTGGTAATTTCATGTTGAACTAAAGGGAGGAAGAAGGTGGAAGGATCAACATCAACTCAGGGATCTTTTCTATTCTTACGGTAAGGCCTAAAAGTGAGGACTTGGGTAGTCATCAAACACAACTAGTTCCAAGATTTGGGAGAGGCAGGGGGGACCCAGCATTTCAATGGTATTCTATCTAATGCAGCCTCTATCAGGTCTAGGCTTGCGCACATCCATGCGCCATTCCACTTTAGAGCAAGGAAATCATTCCACATCCTTAATGTCCACTAGGGTGAAACTCAAATTGGTTCAAGATGATGTTTTGTAGCGTGTCCATAGCTCAATCTCTGAGGAATGGGAACCTAAGATTTCTATTAGAGTCAAGATTAGACACCTTAACTAAAGAAGTGGTTAATTGATGATGGCACTGAAAAAACTCATAACCCATTAAAAATTATTCTAAGTCCGATTATCAAATTATTTCATAGGATGCTAAACCCTTGAAGGTAGATGATGAAAGAACATGGCTATTTTTTTCATCATTATCATATTCTTAGTACTCTATTGGTATCTAGAGAGGAGTACTCTATTCAAACAACAACAAATTTATTCGAACAAGAGAAACACAAGTACAAAATATTGGTACATTAACTTAAAATTAATAATTGATCATGCGCTAACCCATATAGAAATACCTCATTTGTAGTTCAAAGCATCGAAAAAGTACGATGCTTAATTCCTTCCGATCCTTAGAGATTTACTACGAGCAACATGGGAACCATGGAAAATGTGTACGCCTGTTTTATAGAAATTCTTCTAAAGCCTGCATTTCTTGATTAAACAGCATAACAAATGTCTCATCATCTTTGTATTCATATGTGATGCCAAGATTTGATCTAGAATGTGATGAACCTGAAACTTTAAGAAGTGGAGAACTCAGAAGGTCATCAACACACAAATGGCAACCTACAAGGTATAGCTATGACACTTCTTTTTTGACTACTAAAGATTGTCCTTCCTCAAGTTTCCAAAGACTTGATGCCAAAATCTCTTGCAAAACTAAAGAGAGAAGATAATAGAAAAGGAACAACATAAAGAAAGAAAAAAGAGTGCTATAGTATGTGCCATATATAACCAAAAGTTTAGATCTAGAAAAATAGAGGTGTACGTACAGAGAGAGAGAAAGAGAGAGAGAGAAAGAGAGAAAGAGAGAAAGAGAGAGAGAGAGAGAGAGAGAGAGAGAGAGAGAGAGAGAGAAGGAATGACAAACAGACGGATATTGCTCGCATGCAAATTCGATAATAGAAGATTTAGTTTCAAAACGTGATGAATGTCGAACTTTTTCTCTCGGGCCCGCTTAAAAGATTGTGTCGGTAAGAGCGTCGGTATAGTCGTCAGTATGAGGATCGGTAGTTTGCAGTAATTTATCGACACTTGTACTGACGCTTATACGGACGCTCATACCGATGCTCATGTACCAACGCGTACATTTCCTAGCCAGTTTATGAAAGTTTATTGAGAGTCTTATCAATGCCGATGCGTGACCAACGGTATGCAGAACGACGGTATGCCCTTCATATGTTGTAGTGCCTCGATTGAAAACTAGATAGAGTTGTTTTGTTTGATACATATGGGGGACTTCCAATCATTGTTAATATGGCAACATGATTTCATCTTTTTCCATCCCTTAATTAGGGTGCACACCAAGTCAAACCCTCTCAAATTCAGCAAAAAGAGGGAGAACAAGAGCATCACTACATCAAGAACTTTCCTACCAACAAGGTGAGTGAAAGCATGGGATTCACTATTTCTAAAGATGAAGTTGTCCCATGACGCATTGTCATCAGTCCATGTTATTATCAACCACTTCTTGGCCACTTGTAAGGCCGTATCTTTATTGTTCGGAATGCCTAGCACTAGAGTCTTTTTGACTTCAGTAGATTTTGCACTTAACTTTACAAATCCTTCTTCTATCAGAGTCTCTATCTCCTTGGCTTTAGGACTCCAAGTGGCCAAACATTAAATAATCAATGAGATAAGGAATATATTAGTCACCATAAGTCATCCTTCTCCATTGAGTTACATAACCCTCCAAGAGAAAATCTCGCATTCAAGGTTCATTAGCACATATTTCTAGCATTGCTCCATCAAGGCATCCAAGTTCGTGAGGAAAGTTGATAGAAAAAAGATTTGGCCACTTCCAAGCTCCATATAGCCCTTATCAATACGAATTTCAAGGTAATCTAAACAAATCTCAAAATTTTGCAAAAAATCTAACCATAATGCCGTTTCAGCTCAGCAATCATACATAATAGGGGTGCTCTATTGATATCTTCCTGTAGGAAATTTCTATTGAGAAGAAAAGTGAGCAAGAGAGATAACATAATTTACATTCACATCCACATTTCCCATCCCCACTCCCAACCCCATTGCATATACAATACACCACCATCCACTCATGTGCTTCAATCCCTTCTATGCCTCTTTAGTTGCAGATAACACAATTTAGCAAATCATCACATGTACATAACAACTACAAGAGGAAAATAGAAGGTTAGAAAAACACCATGCAAATTTGGAAGAAAATGTTGTAGCTCTACATCTCAAACTAATTCTCTTAGCATAGAAAGTGCCTCTCTTAAGGCACAGTACACATAAGTCAAATATGCACAACATACATTAGAAATACAAGTAGCAACACAAATTAAATAGGTAGTTGAAGAGAAGGATGAACAATTACTCGCTAAGATGGATAGAAATTTCCTATAAACTAGAAATATGAGTCTTTTATGTGGACATCTAGGTGCAGCCCGAGAGGATATTCAGATGCTACAAGAACATAATAGAGATATCTTTGAAGTAATAATAGACATGTCAGGTGCCCTTGTGATCCCTTCATGGTTTCAAGCAAGTAGATCATGATCAGCTTGAACATTACACGGAACTATTGGAAGCCCATGATAAGCTCATAGGTGAGTTTGAAGCCTTAAGAATGAGTCATGTTGCCCTCTCCATGCCTATGTAAGATTCAATGACCACTATCACTACTACCATTCCATACATTAAGGAACTTGAGTATCTTCAAAGAGAACTCACTGAAATCAAGTGTTAACTTGCATCACATCGCACTCTTGACAAATCTAAATCACCTTTTTAAAATCCATGAGCCCAAGGAACTCCTTGGAATCCTAGTGGAGCAATATTATGAGTAGGAATCTAAAAAAGAAACAACATAAGATGATTGAGTTACCAAGGAAGCTCAAGACACATTTGAATTCCCATGATCAACCTACATGAAATCCATAGACGCATTTGGAAGAATCCATCCTTCATGCTGAGAAGTGCAACTTATGGCCATAGCACTATTCAATGAATGTCTGTTAAGATGTCCTTACTTTCCAATGCTAGCCCCTCGATAGTATATTTCACAAACAAACTGTAATACATGTCATAGGTTATGATTACAATAGTGTGTAATGCAAAGACAATGTGCATTACTAGATAATTGCTTACTCATGCAATGTCCTCTAAGCCACAAGACTTACCTCATGAGGTGTAATCATGGACAAAAGTGACTCTCCAGATATTGTAAGTATGTGCTACCATCCCATCCCTAGAACATGCACATGGCTCACATTTGCAATAAAATTGAAGAATTTAGTCTAGGTCAAATTTCCTTATCTTATGTCACTATAGGGCCCACCGATTCACCATTGGCTACATCACCATTACCAAATTAGAGATATCATGGTATGCATACAACTAAAAATGTTTGATCTAGAGAAAAAACCTTTTAAGATATTCGAAAAGGTAAAAGCTTCATAAGTTAGGACATTGAGTTTCGAGAATGGAGATCTTGATCTATTTTATGATATGAGTAGGATGAGATCCATGAAAGTCTGCTACACATGACATCATTGAGTCAAGTACTCCCAAACTTGCTATAAGCAATTATGCAAGGAAATTTTCACTACAGGCTTTTGGGAGTACCACTCACAAGTGTTCAATTGTAGGCTAAATCATTTTTAACAACCCTTCATGTGCGATTAAATGCAATACTCAGCACACCACATGTATTGACAACCCAACACACCCATAGCTATCAATTGGCCTACACTAGAGGTAGATCTAGTTAGAAGCATTTAGGTTAATGATTACTCCCTAGACCTAGACCTCCGAAAAAACTACATTTTCAAGAAGCATTTGTCAGGGACATTAAATGCAGGAGGGAGGTGTTTCTTGGTAGTGTACAAGGCACACATGGACAATGTCTTGTTGGAGGAGAAGGCACAAATTGAAGAAGAGGAAGTATGTAAAGCCAATGAGTCCTTGGGCTTGAGGATCTCAGATAGAGTCTACCTACAAATTTCATCATTTTTGGAGCCTATTAGAATTTTTCTTAGATTTTTCTTAGAAGTTTGAGATCTGAATAGATTATGATTGTAAGATTTGAGCTCTGGTAGAATACATCAACTTACTTACATTGATCTACTTCTTGTCTGCACCTTGTCTGTGTGTGCATGTGGGGATCATGTGTTCTTCTCACCATAACCTTCATGAATTACACGCATTCAAGATTTCCATATCATTCTTAGGTTTCCAAGGATTGAAATTGAGCAGGAGAACCTTCTTAAGGTGGTACTCATCCTTGTCTATAGTGACAATAATTATTTTAAACACAATAGTTTCATTAAGAAAGAGTTAATTAATCATTGCATTTGAGCTACAAGAAGATAGAGATGAAGAATGTGGCCTCCAAGGGCATGGATAGTTTAATCCATCAATGGAAATAGGGAAGAGCAATAAGATGAGAACGTATCCTTTTATGATAGACCTCTCTAAGCAAATTGCCTTACTAAGCTGGCCATTGATGGTCATACTAGTGGTGACAATCCCCATAAGCAAAAAAATCATCTTTAACAATCTAGCTCCATAGTTAGTGGCTTTTAGTGATTGAAGAATGGAATTCCACTCAAATCTATACTAAGCTTTTTGGAATTAAACATAGAGAGAAATAGCATTGTGATCCATTTCTTGTGCACATTGAATACCTTCGCAAACATCAATCATTTCCTCTAGGATGGACTCTCCCTTAAAATAAACTTCCTAATCCTTATAGATCCATGAGTGGAAGTGCTGCCCAATATGTTTTGCAAAGACCTTAGAGCCTAGTTTGAGCATTGTAATAGGTCACTTGCTATATTCACGATAGAGCTGTTATATTGCAATAGATGGGGTGAGTTAGAATAGAAAATACCTATTGCTTGTTCTCATCTGGCCTTGCCATGATATACTCAAAAGCTCTGAGTTTTCTTGATGTGCCTAGTGCTTAGGGGTGCTATTGGGAGTCCCTTTGTTGTGCTTAGATGCATTATTTATTTTTTCTTTGATTTTTCGTGTTAGACTGAATAGATCAACATGGATCTTGAAAAAGCTCTATTTTGTGCCGCTATAGAACTGAAGCTAATAATGGAGTTGTATTTGTAAGAAATCACTAAAGATATGCAAAAAGCAAAGCAAATGGAAACCTTCTCTCTTGCCCTATTTTGAATGCGAATGAGGGAAGTGAGGGGGAGAGGGTAGAAATGGTAAAAACCAAGACTTTTACGTGAAGATGAGGATGAGAGGCTACAGTGGTAGAAGGTAGTGGAGATGAAGATAATGAGAAAAATACTATAAAAATAAGTAGAAATAAAAAGTTTACCTTCCATTATCAATGAATCAATACTCTTACCATCACATGCATGTTCTTAAGCCTGCATCCCAACAACAATTCCAAATTTGCGATCACTTCAGAAAAGGATCACTACCATGTTAAGGGGCTTCACCTTCTTATTTTTCAATCAATGGAGAGGTGAGGATCATATGATGATCATGAATGATTGAATTGTGTGTAGGTGATGGGAAGAAACACACAAGATGCACACACACACACACACAGAAGGTAGAGACAAGAAGAAGAACAATGGAAGGAAGTGGATTCTCTCTTAACAATGCTCAAATATTACGATTATAATCTAATCAACTCTCAAAACTCTAAGAAAAATTCGAACCTTTGAAATGAGATATCTAACGTACTATCCATCATAGTTAAAATATAGGTTCTAAAGTTAATTTGAGCTATCTAATGGGCTCCAGAATTTATGAAAATGTGAAGGCACACTCTACCTGAAATCCTCAAGCTTTAGAAATCCTTGGTTTGCATTAAATAAATAATTTAAGTACAGACTTTGTTCTTTATGATAAATGGGTAGTGATGAGAACCAATGTTGAGTACGTGATGGAATCATTGAGATTTGATATTTGAGAATCTGAAAAGAATATGTCTCAATCCTAGCACACAACTTGTTTTACATACTTCCTCTTCTTCTATGTCTGCCTCCTCTAGCCAGAGATCATCCATGTGTGCCTTGTCCATTTCCAACAATGACTTTGATAGTAGCTTTGGTTTTTGGTGTTGTTTAGATACCTTTTCTGAAGCCTCACGATCTAAAATAGACCACATGAAAATTAGTATCCCCCTCCTCGAAAATTCTTATTGATGAGGGCTATAGGGAGCTTGGAAGTGGCCAAATCTTTTGTCTATCAAGTTTCTTCACGAGCTTCCATGCCTTCATGGAGCAATGCTAGAAATATGTGCTAATGAACCTTGAATGCGAGATTTTCTGTTGCAGGTGTATGCAACTCAATGGAGAAGGATGACCTATGGTGACTAATACATTGCTTATCTCTTTGATTGTTTACTTTTTAGCTACTCGGAGACCTAAAGACAAGGAGATTAAGGCCCTGATAGAAGGAGGATTTGTAAAATTAAGTACAAAATCTACTCAAGTCAAAAAGACTCTAGTGCTGGGCATTCCGAACAATAAAGATACGGCCGTACAAGTGGCCAAGAAGTGGTTGGTAAAATCATGGATTGATGAAAATGCCTCACGGGAAAACTTCATTTTTAGAAATAGCGAATTTCACGCTTTCAGCGACCTTGTTGCTTGGAAAGTTCTTGGAAAGTTCCACGCTTTTTGCTGAATTTGAGAGGGTTTGACTCGGTGTGCTCCCTAATTAAGGGATGGAACAAGATGAAATCATGCTGCGAGATTAACAATGATTGGAAGTCCGCCACACGTATCAAACAAAACAACTCTATCTACTTTTCAATCGAGGGCTTCAAAAAGTTAATCCTTGGAACCTCGAAAGAGTAAAAAATCTTTGAAAAACTGTTTTTCTCATGTGCTAGCATCTTTGGAACCATGGGTAGTGAAATAGATTCGAGGATATTGAGCCAGCTCAAAGGGTCGACTTTGAACATTTAAGTTTATTAAGACACAAACTCAATCTTTGTGATGTCTCTAAAGCTCCTTTACTGATCTTCACGATCCATCTAGTCTAGAAGGATTGAGACGGTCTTATGGTAATTAAAGGGATAACAATGAGAGTATAGAATAAATTAGACAACCATTGTTCACCTAACAGGAAGTGATATTAGGAATGTTTTTCTAGTGAATGGGACAAATAAAACAGTAGTTCTGATATGGAAAGTTATCCACCATGATCTTAGAACAATTTTAAAGCTCAAAGGAACGTGTGCAGCATCACCATGGTGCAAGCATGACAGGGAAGTCCTAGGCTAGTTCTTCCATTCGAGATTAATCACAAGGAAGCATTACTTGGGGAAACGGTCGAGTGCTCATTTGCCTTGTGCAATGTTGCTGCAAATGAAGCTCTCTAGAAAAATTGGAAGTTAAGATGCGCAATCAACTTTTATCGTGCTCCAAAAAATGGGATTTTTTAGAAGAAGAAAGATTCCAAAGTATCCAAAGATTCTAGCGTAGGAGTAGGACATCCCTAAATGATTAATCCATTAAGTTAACTTTGCTTGTAACTCCTAAAAGTTGCAACCAAAGAGACTTGGTATCCAAATCTTGTACTACTTGTTGTTGATGTCAAAATGGCCTTCCTAGTATCATCTCTTATGCATTGGTCTTTCCAAAACTTACATATGGAAATTTTTTTCTCAAACTCAACACCATAAGGGGTGTGGTTGATCCATTCCAACATTCCTAATGGTCCATTTATATGGTCATTGACCATTTGGAGCTTCATTTTTATAGGTCTCAAGGCCCATTTGCATCACATTATCCATAAGGATTTGGTAGAAATGGCTATGTTTGCACCTGAGTATATGATTTCCTTTCTGGCACATGTCTATAGGCTATGTAAGCTAGATGTTTCCTTCTTTTCCTTCACTCATGTCCTGTAACTTGTCTATAGGGATCTCTAGAAAATTTCATTTCAAATTTGTTCTCAGATGTGTGGATTCAAATTTACCTTGGATTTCTTAGAGAATCTCTATTTTTGGGTACAATTGAGTCTTAACTCGTGAACATCACTCTAGGTGTTGTCATGTGGATTGTCTTTGCCTCACATGGTCCAACAAATTCAAGAACTGTACTATAAATAGTTAGATTTAAAGTATATTTCCGTAGATATGGTGATGATCCTATGGCTCTCCATAGAAGGATGGGATGTCTTGGGCAAATTTATCATGTAGGTGATTTATTTCCTGAATGAATGGTGGGATCCGCTTCTTCTGTGGGCTTCTTCTGTGGGCCATTTTCTGCATGAATGTTTTGCAAGTTTGAGAGTAATTGGTGATGGAAGGATGTATGCCTTGTAAGAAATAATAGCAAAATGGAATAGACCACTATACATAGTTGAGAAAAAATGGAGACAAAGAGGGAAATAGACTAAGACGTGGAGGACAAAAATTCTCAGATTGTGAAGATTAATGCAACTACAAAGACAGTGCTACCCACTAGCACACTTCCAATATGGAGCTTAGATGGAGATATGTTTAGAATATATTGGAAGGGCTTGCCAGTGTGCAATGGTATGTGGAGCTAGACATGGCCATGTTTATATAGCTTTTACAGTGGGAGTGAGTATCGATAAGCATAATTGAGAGTGAGAAAATAAACTATAAAATGTACAATTTGACAATATCTCCATGAATAGAAGTCCTAGCATCTTCACCCCCTATGGGTCAGGGGGATAGCCCCCCGTCCCCTCGGACCCTGCAAATGGGAGAAAACCACCCTCTACACTCCTCCCATTCAGCTCTATGGGGAAACCGCATTGTCCAAGCATGCCTGGAAAGGAGGATGGAATTGGCAACACACATGAAACCATGTGGCTTGAATGCACTCCTTGCAATGTTAAGGATTTACGGAAATAGGGGGGAGTAAACCTTAGATATCCTAGTTTTTCTTATGTTCCATACGTAACTCCTTTTGAATGAATCTCATTTTTATTGCTCTCAAGGATATTGAATTTCAAGATGGAGAACCTTTATTCTATACGTTTCATTTTGTTCTCGTCCTCTTTCATTTAATGACATGTGGCTCATAACTTAGCGAGAAAGAAGCGGTCGACTTTCTTTATAAACAAGAAAGCTTCACCAAAATTGTTAGACTAGAGATGGATTCCTCGTAATCTGTTTCAGTCTTTTTATGTTCTTTGCATTGTTTCATGAATCGCCATCTAAACCTTTTAACGTTCTTATGAAATAATGGGTTCCTAGAACAAGGCAGGAAGAGCGTCTATTGTAAGTGCGCACCCAGCTCTTTTTTATATAAAATTTTGCGATGGCAGCTAAAAACCGAGGTCTCAAGGACAGCAATCCTTTTCCTCACGAAATGATCATTTTCCTTCGACTGCAATGCTTCATGGATTAAGGTCGGTATTAAAAGTAGATCGTTCTGCAGATCATTCTGTGCGTAAGTAAGCTTGCAAGCCGGGTGAAGGTCGCTATTGAAGAACGTTGAGCTTGGGAACAATTGCATATGAAATATGAAGGTGAAAGCTTGTACGGGGATAAGAAGGCCTTACAACAAGTATGTTTAATTAACTGAGAACCGAAGCTATTCAGAAACTAGCACCTAACCACCATGTATGTTTCTTGAATTGAACATTCTACATAAAGTGATGGGTAGAGTTTTAAGTTTCTTCAAGGATGGCATGTGACATAGCTTCATTCAAGTTTGTCACACTAAGTCTCTCCATACATCGTCCCTTTATGATATGACATTCCTCTAGCTTCAATCTAAAGTTCAATATAAGCTTGAGTTTGGAGTCAATCTAAATTTCAATATAAACTTGAGTTTGGAGTCACAATATAAATCAAATAATAAAATTTATATTAATAAAAATACTATGAATTTTATTATCATAGTAATGGACATACCTTTTAGTTGTAGATTTGTGAAATTGAACCATTGCCCTTTGAAGCAACTCGAAAATGAGAACTAAGTTCTTGTACTTTGTGTAAGTGAATCCTTTTCTAGATGAAGTTTTCAACTTTGCTTTGATGTAGGTGAATGATGTATGGATGTAGGCATTATAGCAACTATATGCAAGTAATGGATATGAACATTAGCTACAACTTCATTATTCGTATTCTTCTTTCGAGATGCCTTGTAACAGCATGGAAAAATACATTGCAAAGTAACTTTCTTTTCTATAGCCTACTTCAAAAGATTGTATAATGCATTGCTTACTCTAGTACTCATACTGGCTTCATAAGATACCAATTGTACCTCTCTAGGAATAATAATATCTTCTAACTTGTCTGCAAAATTATTTTTCATGTGCTTCTTGATATCATTTCCTATTGGTGACTCCAAAATAGTAACGATATGTTTGCTGATCAAACAAAAATTCAACAAGTTGAATTGGTTCTCTATAGTTGATGAAGCACTAACATCTTCAACCAATCACTTTCAAAGAAAGGAACTCGATATGAATGTCTCATAGCAAAAATAAACAAAAAATACACAAATCTAGCTACAAAAACATGTCACTTCCGTGCTCCACCACTAGTTTAAAGAATATATCAATGATAATTTTCCTTTCCTATATCTCATACCAACTAGCTTCTTGTTCAGCTATGTTAGATTGGCTTTTAGTTTTTTAATTGTGCTCACCTTTTCTTCCATAGCTTACAGACTACACTATTGTGCTCTCCTACAGATTTGACAAGACTTTATAAATGTTTTATCGTCGAGTAGTTGGGATCACATAGCTACACCCAATAATTTTCAAAAGGTATTGAATGTCCAGACAATCGCTTGTAATAACCTAGTAGTTCAATTTCACCCCTACCAAGCAGCTGTAGAAATGTGGAGATACTATAGAATGTAGGATGAAAAATTAGACTATGTATCTAAGGTATAAAATGCACTATTGACCAAAAGATCAATATTCTTCTCTCCACCTACATGTCCTTCATTTTAAGAATCTTTGTCATTGATATCTCTAGTTGTTGGTGAAAGTTCTACTACAACACAATCATGTAAACATGTTGAATGAGGCGCCCACATAGGTGTGGGGATCATGTTCCTAATACATGGTGCTCAAAAACTCTAGCACTATAACAACAAGAGACAGAGTGATGATTGGAATGGCTTGAAGAGTATTTCTATTGAAAGAAGAAGTGTGTTTTGTTTTTGGAGATGTTCAAATGACTTTTTGGAGTGTGTAAGAGTGAAACTAGGTTTTTTGTTTTTAATTTTTTTTTTTTTGGAAAACCAAAGTAACGAGTTTGATGATGTGGCACTTAACCTATGAAGATATTTTCAAAAGTACGTTTTTGGAGTTGTTTTTCATAAAATGGAATAAGAAAGTAACTTCTTACATATTATTGTAGCTTTGATCCATTTTCTTGTTTTTGTTACATGTGTGTAATAGACTCTCTTGTTTGAGAATTGTACAATCGGGCTTCTTTTGGGAATACTATCACCTATGAAGCAAACTCCTTTAATACTGTTATACTGGTTAACAATAAAAGATGTCTTATATGTGCTAGGCATCAAGAAAAATCTATTTAGTACTAGCATTTTTATTCATGGAGTGATAAGCGCATACATCATGGAAACTTTAAGAACGATTAAGGATGTGAAATTCAAGACTTTTTTTGGCATTGCACATGGAAAATTTTTGTATGCATGCTTTTTCCATTTGATTTTTTCTAGTATGCTTTGCGTACAAAAGTCTCAAAAGGCATCCTCTCTTACCACACTTTAGGCACCTTCTTAGAATGTATGTGAGTGCTTTATTATTGCTAAAATGCAACATTCTTCCTTCCGAAAAGCTGGTTTAATTTGAGCCACACATAGATTTCAGCTTGCTCAAAGTGGTGTGTGGTCCTACGGACATATATTCACTTGGGGATTATCTATACTTGAGTACTTGGGTCATTTTTTTCCTAGCGGGGATCCAAATTGATAGGTTTTTCCCGACTTAGAATGGATTGTTAGCTATGAGACACATGTGCTTGCTACTAGTTTTTCCTTCATGTTTGCTATCTCCTGCATATCTTGGATGACGAAAAAGGCCACTTCTAGCTTTGACGCTAGGTATAGGGAAGTATTCATAGATAGTATTGAGTGTCTGTGGCTGAGATGCCTTTTGGCTGATTTACATGTTGGTTAGTGTTTTGACTCCAACATCTTTACAGATAGTCAAAGCGCATTCGAGTTGTGAGGGATCCTCTGCTTGATGCTTCCCCATAACACATTGAGGTGCAATATCCGTTTGTGTAGGATAGATTCTATGCTAGAGACATTAGTTTGGCTTACGTGCCCATAGAGGAGAACGTTGCAAACATTTTCATAAAGGATTTGCCTAGGCAAAAGTTCAAAAACTTTGGCTGACTTCCTTTTGAGGGTCCATTTCTATCCACATAGCTTGGCCCTTCATTTTACATGAGTGTCAAGAGCTTGTTCACTACATCACTAGTAAGGGAGATTTTGGTAGTGACGTGTGAGGACACAATTAGGATTGTGGCTGGACTTTTTTTCTATCTTCAAGCGTTTCTCCCCTTGATTTATATATATGCCTCTCTCCCTAATGCTCACTTATTTTTATATATTTCATCTAGTAATATGCACTCTTTTTCCTTCTGCTGTTTGTGTCCTTCTGCAATCCCCGAATTCCAACGTAAAGTGTTCTTATTTTCTATGTTAAATCTCTATGTTCATGCTTGGCGAGAACTGAGGTTGAAAACCAACAAACATAACTCAATAGAATGATAACTTCTTTGATGTTTGTGGCTCATGATGGAGAAAAGTGGAGGCTCATGATTCTACGTGTGCGACTGCGCTTATTACTCCCCGTAAAAATTTTTGAGAATAACCAACTTCACAAGCATATAGATTGACTGGAAGCTTTGAGAACGATGAAGCATGTGAAATTCAAGATTTTTTGGGTATTTCAATGGAAAAGATTGGTTTGGGTATTTCAGATGGAAAAGATTGGTATGCATGCTTTGTCCATTTGAATCTTGCTAGTATGCTTTGCATAAAAAACTCTTACATGGTATCCTCTCTTCAAACAGTTTAGGAACCTTCTAAAAATGTATGTGAGGGTTTTATTATCGGTAAAATGTAGCATTCATCCTTCCCCAAAGATGGTTTAATTAGAGCTATATATAAATTTCAGCTTGCTCATAGTGATGTGTATGGCAAAGGGTGGGATCAAACATCAATGCACATTGCTTTATACACTTTCAAGTGCATTTTGTGATAGTAAGAATAGGTATCTCATATAAATGAAACGATGTATGATTAAAAGTTGGGCTTTACCACATAGTTCTAGCTTGATGCTATCATGTGTGGAACATATATACTTAATAAGTGTTCCATCAAATCATTAAACTCTATCATTGCATACGACGCTTACAAAGTTCATAAGAGAAATGTTGGTCATTGTTGGATGCTTGATTTGCTTATTCTTCAGCCATTTTGATATTCAGTTTGTTGTCTCTCTTATGAGAAGGTTTATCCATATCTGAGATATATCAAACATTGGCTGGTGTTTAAGGACATCTTTTGCTACTTGAGTGGTACCTAAGTACTTGGGTCATTTTATTCCTAGCCGGGATCTAAATTGATAGGTTCTTCCCACTTAGAATGGATTGTGAGCTATGAGACAAATGTGATTGCTACTAGCTTTTCCTTCATGTTTGCTAGCTCATGCATATCTTGGATGAGGAAAAAAGCCACTTCTAGCTCTGATGCTAGGTATAGGGATGTTTTCATAGATAGTATTGAGTGTGTGTGGCTCAGATGCCTTTTGGCTGACTAACATGTTGGTTACTCTCTTGATTCCAACATCTTTACAGATAGTCAAAGTGCATTCCAGTTGTGAGGGACCCTACGCTTCATGCTTGCTCATAACACATTGAGGTGCAATATCCTTTTGTGAAGGAGAGATTCTATGCTAGAGACATCAGTTTTGCTTATGTGCCCATAGAGAAGAATGATGCAAACATTTTCACAAACGATTTGCCTAGGCAAAAGTTCAAAAACTTTGGCTGAATTCCTTTTGAGGATCAATTTCTATCCACAAGGCGTGGCCCTTCATTATACATGAGTTCCAAGTCCTTGTTCAATGCATCACTAGTAGGCGAGATTTGGTAGTGACGTGTGAGGACACAATTAGGAATGTGGCGGTACTTTTTTTCTATCTTCAAGCGTTTTCCCCCTTCATTTATATATATGCCTCTAGCCCTAATGCCTAATTATTTTTATATATTTCATTTTGTAATATGCACTCGTCTTCCTTCTGCTGTTTGTGTCCTTCCGCAATCCCCGAATTCCAACATAAAGTGTTGTTACTTTCTATGTTAAATCTCTATGTTTATGCTTGGCGAGAGCTGAGGGTGAAAACCCAAAAACCTGACTCAATAGAATGATAACTTCTTTGATGTTTGTGGCTCATGATGGAGAAAAGTGGAGGCTCGTGATTCTACGTGAGGGACTCCGCTTATTACTCCCCGTAAAAAATTCTGAGAGTAACCAACTGCACAAGCATATAGATTGACTGGAAACTTTCAGAACGATTAAGCATGTGAAATTCAAGATTTTTCGGGTATTTTAGATGGAAAAGATTGGTATGCATGCTTTGTCCATTTGGATCTTTCTAGTATGCTTTGCATAAAAAATTCTAAAATGGTATCCCCTCTTAACAGTTTAGGAACCTTCTAAAAATGTATGTGAGGGTGCGTCCCATCGGAGGACTCATTCAATACAATAGTGAAAGCTATGATCTGAGCTTTGAAGACGAAACCGAACCCCTATATGCGCATTGCCAACTGCTCTTGGGCAACATACACATCTGGGACTGATTTTATGGTGGGTTACAAGGTTCTTAGTCATACTTCAGTCATTAGAGATTTAAAGTATTAAAGACATTGGAGCTTTCTGACTGGTTCAAAACATTTTGTGCATGCTCGAAACTATAGTTTCCGTGTCGCCTTTCAAATTTGCATATTCTCTGTGGTATAATTCTTAGTTAATTACGAGTTGTCGTCGAGATTTTCTCTCCTCTCTCACGTGTGAAGGCCTACAAAAAACATATTTGGTGAAGGTAGCGAGAATTCCCCGAGAAGTCGAGGATGCATCAAGGATGTCAAAGGAAGCTCACATACAAAGTTTTAAAGAAATCAAGAAAGTCCATGGTAGCGGTCAAAGCTGGTCAAAGTTAGGAAATTAGGGCAAAAATTTCATTGTCACGAAATTTGATGAAAATTCATATACTTCTAAAGATTGTCAAAGGCAGTCTATAGCCCAAATTTCATCAGAAAATCGTTTTTGTAGCACATTGATATGCTATGTTCATTTTGTAAAAATGTAATTTTTCTAGTTTGACCCTACAAATTCTTGTATAGAAATTTATGTTAGCCATATGGTTTGGCATGTATAAAGATCATATGTGGCTACACATTTGTACAAAGCTTCAAGTCTATCAGAGCTGCCTAGAGACCTTAATGCCACCTTGCAAGCTTCCAAATGTAGACAAACTTGTACAAGGAAGATTCTGATGGAAGTTTTTTTGCATATTCTTGAAGGAGTTCTTTGGGTGAAGGGTTGAAGGACCACCACATGGCGAAAGCTGATTGAGCCATGTTGTAAGATCAAGATGAGCTCATATTCAAGGGTGGAGATGCACTTATGCTTAAAGCAAGAAGAATCCACGAGTTTTTCCATACAAGAAGACAATTTTTGACAATCAAAGATCAATAATGCAGCTTTTCTCCAAAAATAGTGGCTTATCTTATCCAAACTAATATCAACACTGATCTGACGGTCCAGATCATCCCCAGATCCAATGGTGGAGAATGAAGGCGCCTAAATTTCACTCCTTTACACTAGATTTGATAGAAAGAACAATTCCAAGACATTGATTTAATTAGTCAAGTGGTTTTAATGGAAAGTAGTGATCCTAAATTTGACAGTTGATTTCTCTAGATCCAGGGGTCCAAATTCATTCAAAAAACTATATATACCCCCCTCCAAACTCCTAGAGCATCATTGTTAGGAATCCATAGGGCTCATGCTAGCTTACGGTTTCCTTGAGACGATCACCCTCGGTTGAGTGAGTGAGAGGATCCGAGGTGGGCTAGTATGAGTATAGTACCTAGTTTCAACTTTAAGTTAGAACTTCAATCTAGGATAGGCTCTTGAGACCAGCATCTCTATCTTGACTCACCCTCGGTGAAGCGTGTGAGTGAGTTAGAGCTGAATTTAATGAGTCTTAGACTTCTTTAGTTAGGTGTTACGAGCCTAGACATATATAGGGTCAATGAAGTGGAACTCACTTTCTTACGTGTGACATTCGGTTGAACAGTCATGGTTTGAAGGTCGGAACCGCTTTTGATCAGTAGAATGCTTAGCATGACGTACCATGACGATCTTATACATGTATCTTAATTCAAATCCTTTTAATTCATGTCACTTGTCACTTGTCACTTGTCACTTTTCTCTTCTCTCTTGTCTTTCAGTCTCTTAAGTATTTTTACATGTCTTCTATTTTCTTCTATGTGTGAGAAGGCTCCGCAGCATTGCGTTGAGCCAGTGAGGATGTTTCATTGAGCTTGTGAGTAAACTCTATCATCATAATACACTTGCATGCATATAATCCATACATACCCATACATATTGATTAGTTTCTGAAAGCGTATAAGAAGCTCCAATATTGGACCATTCTTCCTTTCGAAACTGATTTATGTGTAAGGATTCCATCTATTCTCATCATGCATACATATCATCCAAAGAAGACTATGCATATGGATTAGAATTAGGAAGTGTTTAAGAAGCTCCTTCAATGGACCATTCTTCCTTCCAAATTTGATTCGTGTGTATGGTTCTCTTTCATTCTTATCAATCATGTTCATAAATCTAGCTTGCACTCTTACAATCCCATTCCCATAATCATTTCAACATCTCTCTCTTTTCCATACTCAACATTAATTTCACTTTCATGTCCTTAAACCTTCCAACATTCATTAGCTTCATACACCCTGTGTGTGCCATGACCGGACCCGATCCACCCGGATTGCGATCACCTCCACAGAGTAGCCTTTCAAATTTGCTTCTCATGTAACATTCTCATCTTCGGATGTAACTTCTATGGTATTCGAATGTCTTTCCAATGGGATGACGTAAACGAACCTCTTCCATTTTCCTTTCTTACTTTCTTTCTATTCTGCTCCATGAGGAAGGTATTTGTATTCTTTTCTCTCTTGCTTGCTTCTCGGCTCAATTCGAACGTCTCAGTAGGAAAATATCAACACAACATCAGACAAATACTATCTCTTACATCAGAAGAATACTATCTCTTACATCAACAGCTTCGTGGCTGGTGTACATTGCGAAACAGCTTGCGCGCGAATTGGAATATCAAGATTGACAGAGATGAGCAAGCGGAAAGCTCACTATGATAAACCATCGTCTGACAAATCTTGCCAATGGGAATATCAAGATTCCTAATCGACAGAGTTCGATTGATATAGATGAGTAGGGGAAAGCTCACAGATGTCAATCGAGTTCCATCGATGACATAGATGTCGATGGAGGGAATGCGTTTTTTCCTTTTGCGCGTTTTCAACGACAAAAGCAGACCTTTATCAAATTACTACATTCTAAGCTTAGAGTTTCCCCGTTGTTCGCCATCGACGGAATTCGATGAGCACGGACAGAGCTCACTATGATAAACCATCGTGTGAGACAGCTTGCGAAGTGGAAAGCTCACGAATGTCAATTGAGGGAATGTGATTTAGATAGATGAAGAAGGGGAAAGCTCACTATGATGAACCAGATGTGTGCAATCAACAAAGGTGCTATTAATTGCTAGGAACGTTTCTTATAATTAGTATTTTCAGCTATGCCTTCAATATGGTTTTCGAGGTTACATCTTTGAGCCGTCCGGTAAACTGCCCTCCTCAAGGTTACATATGAATACAGAGATGATGAGAAAGTTTTTATGCTATTTGATCTAGAAATGCAGGCTTTAAACGAATTTCTGTAAAACAGGCGTACACTTTCTCCATGGTTCCCATGTTTTCCGTAGTAAGTCTCTAAGGATCCTCTTCAACTTATTAAGGTCACATTTTGGTCGAAATCAGTCCTACATTGTTGTGCTTGACATCGGAAGGAATTAAGCATCGTACTTTTTCGAGGCATTGAACTACAAATGAGCTATTTATGTATGGGTTAACGCATGATCAATTATTAATTTTATATTTATGTACAAATACTCTGTACTTGTGCTTCTCTTGTTCGAATAAATTTGTTGTTGTTCGAATAGAGTACTCCTCTCTAGATGCCAATAGAGTGATGGAGAGTGTTAATCTCCAAAAGGACAAGCTAGCCTTGATGTTAGAACACTTCTATATCATGAATAACTCAAAACCTTTACCAATTTCGAGGATCAATACCAGATTATCAAAATTTTGAACTTACTGTAAAGAGAGTCACTACTCAGAAAGTCTATTGCACATAACTCATGTATTGAGTAATTAAATGTATAAACGTTTTGGAAAAACTTTGCACAAACTCTTGTCGGAAGATTGCACACCTTCTCCAAGTTAAATCTTCTCAAAAGATTTAGTAAATTTTGATAAATGATCCAAACAATCTACCTATGTCTAACTTGTAGAGTCGATGTTGACACCTGTAACTTCTAACACACAGTTCTCCTAAACTAGAACCCGTTTAAGAAAATTCTTTTAATCATAGATGGCTTACCTTCCAACTTAGATTTTGAATCCTCACACTAAGTATTGATTAATTCTTTGACCATTGAGATTGTGTCTGTTTCAGAAGACACTCACCATTCTTCACATACAAATGTCCCTACACATAATTCTCTCAGCTTGTTTACAATTAGGCTCTCAAATCTTAACCATAGAAGAATTAACTTTAGAATTAGACATCTACAAAAGGATTTTTGAAATGATCAAACACAGAAGGTGAACATATCAAAATATCATGTGCAACTTTTTCTTCTATTGAGAAAACTTTACATCTCAATGATGAGAGAGTTCTTCCTCTCTTCCCAAGTGTCTAATGACTATTACAAATTCTAATTCTTCTCATCTCATGTTCTCTTATACTTTTCCTGAATTTTTACTTTTATATATAGGCATATATGTTCAAGCTCATGACCATACAAAAGGTATAAGTGAGCTAACTACAAATTAATATACATCTGTATACAGGTCTGCATTTCTTGATCATACTCTATCTTCAATCTTCAATTGTTGATCTTTCCTTCATCCTTTGACTTCAAGTATTTATCCAAAACATCAATTGGTGGTTGACATGCACTAATAGCTCCCCCCTCAAACATCAATTGAGGTTTTCTCTATCTTCTTTATACCTGCCATGTCTTTAAATCTTTGTAGCTTTGGTCCATCCAAGATTTTGGTTAGCATATCTGCAATCTGATCTTTTGTTGAAGTATGCATGACTTCAATCTCCTTATCAATCACTTTCTCTCTTCAGAAGTGTTATTGAATCTGATTTTGTTTAGTCCTAGTATGAAAAACAGGGTTAGCAGCTACATACAATGAACTCATGTTATCTCCAAGAATAGTGGGTGTACTCTGACTGATGTCAAAACTCTTCATGAGAGTCTTCAACCATATGATTCCTTTGTAGCTTCAACAACACCTTTATACTCTTCTTCTGTAGATGATAAAGCAATTGTTTGTTGCTTCTTAGAACACCAAGAGATTTGCTTATGTCCCACATAACACGAATATCCATAACTTGATCTCCTATCATCAAGATTACCTGCCCAATCTGTATCACTATATATCTGCATGTTTGTATCTAATGTAAAACCATAATACAAAACTTCCTTGAGTGTACCCTTAATGTATCTCAACACTTTTTGTCCTGCAACCCAATGTTCTTTTCTAGGACAATGCATGAATTGAGGCAACAATCCAACTACATATGACAAATCAGGCCTAGTTAATGTACCATAGATTAGACTACCAACCAAACTTTGATATAAATTCATATCGTTCAAACTTGATCAACAAGTTCTTCAAATACCTTTCTTGAGTTACATGCACTCCATGTTGAGTATATAAGATCTCCATGCCCAAGAAATATGACAAGTCTCCCAAGTCACTAATCTTGAACTCTTTCTCCATTTGTTTCTTGAGGCTTTCTATGCCCTTCTCATCTGTACCTATAAGGATTATATCATCAACATATATGCACATGTAAATAAACCCATCATCACTTCCTTTGACAAGCAAGCTACTATCAGCTTTAGATACTTGGAAACCAAGTTCCTTCAAGAACTTTACAAGTCTATAACTCCATGCCCTTGGGGCCTGCTTCAAACCATACAAAGCTCTCTTGACCTTACATACATATTCTAAATACCTTTTATCTCTGAGCCCTTGTGGTTGCTCCATGAAATCATCATGTGAAATATAACCATTAAGAAACGCATTCTTCACATCTAATTGACATAATCTCCAACCTTTGCATGCAACAATGGCTATGAGTGTCCTGATAGTTTTTATCTTTGCCACAAGACTATAGGTCTCATCATAATATATACCATATGTCTGAGGAAAACCTTTCTAGATACACTTCCATCTGCATACCTCTTTGTCTTGTACTTGCATCCAATGATCTTTTGACCATTTGGTTCAGGAACAAAATCCCATGTCTCATTCTCCATCAATGCATCATAATCTTCCTACATAGCTTTCTCCCATTTTTCCTTAGCTTTTGCCTCTTCATATGTAGAAGGATCTTCATCTGCTTTTTTCACCATGTAAGCATAGTCTTTAGAAGTCCAAAAAGAAGTGTCATAACTATACCTTGTAGGTTTCCATTTGTGTCTCGATGACCTTTTGAGTTCTCCACTTCTTGAGGTTTCAAGTTCATCACATTCTGGATCAAATCTTGGCACTTCTTCAACTTCAACTTGTACTTCATTGTTCTCTAATTCATGAAATATCTGAACCTTTGATTTACCTTTCTTCTGATTCAAAACTTCTTCATCACCTGCATGATTATTGATTGTACCTGCATACCAAGGACCTTGATCATCAAATGTAACATCGCTCGATACAAGGAATTTTTTTGTGGATGTTCTCCACAACCGATATCCCATCTACTTATCATCATATCCAATGAACACATACTTTTCAATGTGAGGAGATCCACCTCATAATTTCAATCCAAAGATACATGAGGGAGGTATGACAACCATGAGAAAGTGATAGTACAAGTGTGTGAGTGAGAAGCATGCACACACGCATACACATACATGTATTAAGACGAGGAAATGGAGCAATGGAATCTTTAATTTGTCAAAAACAAGTTTACAATGTGCATAAGTAGCTTTCGTTTGCAAAAATACAGGCTCAAAAATGAGCTCTCTAGCTTCTTTTATAGTTTTTGACTAGCTTTCAACTTATTCACACCTAGTGTCTAGGCTACTTAAAAATTAGGTTCCTAAGATATTTTGGAGGCTCAAACGAGCTCTAAAAAATTATGAAAATTGGTATGTACATAGATCTAGAAGTCCTCAAGCATAGGGACTGATTGACTTGAAGAAAATAAAGTTGTAGTTATCAAAAATGAGAACTACAATGTAGTGGACTGATGAAAATTACTATTGATAATGGTTTGCTCTTGAGAAAAGAATTTTTTCCCCTACTCTCTAGATCTACGTTAACTTCCTTGTCGACTTGGTTCTGTTTGACCTTCCCTCTACTCTAACTCCCTTTGACTTGAATCCCTCATACTTCCATGTCTTCTCAAATCGCTCAGACCACCTTTGCTATTTCCAAGAGCCCCCTCTCTCGTGTTTGTCATCCCTGAAAAACCTCTCTGGTAAAGGGCATGAGATGTAATATTGCAACACATTAGTATCTAGCATGTGATCTTTTAATTAAAGGCCTCATGCTAATTAATCATTAAACCATCCTAATCTATAAGAGCTAGAATGTCCAGATATGGCATGCATAAATGATTGGCGTGGATGGCATGTTCTACTACAAAACGATGCAGATGATGTGTGGATTTGGGACTGAAAAGTTTGGAGTGATATTCCCAAAACTGAGTTGAGAACATTTCCTTGAATGTTTGCTTGTAACAAGCAGGCCTTGATTCTAGCATGACATGCATCGATGGTGTTGATAGACGGAGATCTACTCATATCATAGACCAGCACAAGGCTCCCTTCATTGAAGCCGAGAAGTGAAATGTATGGATCCTTCACATTTTTGAACATTTCAAAGACCATCCTCATGAGTTTGAAGATCTTCACACATATTTTTGCAATGACATCAGGTAGATTCTTGAATTATGGTGTCCAATGACATATCATTGAGATCAAATATCCTGTATTTGGGGTTCCTTTCCACAGTGCATAGTAGGGGTAATTTATATAGTCAAAGCAACCTTAGTACTCTTTACCTTGATTCCAAAGTGGGGCCATGGGCATCGGTGGGGTACTAGGTAGTAGCATGGATTGTACTCTATTTCTCCTGAAGGGGTCATTCATAATGAGCTAACTTTTCTTTTGATTCCTCTATTTGCTTTTGAAGACTCTACACTTCTTTAGTGTCCTCTAGTAGGGGAATAGCTTCAAGTACCTGTGTACTTGTGGTGGCTAATTGCTTCTTCAATTGGTCACATTCTTCTTCCATTTTCATGTATGACTCAAGGAAATTTGCATGTTCTTCAAGTAATATTAAGATATTGTCAAAGGGAACAACTTGAAATCTATGAAGACAAATGGCTGTGTGAGGGGCCCCTTCCATGGTTGCTTCTAAGTTTTCGTGGTTTTGCTATTGGTGCCATTTGTTCTCCTCCATAGCTTCTTAAAAGGCCCATATTTCATTGTAAGTTGGCATTCATGTCCATCTCTTGATATAGCATGATCTCTAAATTCTTGATTGCTTCCACATCCACATCTTGAAATCTAGAATTGAGTTCATGGTGTGCCTCTTGGATTGTGTCATTGTGTGCATGCATCCTACAATTGTCTTCCTCCTCTGCCATCACTCGCACTTGTAGTCATTGAGATTCTTCTTGGACAATGGCATTTGGAGCTTCTAGCTGCTGATAATCTTGTTGTAATTGGTAAGCACACTAAATTAGAGTATTAATGATCTTATTTCTAGATGTGGATGTGATATTTATATGGGGAAATAGAGGGAAAGTGGATTGGGAATGGGTGATGTGAATGTTGTGCATGAACGTGTGATGGGTGCTATTGATGTTGGTGGAGGGGGAATGGAAGATTGTGAAAGTGTGGGGAGAGGGGGTAGTGTTGTGTGTGGTGAGATATCCATGGGGTCTCACACTATAGTGCATGTGCATTGTATCGTGCAAATGGGAATGATAAGTGATGTGCATGTGGTGTTTTCGTAGAGTGAAGTTCTTATGATTGAGCTCGAGCCCAAAGAAAATGGTCCTAGAGGGCGAGCGAGGACTTCCATGAAAGGAATCCAAACTTGTGATATTTTCGGAGCAATTGTTGGGGATTAGAGAATGGAATAATAAGTATCTATGATGAATGGGACTTGGGTGTAAGAGGTGATCGGGAAATCGATACTTCCGTTAGTGCAATGGGGATTGCCTACTACATTGGTTATGATAGGGTGACCTATGACTAGTGCAATGAATTTGGTAGAGCTCTTTTAGAGTGGGTTGGTGATGGCAGAAAAGATTGCGGCTTGGGAGGTGGGTGCTTGAAAGCTAAAGGATGTTCTAGATGGGATTTTTTGAGTATGGGGTGGGGAACTGGGAAGAGTGTGGAAGATGGGTTTCGTGGCTTGATTGGTCCACCTCAAAAACCTTGATCAACCCTTTGAACTTGAGCATCTAGTGGTCAAATTTGAAGAGGTCTAATATATTGATAAGAAAAGAACCATATATGTGGTTACCAGCTTACCCAACATGACATATGCGTTTTGAATCATCATTCTAGAGAATGATATAGGAGACCTAGAACAAGGAACCATAGGATGAGAACCTCCAACACCTTGTGTAAAATCCATCTTGACTAGAATCATCAACCTAGAGTGGATCCCTCAAGGTAACAAAAGCATTGAGATCTTCTTGAATAGGGATAAAGATGAAGCCTTTTGGATATTTAAACAAAATCAATCCATAAAAGTAGGCAGAGTCATAATATACGAGTTTAAAGACCATCAGACACTAGGCAAGGTTGTCTACCTAGATAGTGTGAGGAGATGGATAGGTAGGTTACAGAGATGAGCTAGGGTTGCACAAAATTTGCTCTTCACCTACCAAGTTAACTATAGCATGCTTAAAAGGATTCTTTATCTTTAAAGTAATGTATTTGGAACCACTAACTCCTTTGGAGCATCATTCCCAAAAGTTTATATCAAAAGAGATAACTTGCATGTACTAAAAATGTGAAGAAACCTTCTATTTTGGGAGTAGAAGCGCTCAGTAATTTGCTCAGAGCTCACAACCTAACATGAATTGACCAAAGAGATTTTTCACACATCTAGTTGAAGTGTATCTAAACAAATTAAGTTATTTCATCAATTTAGCCACACCATACACTGAGAAATATTCTACCAAGTCAGGGGGGTCATCCCAACATTTAAAGATCTAGAAAGTGTGCAAACATAGTCACCTTCTATGATTCATATCTTGCGATCCTCCAAACAAAATGTGATGAAAATTGGTATGCACGTAGTAAAATCTCCACTATAACTAATCCAAGTTAAAGTATTGAAAATGAGTGAGTACATGTAGATGAGTCTGTTCTACAAGATCACTATAATGATGAAGATGCAGTACAAAATAGTAGGCATATATATACTTGAAGAAATGCATCAAAATGTATATGGTAATGAACATATGATACAAGGGAACTATAGTGAACTAATCATACATGCAATGAGGTCAGTGTATATGCTCAATGAAGTAGCTCAATACCTCTTAGAGTGGCTCACATATCCTCTGACTAAAAATGTGCGTATTCATACACATGTTCTCACTTTGAATTTGATTTTTCCCTCACCTAAAAGTGATCCTACACTTTAGGGATGATTTGAACTGATTCTTCCTACAACATGAGTAATGGGTTCAGCTCCCTAACTTCAGGAGATTCCTTATTCTCTTAGCTTTTACATTTATCCAAAGTAACTATGCGCAAAATGACTAGCATAGGTTCACATGATGTTCCTTCTTGTGAAGATATAAAATGATGTGTAATCTTGAATGATTATCGAATCACCTAGGCTTGCGAATTGCACCAATAGCTCCCTCTCAAGCCTAAGATGCTTGAGTATTCAATCCTTCATGATATGCTATAATCCAATCATGGATTGGAACCTATTCAATTTGCTTCCATCCATTGCTTTTGTCATCATATTTTCAAATTGTTGATGTGTGGATACATATGAGAGTTGTATCTCCTTACTCATGATCTCTTCCATGACATAATGATAATGAATTTGTATTTGCTTGGTCTTGACATGATAGATAGGGTTACCAACAATATGAAATTAGCTAATGTTGTCTCCAAATATGTGTCAAGTAGAAGTATTCATTCCTAAACTTGAATATAAGGTCCTAATCCACATAGCTTCTTGAGTAGCATTTGCAAGTCCTCTGTATTCAACTTTTGTTGATGAAAGAGCAATTGCAGGTTGCTTCTTGGAAGACCATGAAATCAATTTAGTACCTGAGAAAATAAGATAGCTTGAAATGCTTCTCCTATCATCTTTTGAACCTGCCCCAATCTGCATCAAGAAAGAGCTTGCATCTATATCAAACGCATATGGATAGTACAATCCCTCACTGATTATACCCTTCGAATACCTCAATATTCTCTTGGCTGCTTCCATGTGAGGCTTCCTTGGAGCATGCACAAATTGACTTAGCACACTGACTCCATATACAATATCTACTCTAGTTAGAGTAGCATAATTCAATCTTCCAACTAAGCTTTGATAGCTAGTAACATCTTCAATTAACTCGCCTTCATGATCACTTTAGCTTCAAATTTAGCTCAATGGGTGTAGTTGCAACCTTTGTATTTTCCATCTTGAATTTGATAAGTATATCTCCAGTGTAATTTCTCTAAGTTAATAACATACCTTTCTCTGTATCTACTACTTCCAAACCTAGGAAGTATGTGAGAAGTCCAAGATCACTGATGTTGAAATCTTTCTTCATTTGAGACTTGATTCTTTTGATTCCATTTGCATCACTTCCTATAATGATTATATCATCCACATATATGAAAAGGTATATGACCTTTTAGTGGTTGTTCTTGATAAAGAGGGAAGGTTTGTCTTGCTTACCATAAAGCCTTTATCCTACAAGTAAGTGACAAGTCTATGATTCCTAGCTCTAGGAGCTTGCTTCAATCCATACAAGGATTTTTTAACCTACATACATATTCTAGATATAATTGATCTTCAAAGACAAGAGGTTCAGCCATGTATACCTCCTTTGAAATCCAACCATTTAGAACATTAGGGGAAAAAGTGAGCCCTGCATGGGCATTGTAAGGATTCCTAATTTTAAGGAATTAAAATGGCTAATGAAGGTGATTAAGAGATTTAGAAATACCACTAGTGGTATTGTCATTTAAAATAAAGAATAAAAAAGAAGAATCTTTCAACAAAAAATTCGTGTGCATTTTCAGCCATTAGATTGGTTTATTGTATGGCCACGATGGAATGGGAAAAGAAAGGCACTACAAGAAAAAATAAGACCACAGTCTCTGTCAAAAAAATACAAAATAGAAAACTCCCTCGCAAAGAGAGAGAACAAAAAATCACGAATTCGCCCATTGACAGTCGTCCGATCGCATTTGATTTTGAGGGTGGAGATTGAGAGCTAGTCTACTGTCACTAAAAGAAAAAATAGCTCCATGGACTGTTACTAAAAGACAAAACCATGAAAATTTGTGGGACGAGAGAGAAAGATTTTGGGGTCCCGCGCTTTTTGACCATTGGATGTGACAAAGGATGGATGGTTGGGATTGAATAGGATGTGATCCATGTAAGTATCAAATCTCATCCATCCATTTTTCTCAAATCCAATGGCCCAAATTCAAGGCGCCTTTTTTCCTTTTGGGAGCACCCGCATCCATTAGATTTAAGCAACATCTAAGGGCTATAATTTAAAGTAGCCCATTTCTTAAGAACTAATCTTAGCCATTGAATCTTGAAGGGCATCGAAGGGTTGAGTTTGAATCCCATGACTTTCATAAACTACCTCAGGAACAAAACCACAAATTTTAGCTTGTTTATGTGGTTTTGACTAGCCCAAACCAAGGGAAGCCTATACCTACCCTAGTTGATTAAGAGCCTAGAGTGTGGCCACCACCCTCTTCTCATTGGTCCATCACTAATCACCCTCTAACCTAAAAGCCTCATGTAGGGTTCATTTTTTCCCCTAATCCATTTTATTTATCTTCCAATTCTAGGAAGATGCAAAACTCATGAGTATAATTGTGGGCTTTTTTGCTAGAGGTGAGAACATCTCTTCATAATCAATACCTAGGGTTTGTGTAAACGCTTTGGCTACAAGCATTGCTCTATACCACCTTGAGCCAATTACCTTCATAGATGGTTTCTTGGGAACCAATTCCCAAGTCTGATTTTCGTGTACACCTTCAATATTTTCTTTATATGTAGATGTTTCTTTTGAGTTAATCTCCTATGCTATATAAATGAAATGTTTAGTGACCAAAGACATGTCATAACCATACGTTTCTAGCTTCCTTTTCTCTCTAGTAGACGTCCGTATAGTTTGTTGAGATAATTCTGCTACATCTCTCATCTCCTACACTTTGGCTTTGCCTTTGAAGTTTTGAAAGTTGATTTCCCTTCTTGGACTCTTTTGTACTTCTTCAAAATCACTTGATTCTTCATGTGTATGCTCATTTCTCTTTGAGAATGTTGGAAAGTCTTCCTCTAGGTCATAGGGAAGTTTGATTTTTCTACAATCATCCAACATCTCTACTTGTAATGAAAACTTTATTGCTTGGATTATATAGCCTATAACCTTTCTAATTAAGGTCATAGTATATGAATATGCATTGTTTTTCCTTTGGAGCTAATTCGCCTATGATTTGTGAACGTATGTGTGCATATGCTATGCACCCAAAGATCACTTATTTGGTGGTGAAAATGAAGAATGCCACCACAAGAAGAAAGATAATGTGGTATTAGAGAACCTCTATAATCACCAATAGCTCGCCAATACTAGAACTCAACCTTGAGAAAAAAATGGAATTTATTATAGCCTCATTCTAGTGCATTTTTGGTGACTTTTTGATTTCTTTCTGGTGGTTTATAGTTTCTTTCCGGTGACTTTTTGGTGGTTTACAATTTCTTCTCGGTGACTCTTTGATGGTTTATGATTTCTTTCCGATGGCTTTGTGTTGCCAAAAACTTTTAAAAATCACACAATCTAGTGTCCTTCTATTGTTCTTCCACCTGTGCTTCATTGTACCAAAATTCTGGATACTCAACTTCATCAACTTGACATACCTTCACAGTTGAACATAATTTTCTGAGTACACATTCTAGTTTCCAAAGACCTTCCATTCATCTGTAGTAGAGGATGATAACTTCACAATGATCTTATCAAAATCACTATATATTAAAAAAAAGATTCTAACAAAATCAAAAAAAATCCCCCAAAAGACTCGTAATTGTAACTTACATTTATACAAGTATGAACACAATTGGATTTCTTCACACAGAGAGAGAACGAGTTGAATCTATTCTATTCCTACAAATATGTGCTTTCTATTAGAAAAGATGTGTACATCATGGTATGGCCTTCTTCTGCTCATAACCATAGAAAGTTCTCCTATAGTGAGTAACTTTCCATCAGCATCTCTCTGAGAACTATCTCAACTACCTCTCTCACATGTAGGAATTATGCTACGAGTTCTCTACTCTATGCTACATTTATACTCAGCTTTTATCTGCTATAACATGTATTCGATGTAGTCTATATCTCTTTCTCTCCTCACTCTCCACTTCTCTATCCAGTTCACTATCCACTTCACTCTCCACATCACTATCCACTTCACTCTTGACTTCCTTGCTTTGTCATGTGGGCTTTTATATACAACTGATGTATATGCTCCTAAAATCAAGAATCATGGAATCTTCGTGATTCGAATTGATTCTCTAGTTGACACGATATTACAATTGTGAATTTTTCCCTTCACATAGGCATAGGTTTTCCGAAGGTCTAACTTCTATAGTTCTTGGTCCTTCTTTTCTCATTGATATCTTCTTGTCTTCATGTCTAATTAGTGAGTGAAGCCCGAACAACCCACCCTCAATCACTAATTATCATTCTTCAAATTCTTAATGTATCCTTCTTCTCTTTTATCCCTGCGCTTCCTTTGAATCTGCTTATCTTGACTCCATCTAGACATTTTGTCAGAATATCTGCTATCTGATCTTTTCTAGGAGTATATACCACTACAAGTTCCTTCTCGATTACCTTTTCTCTCAAGAAGTGGTATTGAATCTCTATGTGCTTTGTTCTTGCATGAAATACTCGATTTGATGCAAGATATAATGAACTCATATTGTCTCCATGTATAGTAGGCATACCTTGATCTATGCCCAAACTTTTGAAGAAGGTCTCCATCCATATCACTTCTTTAGCTGCTTCTATATTTCCTTTGTATATTACTTCAGTTGATGATAAAACCACTATATGTTGCTTCTTCAAACACGAACTCACAAGCTTATCTCCTACATATACCATGTACCCATTTGTTGATCTTCTATCATCGTGACTTCCAACCTAGTCCGAGTCATTGTATGCTTTCAACTTTATATCTGAAGTAAAAGGATAATATAATCCTTCCTTTGTAGTTCCCTTTATATATCTGAGAGCTCTTTGACCTATAGTCCAATGTTGATATTTTGGACTATGCAAGAATTGTGAAAGAACTCCCATTGCATAACTAAGATCCGGTCTTGTTAGTGTAGCATAAATGAAACTTCCGACAAACACCTGATACTTTCTCATGTCTTTGAAATTTGCACCATCATACTTGCTAAGCTTATGATTTACTTGAAGTGGAGTTGAAGCTTCTCTGTAGTTCTCCATGTTACAATTCTTCAATAAGTTCAAAAGATAGGCTTCTTGTGATATATATATATATATATATATATATATATATATATATATATATATATATATATATATATATATATATATATATATATATATATATATATATATATATATATATATATAGATATATATATATATATATATATATATATATATATATATATATATATATATGTATATGTATATTTATATACCATGATCTACATAAGTGATTTCCATTCCAAGAAAATATGAAAATTTTCCTAGATCACTTATTTTGATTTCTCTTTCAAGTAACCTCTTCACCTCCGTCATTCCTTAATTTGAGGAACCTATAATTGTAATGTCATCCACGTAAATGCAAATGTAGATTATGCCTTCATCTGTTCTCTTGATAAGTAGAGTTGCATCTGCCTTTGAGCTTTGATATCCAAGATCATTAAGATACTTTACAAGCCTGTAGTTCCAAGGCCTTGGAGCTTGCTTTAGTCCATAAAGTGCTCTTCTTAGTCTATAGACATAATCTAGGTGCTTGAAGTTCAAAAAACCTTGAGGTTGCTTCATGTATACTTCCTCATATATGTCTCCATTTAAAAATGCATTCTTTATGTCCAATTGACTTAATGTCCATCCTTTCGATGTTGCAATAGCAATAATTGGTCTTATAGTTGAGATCTTTGCCACAGGACTAAAGATCTCATCATAATCTATGTCATGGGTTTGTGCATATCCTTTTACCACCTGTCTAGCTTTGTATCAAGCTATTCTTCCATCTAGAAGCTTCTTCACTTTATAAACCCATTTATTTCCAACCACTTTCTTACCATTTGGTTTTGGAACAAGATCCCAAGTCTTGTTCTCCTCAACTCAATTGAACTCTTCCTTCATTGCTTCTTCCCATTGTTTCTTACCTTTTGCTTTATCATAGCTCTGCACTTCTTCATCTTCTTGCAACATTTTACCATAATTTTTTTGAGTCATATAAGAAATATCATATGAGTACCTTGTTGGTTGTCTTCTCAATCTGGTTGAACTTCTTGGTTCTCATTCTCCATGTGTATCTAAATAGACTTGTTCTTCAAACATAGGTACATCTTCATACCTCCTTGATCCAACTCTACATGTGCTTGCTTGCATTTTATCTTCATCTCCATTTACTTGCATATGTGATTTTCCTTTTTTATGTCTTCTTACTTCTTCTTCAGATGCTTTAGTAGTACAATCTTGATTTTTATACCGACTCTTCTGTTCATCAAATGTCACATCTCTAGACACAATAAACTATTTAGTTAGAGGACTCCAATACCTGTAACCCATCTGCTTTTCATCATATCCAATGAACACATATTTTTCAGCCTTAGGTTGGAGCTTATGTCTACATTGTGATGATACATAAGCATAGGCGATTGATCCAAACACCTTACAATGATCCAGTGTTGGTTTCTTACCCACTAGGCTTTGTAAGCAGTCATTCCATTTAGATCTGTACCAGGAAGTCTATTAACAAGATATGTAGCTATATTCACACCTTCCGCCCAAAGATAATTTGGACAATTCTTCTCCTTTAGCATAACTCTTGGAAACTCAACTAGAGTTCTATTTCTCCTTTTTGCCACCCCATTTTGTTGAGGTGTGTATCTATAGGTTATTTCTCTCTCAATACCTGCACTCCAAAGATAATCCTAAGTAGGTTTATGCATTGTGCTTGGAAGTGGCCAAATCTTTTGTCTATCAACTTTCTTCGCGAGCTTCCATGCCTTGATGGAGCAATGCTAGAAATATGTGCTAATGAACCTTGAATGCAAGATTTTCTGTTGGAGGTCTATGCAACTCAATGGAGAAGCATGACCTATGGTGACTAATGCATTGCTTATCTCTTTGATTATTTACTTTTTAGCCACTCGGAGACCTAAAGACAAGGAGATTAAGGCCCTGATAGAAGAAGGATTTGTAAAATTAAGTACAAAATCTACTCAAGTCAAAAAGACTCTAGTGCTGGGCATTCTGAACAATAAAGATACGGCCTTACAAGTGGCCAAGAAGTGGTTCATAAAATCGTGGATTGATGAAAATGCCTCACGGGAAAACTTCATTTTTAGAAAAAGTGAATTTCACGCTTTCAGCGACCTTGTTGGTTGGAAAGTTCTTGGAAAGTTCCACGCTTTTTGCTGAATTTGAGAGGGTTTGACTTGGTGTGCTCCCTAATTAAGGGATGGAACAAGATGAAATCATGCTGCGAGATTAACAATGATCGGAAGTCCGCCACACGTATCAAACAAAACAACTCTATCTACTTTTCAATCGAGGGCTTCAAAAAGTTGATTCTTGGAACCTCGAAAGAGCAAAAAATCTTTGAAAAAACGTTTTTCTCATGTGCTAGCATCTTTGGAACAATGGGTAGTGAAATAGATTCGAGGATATTGAGCCAGCTCAAAGGGTCGACTTTGAACATTTATGTTTATTAAGACACAAAATCAATCTTTGTGATGTCTCTAAAGCTCCGCTCCTGATCTTCACGATCCATCTAGTCTGGAAGGATTGAGACGGTCTTATGGTAAATAAAGGGATAACAATGAGAGTATAAAAAATAAATTAGACAACCATTGTTCACCTAATAGGAAGTGATATTAGGAATGTTTGTCTAGTGAATGGGACAAATAAAACAGTAGTTCTGATATGGAAAGTTGTCCACCATGATCTTAGAACAATTTTAAAGCTCAAAGGAACGTGTGCAGCATCACCATGGTGCAAGCATGACAGGGAAGTCCTAGGCTAGTTCTTCCAGTCCAGATTAATCACAAGGAAGCATTACTTGGGGAAACGGTCGAGTGCTCATTTGCCTTGTACAATGTTGCTGCAAATGAAGCTCTCTAGAGAAATTGGAAGTTAAGATGCGCAATCAACTTTTATCGTGCTCCAAAAAATGGGATATTTTAGGAGAAGAAAGATTCCAAAGTATCCAAAGATTCTAGCGTAGGAGTAGGACATCCCTAAATAACTAATCCATTAGGTTAACCTTGCTTGTAACCCCTAAAAGTTGCAACCAAAGAGACTTGGTATCCAAATCTTGTACTACTTGTTGTTCATGTCAAAATGGCCTTCCTAGTATCATCTCTTATGCATTGCTCTTTCCAAAACTTACATATGGAAATTTTTTTCTCAAACTCATCAACACCATAAGGGGTGTGCTTGATCCATTCCAACAGTCCTAATGGTCCATTTATATGGTCATTGACCATTTGGAGCTTCATTTTTATAGGCCTCAAGGTCCATTTGCATCACAT
This sequence comes from Ceratopteris richardii, assembly GCA_020310875.1. NCBI lineage: Eukaryota > Viridiplantae > Streptophyta > Polypodiopsida > Polypodiales > Pteridaceae > Ceratopteris > Ceratopteris richardii. The sequence goes on from CM035429.1 coordinate 58,724,772, forward strand.
TATCCATAAGGATTTGGTAGAAATGGCTATGTTTGCACTTGAGTATATGATTTCCTTTCTGGCACATGTCTATAGGTTATGTAAGATATATGTTTCCTTCTTTTCCTTCACTCATGTCATGTAACTTGTCTATAGGGATCTCAAGAAAATTTCATTTCAAATTAGTTCTGAGATGTGTGGATTCAAATTTACCTTGGATTTCTTGGAGAATCTCTATTTTTGGGTACAATTGAGTCTTAACTCGTGAACATGACTCTAGGTGTTGTCATGCGGATTGACTTTGCCTTACATGGTCCAACAATTTCAAGAACTGTACTATAAATAATTAGATTTAAAGTATATTTCCGTATATATGGTGATGATCCTATGGCTCTCCATAGAAGGATGGGATGTCTTGGGCAAATTGATCATGTAGGTGATTTATTTCCTGAATGAATGGTGGGATCCTGAATGAATGGTGGGATCCACTTCTTCTGTGGGCCATTTTTCTACATGAATGTTTTGCAAGTTTGAGAGTAATTGGTGATGGAAGGAGGTATGCCTTGTAATAAATAATAGCAAAATGGAATAGACCACTATACATAGTTGAGAAAAAATGGAGACAAAGAGGGAAATAGACTAAGACGTGGAGGACAAAAACTCTCAGATTGTGAAGATTAATGCAACTACAAAGATAGTGCTACCCACTAGCACACTTCCAATATGGAGCTTAGATGGCGATACGTGTATACTATATTGGAAGGGCTTGCTAGTGTGCAATGGTATGTGGAGCTAGACATGGCCATGTTTATATAGCTTTTACAATGGGAGTGAGTATTGATAAGCATAATTGAGAGTGAGAAAATAGACTATAAAATGTACAATTTGACAATATCTCCATGAATAGAAGTCCTAGCATCTTCACCCCCTATGGGTCAGGGGGATAGCCCCCCGTCCCCTCGGACCCGCAAATGGGAGCAAACCACCCTCTACACTCCTCCCATTCAGCTCTATGGGGAAACCGCATTGTCGAAGCATTCCTAGAAAGGAGGATGGAATTGGCAACACATCATGAAACCATGTGGCTTGAATGCACTCCTTGCAATGTTAAGGATTTACGGAAATATGGGGGAGTAAACCTTAGATATCCTAGTTTTTCTTATGTTCCATATGTAAATCCTTTTGAATGAATCTCATTCTTATTGCTCTCAAGGATATTGAATTTCAAGATGGAGAACCTTTATTCTTTACGTTTCATTTTGTTCTCGTCCTCTTTCAGTTAATGACATGTGGCTCATAACTTAGTGAGAAAGAAGCGGTCAACTTTCTTTATAAACAAGAAAGCTTCACCAAAAGTGTTAGACTAGAGATGGATTCCTCGTAATCTGTTTCCATTCTTTTTATGTTCTTTGCATCGTTTCATGAATCGCCATCTAAACCTTTTAACGTTCTTATGAAATAATGGGTTCCTAGAACAAGGCAGGAAGAGCGTCTATTGTAAGTGCGCACCCATCTCTTTTTTATATAAAATTTTGCGATGGCAGCTCAAAACCGAGGTCTCAAGGACAGCAATCCTTTTCCTCACGAAATGATCATTTTCCTTCGACTGCAATGCTTCATGGATTAAGGTCGGTATTAAAAGTAGATCGTTCTGCAGATCATTCTGTGCGTAAGTAAGCTTGCAAGCCGGGTGAAGGTCGCCATTGAAGAACGTTGAGCTTGGGAACAATTGCATATGAAGGTGAAAGCTTGTACGGGGATAAGAAGGCCTTACAACAAGTATGTTTAATTAACTGAGAACCGAAGCTATTCAGAAACTAGCACCTAACCACCATGTATGTTTCTTGAATTGAACATTCTACGTAAAGTGATGGGTAGAGTTTTAAGTTTCTTGAAGGATGGCATGTGACATAGCTTCATTCAAGTTTGTCACACTAAGTCTCTCCATATATCGTCCCTTTATGATATGACATTCCTCTAGCTTCAATCTAAATTTCAATATAAACTTGAGTTTGGAGTCACAATATAAATCAAATAACAAAATTCATATTAATAAAAATACCATGAATGTTATTATCATAGTAATGGACATACCTTTTAGTTGTAGATTTGTGAAATTGAACTATTGCCCTTTGAAGCAACTCGAAAATGATAACTAAGTTCTTGTACTTTGTGTAAGTGAATCCTTTTCTAGATGAAGTTTTCAACTTTGCTTTGATGTAGGTGAATGATGTATGGATGTAGGCATTATATCAACTATATGCAAGTAATGGATATGAATATTAGCTACAACTTCATTATTCGTATTCTTCTTTCGAGATGCCTTGTAACAACATGGAAAAATACATTGCAAAATAACTTTCTTTTCTATTGCCTACTTCAAAAGATTGTATAATGCATTGCTTACTCTAGTACTCATACTGGCTTCATAAGATACCAATTGTACCTCTTATTGGAATGGCTTGAAGAGTGTTTCTATTGAAAGAAGAAGTGTGTTTTGTTTTTGGAGATGTCCAAATGACTTTTGAAGTGTGTAAGAGTGAAACTAGGTTTTTTGTTTTTAGACTTTTTTTTTTTTGGAAAACCAAAGTAACGAGTTTGATGATGTGGCACTTAACCTATGAAGATATTTTCAAAAGTACGTTTTTGGAGTTGCTTTTCATAAAATGGAATAAGAAAGTAACTTCTTACATATTATTGTAGCTTTGATCCACTTTCCTGTTTTTGTTACATGTGTGTAAGAGACTCTCTTGTTTGAGAATTGTACAATCGTGCTTCTGTTGAGAATACTATCAGCTATGAAGCAAACTCCTTTAATACTATCATACTGGTTAACAATAAAAGATGTCTTATATGTGCTAGGCATCAAGAAGAATCTATTTAGTACTAGCATTTTTCTTCATGGAGTGATAAGCGCATACATCATGGAAACTTTCGGAACGATTAAGGATGTGAAATTGAAGACTTTTTTTGGCATTGCACATGGAAAATTTTTCTATGCATGCTTTTTCCATTTGATTTTTTCTAGTATGCTTTGTGTAAAAAAGTCTCAAATGGCATCCTCTCTTACCACACTTTAGGCACCTTCTAAAAATGTATGTGAGTGCTTTATTATTGCTAAAATGCAACATTCTTCCTTCCGAAAACCTGGTTCAATTTGAGCCACACATATATTTCAGCTTGCTTAAAGTGGTGTGTGGTCCTACGGAGATATATTCACTTGGGGATTATCTATACTTACTAAAGTTGAGTGGTACTTGAGTACTTGGGTCATTTTTTTCCTAGCGGGGATCCAAATTGATAGGTTTTTTCCGACTTAGAATGGATTGTTAGCTATGAGACACATGTGCTTGCTACTAGTTTTTCCTTCATGTTTGCTAGCTCATGCATATCTTGGATGACTAAAAATGCCACTTCTAGCTTTGACACTAGGTATAGGGAAGTCTTAATAGATAGTATTGAGTGTTTGTGGCTAAGATGCCTTTTGGCTGACTTACATGTTGGTTAGTCTTTTGATTCCAACATCTTTACAGATAGTCAAAGTGCATTCGATTTGTGAGGGATCCTCTACTTCATGCTTCCCCATAACACATTGAGGTGCAATATCCGTTTGTGTAGGAGAGTTTCTATGCTAGAGACATTAGTTTCGCTTACGTGCCCATAGAGGAGAACGTTGCAAACATTTTCATAAAGGATTTGCCTAGGCAAAAGTTCAAAAACTTTGGCTGACTTCCTTTTGAGGGTCCATTTCTATCCACATAGCTTGGCCTTTCATTATACATGAGTGTCAAGAGCTTGTTCACTACATCACTAGTAAGGGAGATTTTGGTAGTGACGTGTGAGGACACAATTAGGATTGTGGCTGGACTTTTTTTCTATCTTCAAGCGTTTCTCCCCTTGATTTATATATATGCTTCTCTCCCTAATGCTCACTTATTTTTATATATTTCATCTAGTAATATGCACTCTTTTTCCTTCTGCTGTTTGTGTCCTTCTGCAATCCCCGAATTCCAACGTAAAGTGTTCTTATTTTCTATGTTAAATCTCTATGTTCATGCTTGGCGAGAACTGAGGTTGAAAACCAACAAACATAACTCAATAGAATGATAACTTCTTTGATGTTTGTGGCTCATGATGGAGAAAAGTGGAGGCTCATGATTCTACGTGTGCGACTGCGCTTATTACTCCCCGTAAAAATTTTTGAGAATAACCAACTTCACAAGCATATAGATTGACTAGAAGCTTTGAGAACGATGAAGCATGTGAAATTCAAGATTTTTTGGGTATTTCAATGGAAAAGATTGGTTTGGGTATTTCAGATGGAAAAGATTGGTATGCATGCTTTGTCCATTTGAATCTTGCTAGTATGCTTTGCATAAAAAACTCTTAAATGGTATCCTCTCTTCAAACAGTTCAGGAACCTTCTAAAAATGTATGTGAGGGTTTTATTATCGGTAAAATGTAGCATTCATCCTTCCCCAAAGATGGTTAATTAGAGCTATATATAAACTTCAGCTTGCGCATAGTGATGTGTATGGCAAAGGGTGGGATCAAACATCAATGCACATTGCTTTAATTTTGTGATAGTAAGAATAGGTATCTCATATAAATGAAAGGATGTATGATTAAAAGTTGGGCTTTACCACATAGTTCTAGCTTGATGCTATCATGTGTGGAACATATATACTTAATAAGTGTTCCATCAAATCATTAAACTCTATCATTGCATACGACGCTTACAAAGTTCATAAGAGAAATGTTGGTCATTGTTGGATGCTTGATTTGCTTACTGTTCAGCCATTTTGATATTCAGTTTGTTGTCTCTCTTATGAGAAGGTTTATCCATATCTGAGATATATCAAACATTGGCTGGTGTTTAAGGACATCTTTTGCTTCTTGAGTGGTACCTAAGTACTTGGGTCATTTTATTCCCAGCGGGGATCTAAATTGATAGGTTCTTCCCAACTTAGAATGGATTGTGAGCTATGAGACACATGTGATTGCTACTAGCTTTTCGTTCATGTTTGCTAGCTCATGGATATCTTGGATGAGGAAAAAGGCCACTTCTAGCTTTGATGCTAGGTATAGGGAATTTTTCATAAATAGTATTGAGTGTGTGTGGGTCAGATGCCTTTTGGCTGACTAACATGTTGGTTACTCTCTTTATTCCAACATCTTTACAGATAGTCAAAGTGCATTCCAGTTGTGAGGGACCCTACGCTTCATGCTTGCTCATAACACATTGAGGTGCAATATCCTTTTGTGAAGGAGAGATTCTATGCCAGAGACATCAGTTTTGCTTATTTGCCCATAGAGAAGAATGATGCAAGCATTTTCACAAAGGATTTGCCTAGGCAAAAGTTCAAAAACTTTGGCTGAATCCCTTTTGAGGATCCATTTCTATCCACATAGCTTGGCCCTTCATTATACATGAGTTCCAAGTCCTTGTTCAATGCATCACTAGTAGGCGAGATTTGGTAGTGACGTGTGAGGACACAATTAGGAATGTGGCGGTACTTTTTTTCTATCTTCAAGCGTTTTCCCCCTTCATTTATATATATGCCTCTAGCCCTAATGCCTAATTATTTTTATATATTTCATTTAGTAACATGCACTCGTCTGCCTTCTGCTGTTTGTGTCCTTCCGCAATCTCCGAATTCCAACATAAAGTGTTGTTACTTTCTATGTTAAATCTCTATGTTCATGCTTGGCGAGAGCTGAGGGTGAAAACCAAAAAACCTAACTCAATAGAATGATAACTTCTTTGATGTTTGTGGCTCATGATGGAGAAAAGTGGAGGCTCGTAATTCTACGTGAGGGACTCCGCTTATTACTCCCCGTAAAAAGTTCTGAGAGTAACCAACTGCACAAGCATATAGATTCACTGGAAACTTTCAGAACGATTAAGCATGTGAAATTCAAGATTTTTTGGGTATTTAAGATGGAAAAGATTGGTATGCTTGCTTTGTCCATTTGACTCTTTCTAGTATGCTTTGCATAAAAATTTCTAAAATGGTTTCCTCTCTTCCAACAGTTTAGGAACCTTCTAAAAATGTATGTGAGGATGCGTCCCATCGGAGGACTCATTCAATACAATAGTGAAAGCTATGATCTGAGCTTTGAAGACGAAATCGAACCGCTATATGCACATCGCCAACTTCTCTTGGGCAACATACACATCTGGGACTGATTTTATGGTGGGTTACGAGGTTGTTATTCATACTTCATTCATTAGAGATTTAAAGTATTAAAGACATTGGAGCTTTCTGACTGGTTCAAATTTGCGTATTCTCTGTGCTATAATTCTTAGTTAATTACGAGTAGCCTTTCAAATTTGCTTGTCATGTAACATTCTCATCTTGGGATGTAACTTCTATGGTATTCGAATGTCTTTCCAATGGGATGACCTAAACGGACCTCTTCCATTTTCCTTTCTTACTTTCTTTCTAGTCTGGTCCGTGAGGAAGGTTTTGTATTCTTTTCGCTCTTGCTTGCTTCTCGGCTCAGTTCGAACGTCTCAGTAGGAAAATATCAACACAACATCAGACGAATACTATCTCTTACATCAGAAGAATACTATCTCTTACATCAACAGTGTCGTGGCTGGTGTACATTGCGAAACAGCTTGCGCGCGAATTTGAATATCAAGATTGACAGAGATGAGCAACCGGAAAGCTCACTATGATAAACCATCGTCTGACAAATCTTGCCAATGGGAATATCAAGATTCCCAATCGACAGAGTTCGATTGATATACATGAGTAGGGGAAAGCTCACAGATGTCGATCGAGTTCCATCGATGACATAGATGTCGATGGAGGGAATGCGTTTTTTCCTTTTGCGCGTTTTCAACGACAAAAGCAGACCTTTATCAAATCACTACATTCTAAGCTTAGCGTGTCCCCGTGGTTCGCCATCGATCGAATTCGATGAGCACGAGCAGAGCTCACTATGATAAACCATCGTCTGAGACAGCTTGCGAAGTGGAAAGGTCACGAATGTCAATCGAGGGAATGCGATTTAGATAGATGAAGAAGGGGAAAGCTCACTATGATGAACCAGATGTGTGCAATCAACAAAGGTGGTATTAATCGCAAGGAACTTTTCTTATAACTAGTATTTTCAGCTATGCTTCCAATATGGTTTTCGAGGTTACGTCTTTGAGCCGTCCGGTGAACTGCCCTCCTCAAGGTTACATATGAATACAAAGATGATGAGAAAGTTGTTATGCTGTTTGATCTAGAAATGCAGGCTTTAAACGAATTTCTGTAGAACAGGCATACACTTTCTCCATGGTTCCCATGTTTTCCGTAGTAAGTCTCTAAGGATCCTCTTCAACTTATTAAGGTCACATTTTGGTCGAAAGGATTCCTACATTCTTGTGCTTGACATCGGAAGGAATTAAGCATCGTACTTTTTCAAGGCATTGAACTACAAATGAGCTATTTCTGTATGGGTTAACACATGATCAATTATTAATTTTAAAATTATGTAAAAATACTCTATACTTGTGCTTCTCTTGTTCGAATAAATTTGTTGTTGTTCAAATAGAGTACTCCTCTCTAGATACCAATAGTGTGATGGAGAGTGTTAATCTCCAAAAGAACAAGCTATCCTTGATGTTAGAACACTTCTATATCAAGAATAACTTGAAACCTTTACCAATTTGGAGGATCAATACTAGATTATCAAAATTTTGAACTAACTGTGAAGAGAGTCACTACTCAGAAAGTCTATTGCACATAACTCACGTATTGTCTGATTAAATGTATAAACTTTTTGGCAAAACTTTACACAAATTCTTGCCTGAAGATTGCACACCTTCTCAAACTTAAATCTTCTCAAAAGATTTAGTAGATCTTGAGAAATGATCCAAACAATCTACCTATGTCTAACTTGTAGAGTCGATTTTGACACCTATAACTTCTAACACACAGTTCTCCCAAACTAGAACCTGTTTAAGAAAATTCTTTTAATCATAGATGGCTTACCTTCCAACTTAGATTTTGAATCCTCGCTTTGAGTACTAATTAGCTCTTTGACCATTGAGATTGTGCCTGTTTCAGAAGACACTCAACACTTCTTCACATACAAATGTTCCTACACATAATTCTCTCAGCCTGTTTACAATTAGGCTCTCAAATCTTAAACATAGAAGAATTAACTTTAGAATTAGACATCTACAAAAGGATTTTTGAAATGATCAAACACAGAAGGTGAACATATCAAAATATCAGGTGCAACTTTTTCTTCTATTGAGAAAACTTTACATCTCAATGATGAGAGAGTTCTTCCTCTCTTCCCAAGTGTCTAATGACTATTACAAATTCTAATTCTTCTCATCTCATGTTCTCTCATACTTTTCTTGACTTTTTACTTTTATAAATAGGCATATATGTACAAGCTCATGACCATACAAAAGGTATAAGTGAGCTAACTACAAATTAATATACATATGTATACAAGTCTGCATTTCTTGATCATACTCTATCTTCAATCTTCATTTGTTGATCTTTCCTTCATCCTTTGACTTCAAGTCTTTATCTAAAACATCAATTGGTGGTTGAATTGCACTAATAGCTCTCCCTCAAGCATCAATTGAGGTTTTCTCTATCTTCTTTATACCTGCCATGTCTTTAAATCTTTGTAGCTTTGGTCCATCCAAGATTTTGGTTAGCATATCTGCAATCTGATCTTTTATTGAAGTATGTATGACTTCAATCTCCTTATAAATCACCTTCTCTCTTAAGAAGTGATATTGAATCTCATATGTATGTGCATGTATATGTGTAACTCTATGTGTATATGTGTGTATGTGCATGTATATGTGTATATGTAGGTATGTGCATGTGTGTGTGCATGTGTATATGTGTTTTAATACTTTAATTATATAATTCATTCATATGTGTGTACCTAAGTGTATATGTATGTGTGTGTATATGTATGTATGTGCATGTGTATATGTGTGTATATGTATGTATGTGCATGTGCATGTATAAGTGTATATGTGTGTATGAGTATGTGCATGTGCATGTGTAAGTGTGTGTATATGTATATGCATGTATATGTATAACTCTATGTGTATATGTGTGTATGTGCATGTATATGTGTATATGTAGGTATGTGCATGTGTATATGTGTTTTAATACTTTAATTATTACATTCATTCGTATGTGTGTACCTAAGTGTATATGTATGTGTGTGTATATGTATGTATCTACATGTGTATGTGTGTGTATATGTATGTATGTGCATGTGTAAGTGTATATGTGTGTATGAGTATGTGCATGTGCATGTGTAAGTGTATATGTGTGTATGAGTATGTGCATGTGCATGTGTAAGTGTACATGTGTGTATCAATATGTGCATGTGCATGTGTATATGTGTGTATATGTGTGTGCATGTATATGTGTAACACTATGTGTATATGTGTGTATGTGCATGTATATGTGTATATGTAGGTATGTGCATGTGTATGTGCATGTAGCAAATGAAAATAACACAATTCAAATGATATACAAAGAATAGAAATTGTACTTACAATTAGCTATACTTTCTGCTTGGTTAGCTTCTTGAATAACCTGCAATAAAGAGAGAGAGAGAGAGAGAGACAAATAGAGAGAGAGAATTCAAAGAGAAAAAGATGTAGAAAGAGAAAAACAGAGATAAAGGGAGACAATAAGAGAGAGCTTAGGCAAAACAAGAATTTTGCATATACTTCCTTTAGCTCGTAAGCGCAATGCACATGGGAACGTTGGAGAGCTCTTCGATCGGATGCGTTAAAATGCCAATTGAATAGCCTCCAACGTTTAATTTTTGTCCGTCAACAGACCGTCGTGTAAACGTTGCTACCCGCCATCGCATAAGCGGCACTTCTTAGTGTCGCATATGCGACGCCTCTATCGTTGCATATGCGACGTAAAAAAGTGTCGCTTATGCGATACTATTTAAAAGTGTCATGTTAGCAATGCTGTATGGGAGCGACGCAGCCCCGTCGCACCACGAGTCGCAAAAAACATTGTTGGCTTCATCGTTTAATTGACGGTTGGCGTGCGATGCTCATTACGATGCATGTTGCAATTATATAGTGATGCAATTATGTCGCCTTAACCATCGCTATACGCCCGTATTCCTTGTAGGGAACAATGATCTCTTCCTCCTCGACTATCGAATGAATCTCTAAGACCACTAGAGATGGACTTTCTTCTACATCTATGTTCTTAAAAATTTGTCTACTACGTGGAGTGACTTGTAAAACAAATAGCCACTCTGGTTCTTTTGAATCTGGTATAAGAAAAACTTGCTCATAGTGTTCGGGAAGTACAAATGTATCCCTTTCATCGGTCCATAATCTTGTGGAGTCGACTTGAAGCAAACCACTTTTATCCCGTCTCACTATTGCGTTTCTTCCAGAGGTGACTACTTTGAACCATTTCACATCAGAAACAAAGTAATCAAACTTTCTGAAAGATAGTTTCAAGATGTCTTGAATCACACCACAATAATCTAGCTCGCCTTCTAGAGCATTATCATCTCTTGCACTCGTTCTACTTTTTCGCAAAAAATTCACCATCACTCCACTATCAAAAGTAGACCTATTTTGATCGATTCGTGCAATTTCAAAATGTCATCCATGAGACCATAGTGCACCGTATTTAATATACTCCCAATCACATCCTTTTGGGAGTTGTTCTTCTTCTTCAGAGATATCTTCACCCACTGCTTTTGCTTGTGAAACTGCTGTATCTAGCCATCGGATCGTTGGAAAAGGTGGAAGAGGTCGAAGACTTTCTCGAAGAGGTAAAAATCAAGTGGAACGATTTCTTCAAAACTGAGCTCTTTCCTTTGCAGTAGTTTCCTTGGCAAGCTCATACCTTTCAAACCACTTCTGCATAGGCTCAGAGTTAACTATGCAAAACTTCATTGCCTTCTCTCTGAAAGCTGCATCCATTTTTTTTTGCAATACTTTACCTTGTGGTTCATCGCCTACCAGACGAACATCCTCATCATCACTCCATAAGCGAGGCATTTTGGGATCCGACATAGGTAGAAACTCAGTTATGATTAAAAGAGATTCTTGTACAAGCCATCCCTCTACCATGCTTTTAATGTCTTCATAAAGCGCTCTAAGAAGAACATCCATCGACTATGGACAGTTCCTGCTGTTGCAACTTCAGCTATCACATGAACTAGTAAATGAAGTTGAATTTTGAGAATACTTATGGGAAAGCATTTCTCTACCATACAAACTTCCTCGATAGAAGATAAATGGTTCTTTATCTCTTTAGAAGATATCCACCATACTAAAGAACTAATTTTATGAATGGTTCTTCGTATATCCTCTGAAAGACAATCTTTTAGGGCTACAGGGAGCACAAACTATAAAAACTTGTGCCAATCATGAGACTTGAGTCCTGCAAGCTCGTCGTTTCATGTGAAAGCAATCTTTAGACGCCTCATGCATCCTGTAGGTGTTCAAAACTCTAAAATTGTTTTCTTCACTTGTTGCTCTTCCATCCTGCAAAGCACCCAAGGAGCTCTTGGTAACGATACTGTTCAGTTGGGCTTAGTAATCGCCCACAACTCTTGCATACAATCTCGCTCTTCTAAGTCCTCCCTTTGTGCTTTGCTTTCTTTCTTTGCGATCAAAGTTTTCCAAAGAATCTCTCCCACATTCTTCAAAATATGCATCGGGTCCACCAAATGATTGATCAACAATTCATTCCAAGAAGAGAGTTCATGAAAAATAAACAACCGTTTTATGCCAGCAACTGGATTTTCTCAATCCCATAGTTCTTATCATATTTTATTATCTATATGATTATCCTACTTTATATATATATATATATATATATATATATATATATATATATATATATATATATATATATATATATATATATATATATATATATATATATATATATATATATATATATATATATATATATATATATATATATATATTATTTATACATTCATATTTTTTCTTAATTAATCCTATTTTTATATATTTTATTATATATATTTAATTAAATTATTTAAAACACTAGTTCTTTTTATATTGTTTTATCTATATAATTATCCCCTTTTATATATATATTTATTTATATATTTAGATTTTTTCCCTACTTAATCCTATTTTTATATGTACCTTCATAAGTTCAGAGTTATCCAAACGTATGAAGTCAAGATAGAGAACACAAATTACATACACATTGGAGAAAATAACAAACAAAAGCAAGAGACTTAAGACCAATAGAAGACATGAAAGTTACAACCAAGAAAGATAAAACCAAGAATGAATACCAATACAAAAAGAGATGCACACACACTCACATGAACACGAACACATACACACACACACACACAAAACAAAAAATAATAAAAAAAATAATAAATAATTAAATAATAAAAAAATAATCATAAATTAAGAAAGAAACAAATTAAAATAAAAAATAAAAATATATAAAATATATAAAAATAGAATTTAAATTAAAAGAAAATAAATAAAAAACAATAATTCCATAAATAAATAAATAATGATTATATATATAAATATATGTATATAAGCAAATTAAACAAAAACAAAACGAAATAAAATGTGCATCGTCAACTTCTATGTCTGTCCTAAACAAGAAGTATCAGAATTAAACTTTATCATGCATAGCTTGGACAAATAGCTATGACATCCCTACTCACGTAATCAGTGCCCTAGAATAGGTGCAGACTTTAATAAACAGTCTTTCTAAATCAAGATCTCTAACAAAGTCAACCAACAAGACTAAATCAAGATCTCAACCAATCACCACAATATGGACAAGCTTTATAACCCTTAGTAGATATTCTTGCATCATGGAAAATGAAAAAAATATAATTAGATTAAATCATATTTATTTACATGCATATTGAATAAAAAAATTACATGAATACGTGAACAAACACCATATCCTGAAAAATCGTGAATAGTCCAAGCCACAATACCACGAACCATAATATGTCTTTCATTGATGCTTTTCGATACATCAATGACATTAATACCTCTCCATAACTCTTGAAGATCGTCAATGAGAGGAGCAAGATATATATTCATATCTTTAACTTGTCTTTTGCCTGGGATTAAAAGTGACAGCATTAAATGTTCCTTTTTAATGCTAAGATATGGCTGAAGATTGTACTTTATGACTACCACTGGCCATGTTGAACATTTAGTGGATTTCTTGGAGAATGGATTAACCCCATCTAATGCAACTCATAACTTTAGATTCTGTGGATTTTGTGCAAATTGAGACCATGTAGAATCAATATGCTGAAAAGCAACACTATCATGAGGAATTCTGATTATTCCATCAGTACTTTTGTGATCATGTCCCCAAGTCAAAAGCTTTGATAATTCGGGGCTTTGAAACATATGTCTAATCCGTGGAGCCAATGGAAAATGTCTTAATACCTTTTTTGGAATTTTACCTTCTTCACCCTTATATCGAGGAGATTGACATTTGGGACATGTCAAAGAGTCTACATATACACCTCTATATAAAATACAATCGTTAGGAAATGCATGTATACATTGATAATCTATACCTAGATTATTTATTATCTTCTTCATTTCATCATGTGAGGTAGGAAGAATATTCTGACTTGGTAGAAACTTTCGAGATAATAACCTGTAAGTTTATAAGAAAAGATAAATTAAAAAAAGTAAATAAATAAATACACATACATATATATATATATATATATATATATATATATATATGCATATAATTCTATATATGTGTATGCTTATGTGCATCTTTCAAAATATTCACACAGAAATTGATTGTTTTGGATGGCAAGATACGATTGTTTGTTTTGGAGGATATGAAGTATGTACCTTCATTGAATGATTTGTCGATTCTATCATATCTTCAGTTTGAAAGTGTGAGAAGCGGGTTTATAATTGCTAATCAAAGAATTTGGCACTGTTTATAGGCCATACGATGGTGATATGGATGAATCGCATGCACAGAGCTTACTCAAGATAGAGCAACCTTATTATAAGGGACTAGTACTAGCAAGATTCCTGGGGTATGCAGTAAACCTCTTGCATGTCAATGATGAGCGTCTGAACTTTACGATGCAAAGTGGAAATCATGGTGGCTTGAGAGGAAACTTTTATACAGCTTGTTCGAAGAACTTTAGGTTTATGACACTGAAGTTTTTTGAACAAGCTGTATAAAAGTGATCCTCTCAAGCCACCATGATTTCCACTTTGTATCCTAAAGTTGAGATGCTCATCGTTGACATGCAAGAGGTTTACTACATACCCTAAGAATCCTGCTCGCACTAGTCCATTATAATCAGATTGCTCTATCTTGAGTAAGCTCTATGCATGCGATTCATCCAAGTCATCATTGTATGGCCTATAAATAGTGCCAAATTCTTTGAATAGCAATTATAGATCCGCTTCTCACACTTTCAAACTGAACATATGTGTGAATCAACAAATCATTCAATGAAGGTGCATACTTCATATCCTCCAAAACAAACAATCATATCCTGCCATCCAAACAATCAAATTTTTCACGAATATTTTGAAAGATGCATCAATAGTGTTTAAAGATGCGCAGACAAAAAGTGTCCATTCAATTCAAGTTCTTGTTCTTACCTTATCTGAAGTAAGAATAAAAACCTGCATGTATTTATATATAAATATTTATGCATATATATATATATAAATGGATAGAAAATTGAAAATTATACCTGAATAGTGTCAAAATAGATACATTACTCCATCCAGAACGATTTTGAAGGTTGAGAATAAATAAGCTTGCACTTAGTCGTGTCAAAGGACTTCCTTCATATACATGCTTTAGACATTTCTCTCGAAGATATTTCTCATTTTTAGAAAAATCAATGCTCTCACTGTCATTTTGATACCAATCCTCAATAAAATCTTCCATGCTATCATCTTCATCATTGTCACACAAATCTTGTACTTTATCGTCTTTTGAATATAGATCTTTCAACTTTGCATATTGCACTGGATGAGTTTTGCGTAGCCTCCTCATAGAAGCTTCTGATACATGAGGTCTTACTGGTAATTGTGAATTTTGTGGAGGAATATCATCAACATCATACGTTGGAATCTACACATATAAATAAAATTAATTAGTATTCCATAAATGAATAAAAAGTAAACTTTAAATATAAAATTAAGTATATAACTTATTAAATATGGATACAAAATTCTTATTCTCTCTAGCTAAAAGGTGCTCTTGGAGGTCTACGCCGTCCATAATTCACTTCACCAATATGTAATGTAGTAATAGCATTGACAACTATGTATCTTGATACATCTCTACTCATGTATGGTGATTCATGACTATTTTAACGCTCCTCAAATGTGCAATTACTCCTTGAACTATTATGTAACCCTTGACTAATATTTATTAAACCTGCTATATTTCCATGTGTGTAAGGTCTTCCATCAATATATAATCTTTCATTTTCTGCATGTAAAATCCTTCTACTAGTAAGGGATGATGGCGTTCAAGCATATTCCATAAGTACTCATGCTTTGAACATAACGTGAAAGTCGATGCCAATCTCCCCATCCATATATAGGACCACAAAATGACATAAGAGTGACTTCAGAGTTCGGAGGCACATACGAATCCTCTACAATAAAGAGACCATGACCAGCATTAGTAATAGTGGATGGACCAATCATATAGCGATTACCCCAAAAGTTGAAAACCTCTCCATCTAAAGAAAGTGGTCCTCTATTCCATCCTCCATATCTTCTTCTATCATATGTTTGTACTAAAGAACGATCAAGAGCTGGCAATGGATAATCTCCAACCGTTTCATTCTCCAAACCAAGAGGTAGAGGATTTCTAGAAACCTCTATTTGTAATTGATGACCAGTAAGTCCATGACGTGTACGAGGTATATTAACATTATGAGAAAAATTATAATCATCATCATCGATCAAGTATTCCTGTATATAAAAAATAATTTGATTTTATATATGGTTTTTAAATAAAATAATGACATTAATATATATAGAAAATACATTCCCAAGCATTATCACGTTGACTAGGTGATGATGCACGCTCAAAAGTACCATACTCTACCTCATGTTGCATACATTCCAATCGTGGTCTTCGATACATGCCATAACAAGAGTTACACCAACATACAATATGCTCTTCATAGTAAAATTCATGGTAATTCCTATCGGAGGACACATGTGAAGTCGTTGCATGGGTAGGAGGTGGTGGAGTACCCTCTGATTGATCAGAATTTGCACATAATAAGAAAAAAAATATATACGTTATGTATCCATCAAATATATTTAAAATTAAATGTTTGATATACTTACAGTATAAAGTCGTTGCACGATGAGGAGATGGTGGTGGAGTTCCATCTGATTGATCAGAATCTATAAATAATGGTATTTGATATTAATAATCTGATTATCCACATGCACAAAAAATTCACATATACATATTTAGACATAAACACATATTCACATATACACATTTACACATACACATAAATTCACATATACACAACTACACATTATTGTGGGATAAGTCCATGTATTTTGTGTGAATGAGTGTATATGCATGCATGTGTGTGTACCTATATATGTGGATATGTATATGTGTGTTTATGTTATATGTATGTATATGTGTATATGTATACATGTATGCGTATATGTTTGCATGTATATGTGTATGTGTATGTGTATATATATATATGTGTATGTATTCTGATTTAATTTTCTACTTGAGATTAAATTAATAGGAGATATTGTATGTTCGAAAAAAATAAGGGGCGAGTTAACATACCACCTGAGTCATGGCAGTTTTTTCATAGACAACTACGTCTTCAGGAGTCATTTCCTCAGCAGAAGGTACACAAATTAATAGTTTATATTTATAATTTTTATATATTTTAGTAATGTTTTACATTTAATTTATGTATTTTTTTTCTTGAACAAATAGGCTGTTGCAAAGAAGAGAGTGGAGTGGTGCCACACATCGCACCTAGGCCAAATGGGCCATAATGGTTTTGTAGCTGCATTTGTAAGTATATGTGTTATTGTGAGTATATTTCTTATTTTAGTTAAAATGCAAGCAACTAATGTTTTTTGCTTGTTTCATTGCAGCGGAAGGATTATGGCCGATATCCTACAAAAGATGAGATCAAGTATGCTACACATTTTGGATATGGGCTTTTGAGCGAGTATATCCAAGATCATCTTGATGCCTTTGTGAGTATTTTTAAATTTTATATAATTATTCTATTTTTATGAATGCTTTAATTGTTTTATTTATTTATGATTGTTATACGTAATACAGGAGTATTATGGAGAGACAATATGGATGAGGTGGAGAGACACACATAGGAGGGACGATCTCGATCCTATAGGGTGATCATGACGATGAGCATGAGGAAGATCAAGATGATCATGATATTGCTGATGATGATCATCATCATGATGATGATGATTAGGATTTTAGTTGATTATGACATTGGATTATATGTATTTACATTGATATATATATATATATATATATATATATATATTATCTATATATTTTTCATTTCAGTTATGTTTTGAATTATGTGTATGGTATTAAGTAATTAAGAGTTTTGTTCTATTGATTATTATTATTGTTTATATTGAGCATGTGTTTTAATACTTTATATATATAATTCATTCATATGTATGTACCTAAGTGTATATGTATGTATGTGCATGTGTATGTGTGTGTATATGTATGTATGTGCATGTGCATGTGTAAGTGTATATGTGTGTATGAGTATGAGCATGTGCATGTATATGTGTAACTCTATGTGTATATGTGTGTATGTGCATGTATATGTGTATATGTAGGTATGTGCATGTGTATATGTGTTTTAATACTTTAATTATATAATTTATTCATATGTGTGTACCTAAGTGTATATGTATGTGTGTGTATATGTATGTATGTGCATGTGTATATGTGTCTATATGTATGTATGTGCATGTGCATGTATAAGTGTATATGTGTGTATGAGTATGTGCATGTGGATGTGTAAGTGTGTGTATATGTATATGCATGTATATGTATAACTCTATGTGTATATGTGTGTATGTGCATGTATATGTGTATATGTAGGTATGTGCATGTGTATATGCGTTTTAATACTTTAATTATATCATTCATTCATATGTGTGTACCTAAGTGTATATGTATGTGTGTGTATATGTATGTATCTACATGTGTATGTGTGTGTATATGTATGTATGTGCATGTGTAAGTGTATATGTGTGTATGAGTATGTGCATGTGCATGTGTAAGTGTACATGTGTGTATCAATATGTGCATGTGCATGTGTATATGTGTGTATATGTGTGTGCATGTATATGTGTAACACTATGTGTATATGTGTGTATGTGCATGTATATGTGTATATGTAGGTATGTGCATGTGTGTGTGTGCATGTAGCAAATGAAAATAACACAATTCAAATGATATACAAAGAATAGAAATTGTACTTACAATTAGCCATACTTTCTGCTTGGTTAGCTTCTTGAATAACCTGCAATAAAGAGAGAGAGAGAGAGAGAGAGAGAGAGAGAGACAAATAGAGAGAGAGAGAGAATTCAAAGAGAAAAAGATGTAGAAAGAGAAAAACAGAGACAAAGGGAGACAATAAGAGAGAGCTAGGCAAAACAAGAATTCTGCATATACTTCCTTCAGCTCGTAAGCGCAATGCACATGGGAACGTTGGAGAGCTCTTCGATCGGATGTGTGAAAATGCCAATTGAAGAGCCTCCAACGTTTTAATTTTTGTCCGTCAACAGATCGTCGTGTAAACGATGCTACCCGCCTTCGCATAAGCGGCACTTTTTAGTGTCGCATATGCGACACCTCTATCGTTGCATATGCGACGTAAAAAAGTATCGCTTATGCGACACTATTTAAAAGCGTCATGTTAGCAATGCTGTATGGGAGCGACGCAGCCCCGTCGCACCAGGAGTCGCAAAAAACATTGTTGGCTTCATCGTTTAATTGACGGTTGGCGTGCGACGCTCATTACGATGCATGTTGCAATTATATAGTGATGCAATTATGTCGCCTTAACCGTCGCTATACGCCCGTATTCCTTGTAGGGAACAATGATCTCTTCCTCCTCGACTATCGAATGAATGTCTAAGACCACTAGAGATGGACTTTCTTCTACATGTATGTTCTTAAAAATTTGTCTACTACGTGGAGCGACTTGTAAATCAAATAGCCACTCTGGTTCTTTTGAATCTGGTATAAAAAAACTTGCTCATAGTGTTGGGGAAGTACAAATGTATCCCTTTCATCGGTCCATAATCTTGTGGAGTCGACTTGAAGCAAACCACTTTTATCCCGTCTCACTATTGCGTTTCTTCCAGAGGTGACTACTTTGAACCATTTCACATCAGAAACAAAGTAATCAAACTTTCTGAAAGATAGTTTCAAGATTTCTTGAATCACACCACAACAATCTAGCTCGCCTTCTAGAGCATTATCATCTCTTTAACTCGCTCTACTTTTTTGCAAAAAAATCACCAACACTCCACTATCAAAAGTAGACCTATTTTGATCAATTCGTGCGATTTCAAAATGTCATCCACGAGACCATAGTGCACCGTATTTAATATACTCCCAATCACATCATTTTGTGAGTTCTTCTTCTTCTTCAGAGATATCTTCACCCACTGCTTTTGCTTGTGAAACTGCTGTATCTAGCCATCTTATCGTTGGAAAAGGTGGAAGAGGTCGAAGACTTTCTCGAAGAGGTAAAAATCAAGTGGAACGATTTCTTCAAAACTAATCTCTTTCCTTTGCAGAAGTTTCCTTGGCAAGCTCATACCTTTCAAACCACTTCTGCATAGGCTCAGAGTTAACTATGCAAAACTTCATTGCCTTCTCTTTGAAAGCTGCATCCATTTTTCTTTGCAATCCTTTACCTTGTGGTTCATCGCCTACGAGACAAACATCTTCATCATCACTCCATAAGCAAGGCATTTTGGGATCCGACATAGGTAGAAACTCAGTTATGATTACAAGAGATTCTTGTACAAGCCATCCCTTTACCATGCTTTTAATGTCTTCATAAAGCGCTCTAAGAAGAACATCCATCGACTATGGACAGTTCCTGCTGTTGCAACTTCAGCTATCACATGAACTAGTAAATGAAGTTGAATTTTGAGAATACTTATGGGAAAGTATTTCTCTACCATATAAACTTCGTCGATAGAAGATAAATGCTTCTTTATCTCTTTAGAAGATATCCACCATACTAAAGAACTAATTTTATGAATGGTTCTTCGTACATCCTCTCAAAGAAAATCTTTTAGGACTACAGGGAGCACAAACTATAAAAACTTGTGCCAATCATGAGACTTGAGTCCTGCAAGCTCGTCGTTTCATGTGAAAGCAGTCTTTAGACACCTCATGCATCCTGTAGGTGTTCAAAACTATGAAATTGTTTTCTTCACTTGTTGCTCTTCCATCCTGCAAAGCACCCAAGGAGCTCTTGGTAAGGATACTGTTTGGTTGGGCTTAGTAATCGCCCACAACTCTTGCATACGATCTCGCTCTTCTAAGTCCTCCCTTTGTGCTTTGCTTTCTTTCTTTGCGATCAAAGTTTTCCAAAGAATCTCTCCCACATTCTTCAAAATATGCATCGGGTCCACCAAATGATTGATCAACAATTCATTCCAAGAAGAGAGTTCATGAAAAATAAACAACCGTTTCATGCCAGCAACTGGATTTTCTCAATCCCATAGTTCTTATCGTATTTTATTATCTATATGATTATCCTACTTTATATATATATATATATATATATATATATATATATATATACATTCAGATTTTTTCTTAATTAATCCTATTTTTATATATTTTATTATATATATTTAATTAAATTATTTAAAACACTAGTTCTTTTTATATTTATTTATCTATATAATTATCCCATTTTATATATATATTTATTTATATATTTAGATTTTTTCCCTACTTAATCCTATTTTTATATGTACCTTTAAAAGTTTAGAGTTATCCAAACGTACGAACTCAAGAGACACATTGCAGAAAATAACAAACAAAAGGAAGAGACTTAAGACCAATAGAAGACATGAAAGTTACAACCAAGAAAGAAAAAACCAAGAAAGAAAACCAATACAAAAAGAGATGCACACACACTCACATGAACACGAACACATACACACACACAGAAAACAAAACATAATAAAAGTAAAATAAAAAATAAGAAATAAAAAATAATAAATAATTAAATAATAAAAAAATAATCATAACTTAAGAAAGAAACAAATTAGAATAAAAAATAAAAATATATAAAATATATAAAAATAGGATTTAAATTAAAAGAAAATAAATAAATAATAATAATTCCATAAATAAATAAATAATGATTATATGTATAAATATATGTATATAAGCAAATTAAACAAAAACAAAACGAAATAAAATGTGCATCGTCAACTTCTATGTCTGTCCTAAACAAGAAGTATCAGAATTAAACTTTATCATGCATAGCTTGGACAAATAGCTATGACATCCCTACTCACGTAATCAGTGCCCTAGAGTAGGTGCAGACTTTAATAAAGAGTCTTTCTAAATCAAGATCTCTAACAAAGTCAACGAACTCAGTTTCTATCACTTCCGGAAGTGAAGGGCAAACTCAGCCATGATAAAGTCTTGCACAAAGAACAAACAAATAATAAGAAGAAAGGAATTATAATTATAAAAATTAAAATTAAAATTAATAAATATATAAATAAAAAAATAAATATATGAATAATAAATAAATAAAAAATATATAATAATTTAGAAAATATATATATATTAAAATTAATAATAATGAATATAAAGAAATAGCTAAAATAATAATAAAAGTAATAATAATAATAATAATAATAAACATAAAAGAACAAAAGACTAGAAAGAAGCTATAAATAGAGAGTGAAAAAGAAGGGGGAGGGGGAGGGGGGGGGAAGGAACCACAAAATACCTTATCATTAACCCAAATAGTGTTCCCCTTTTCTATTGAATTTACTAATGATTAATTTGAACACATGAAAAGAAGAAGAACCATAAATGAACTTGTTACGAAGTAAGAAAGTCCTTACCTTCTTTGAAACTTTCTTGAATAAATACCCTTTTTGGACAAGCAAAGAAATTAGTTGACAACATTGAATTACAAATGAAGACAAGCTTGAACATAGAGGAGAAAATCTAAACAATTGAGAGCAAACAACGCCGTACTTTGCTAAATGAGAAATATTTGAATCAATATGAGGCATACGTATCATGTTAATGCTAGCAAATTCCGGTTCTAATCTTTTATCATAAATGTCTACTTCCAATACAAAAGGAGACTGAAATATTTTTAGATCTAGAAAAGCACAAGAATCACCATGTGATGTACCATTCAGCTCACAAAAAGTTTTGGGATAAATACCACCACCAAAAGCATCATTGTCTAAATACATAAAATCTTGAAAAGAACTAAAATCAGGAACAAACAGATCATCTACAAAGCATCTAATATTAGAAAGTTTGTGTATAATGATAGGACAGGTATTAGCTAAAACAAGCCTTTCCATAAATTCAAATTCATAAGTAAAAAGATAAAAATTCGCAAGAAGGACAACACAGTTTGTACCCATAGGAATTCCAATACATTGTTTGAATAAATATCACCAACTGAAATATACAAGTTTTCTAAAAGAAACTATAACCAAAGAAGAATGTCGGTTTCATCTACTATTCTAGTGTAATGTTTCTTTTTACTATATATATCTACAGACTTGGATTTCAACCCTAAATAATCAAAATGTAATGTAGATTTTTCTACCAAAAGAGCCTTACATCTATCTTTAAAGATTTTAAAAGAGAAAACTTTCCTAACTAAAGAAGAAATCCTATGATTTAAATCATTCAAATGTAACTTTGTATACAAAGTGGTGAAGTCAAAAGTTTGAAGCCCCAAAGGAACAGATTTTTCTTCTATAGTTCTTGAAGAGTTGAGAGTCTTTATTACAGGAACAACACCTAGAGAATTATCTAATATCCAACTAGAGGAAGTTGGCACATCTGCATCTTTGAATAATTCCTTCCAAATATCATGAATAGTAGGTAAAATGGCTTTAAAACAATTGCTTAACCATTTGGAAACATCTGTGAGAGAAGTATTACGAGATGCAGCTATAAATCTCGGTTTGATGGGGTTCTTATGGAATTTCCAAATTGTATATAAAAAAGGTAAATTTTGATACAATGTGAAACCATAAGATTTACAAAAATCTTGATGACTTGAAATAACTTCTCCAGAAGAAACATTGCAAAATGGATATGTAGAGGACTGAGTTTCTTTCATAAGACACTCTACATAAAACTTTTTACAAGTAAAAAAAAAATTATTTGGACATTTATCCACATAAGAAATCACAAAGTTTCTATGAAAATATTTTAGTGAAGTCAAATCACTTACAGATAAGCTATCTAATGAAGGGGAATTCCTCCCTAAAGCTATATCAACCTTCATAGAAACTTTCTTCATTACTATTGATTTCCAATGTGTAAAAATTCCACGAATACCTAAAGATTCTTCAAATTTTAGAATGAAATTATCAATGCCCTTTTCTATATCTTTAAGGATGCAAGCATCCTTAGAGGTATGAAGTCTATATTTTGTTCCTCTAGATTTATTTATGTATATATAATTATCTTATTATATATATATATATATTTATTTATTTATATACTCAGATTTTTTCCTTACTTAATCCTATTTTTATATATTTAATTATATATATTTAATTTAAATATTTAAAACACTAGTTCTTTTTATATTAATTATCTTATTATATATATATATATATATATATATATATATATATATATATTCAGATTTTTTCCTTACGTAATCCTATTTTTATATATTTAATTATATATATTTAGTTAAAACCCTAATCTTAAAGAGCTAGACCTAAAATATGTATATTTTTGTATGCATGTGTATCTACATGTATATATGTATTATATATGTATGTGTATGTGTGTATATATATTATGTAGGTGTTAAAACCCTAAAACCCTAATCTTAAAGTTTTAGAACTAAAATATGTATATTTGTAAATGCATGTGTATCTACATGTATGTATGTATCATATGTATATGTGTGCTTGTGTATATATGTTATGTAGGTATTAAAACCCTTAAACCCTAATCAGAAAGACTTAGACTTAAATCTGAAATACTGAAACCTAAATACTTGAACACCTATAAAAATCTAAACCCCTAATCCTAAAACCTTAATCATATTTTTTATATATATTTATTTATATATTCAGATTTTTTTTTCCTATTTTTCTCTATATTGTTTATTAATATAAATATAATTGAGTTATATGTATGCCTAAACCCTAAAACCCTAATCTTAAAGATCTAAACCTAAAATATGTATATTTTTGTATGCATGTGTATCTACATGTATATATGTATTATATGTGTATGTGTATGTGTGTATATATGTTATGTAGGTGTTAAAACCCTAAAACCCTAATCTTAAAGATTTAAACCTAAAGTATGTATATTTTTGTATGCATGTGTATCTACATGTATGTATGTATTATATGTATATGTGTGAGTTATAATTGAGTTATATGTATGCCTAAACCCTAAAACCGTAATCTTAAATATCTAGACCTAAAATATGTATATTTCTGTATACATGTGTATATACATGTATATATATATATTATATGTGTATGTGTATGTATGTGTTAATCGCCTAAGAACCCTAATCCTATTTTTATATATTCGATGTAAAAAAAACTTCAAAATCAAAAATTTATATATATAATTATATATATTTAATTAAAACACTAGCATGTGTGTATATGTGTGTATGTATGTGTATATGTGTGCATATATGCATGTGTGTATATATGTGTGTGTATGTATGCATGTGTACATGTGTGTGTGTATGCATGTGTGTACATGTGTGTGTATATGTAAACATGCATGTGTGTATATGTTTGTATGTATGCATGTGTGTATATATGTGTGTGTATGTACGCATGTGTACATGTCTGTGTGTATGTATGCATGTGTGTACATCTGTGTGTGCATGTATACATGCATGTGTGTATATGTGTGTATGTATGCGTGTGTGTATATATGTGTGTGTATGTATGCATGTGAACATGTGTGTGTATGTATGCATGTGTGTACATGTGTGCGTATGTGCATGTGTGTGTATGTATGTGTGTATGCATGTGTGTGTGTATGTATGTGTGTATGTATGTGTGTATGCATGTGTGTATGCATCCATGTGTGTATATGTGTGTGTATGTATGCATGCATGTGTGTATATGTGTGTATATATGTGTGTGTATGTATGTAAGTGTGCATATATGTGTATGTATGTGTATGTATGCATATGTGTATATATGTGTGTGTATGTATGTGTGTATGCATGTGTGTCTATGTATGCATATGTGTAAATTTGTATTTTTGCGTATGCATGCATGTGTGTATATGTGTGTGTATGTAAGCATGCATGTGTGTATAGGTGTGGGTATGTAAGCATGCATGTGTGTACATGTATGTGTGTATGTATGCATGCATAAATGTGTAAATGTGTGTGTATGTGTGTGTGTATGTATGCTCTATTTTCCTACCTCTATCTTCCTTTATTTCATTATTCTTTATCTCTCACTCTCTCTCTCTCTCTCTCTCTCTCTCTCTCTCTCTTTCTCTCTCTCCTTCTCTCTCTATCAATAGAGAATAAAACAATCACTTACAAGTATGTCCCTCTTTTGGATAGATGTCGTAAAAGCGTAATGTATATTGTCCAATTCCAAACAATCGACACCAAAAAACTTCTGCAAAATCAAAGAAAAGAGAAATTATAAAACCTAAAGCATAGAGAAACACAAATGCTAGTAGTACGCATAGCACTTACCAAGATGTGAGATCTAAGCCTAGAGAGAGTGTGTGTAGAGAGAGAGATCTATGTGTGTGTGCACAATACAATGCAGGTCACAATTCGGTTCGTGCATGCAAGTTCGACAGAAGACCAACAATACTCAAACACGTGCAGAAATGTGAAGTTTTGCTCTCGGGTTCGTGGTATGTTTAAAACTCACCCTCGGTATATCCGTCCGTATATGCGTCGGTATGTGCATTGGTAACTTCCAGTAAATTACCGATGCTTATACTGACGCTTATACGGACGGATATACCGATGCTTATACCGATGGATATACTGACGGCACGGGGGGCACACTGATGATCCATTTAAAACTGTCATACCGATGGTCACTTGACCGTCGTTATGTCTAAGTAACATTTTCCAACACCCATACTGACGCCGAGTGTGACCGTTGGTATATGCAGCGTCGGTGTGCCCCTCATATGTTGTAGTGTCTGTTGATATCTTCTTGTAGGAAATTTCTATTGAGAAGAAAAGTGAGCAAGAGAGATAACACATTTACATTCACATCCACATTTCCTATCCCCACTCCCAACCCCATTGCATATACAATACACCACCATCCACTCATGTGCTCCAATCCCTTATTTGCCTCTTTAGTTGCAGATAACACAATTCAATAAATCATCACATGTACATAACAACTACATAAGGAAAATAGAAGGTTATAAAAACACCATGCAAATTTGGAAGAAAATGTTGTAGATCTACATCCCAAACTAATTCTCTTAGCATAGAAAGTGTGTCTCTTAATGCATAGTACACATAAGTCAAATATGCACATCATACATTAGAATTACAAGTAGCAACACAAATTAAATAGGTATTTGAAGAGAAGGATGAACAATTACTCGCTAAGATGGATAGAAATTCCCTATCAACTAGACATATGAGTCTTTTATGCGCACATCTAGGTGCAACATGAGAGGATATTCAGATGCTACAAGAACATAATAGAGATATCTTTGAAGTAATGATAGACATGTCAGGTGCCCTTGTGACCCCTTCATGGTTTCAAGCAAGTAGATCATGATCAGCTTGAACATTACACGGAACTATTGGAAGCCCATGATAAGATCATAGATGAGTTTGAAGCCTTAAGAATGACTCATGTTGCCCTCTCCACACCTATGTAAGATTCAATGACCACTATCACCACCACCATTCCATACATTAAGAAACTTGAATATCTTGAAAGAGAACTCACTGAAATGAAGTGTGAACTTGCATCACATCCCACTCTTGACATACCAACATCACTTTTTAAAATCCATGAACCGAAGGAACTCCTTGAAATGCTAGTGGAACAGTATTATGAGTAGGAATCTAAAGAATAAACAACAAAAGATGATTGAGTTACCAAGGAAGCTCAAGACACATTTGAATTCCCATGATCAACCTACATGAAAGCCTTAGAGGAATCTGGAAGAAACCATCCTTCATGCTCAGAAGTGCAACTAATGGCCATAGCACTATTCAATGAATGTCTGTTAAAATGTCCTTACTTTCCAATGCTATCCCCTCGATAGTATATTTCACAAACAAACTATAATACATGCCATACTTTATGATTCCAATAGTGTGTAATGCAAAGACAATGTGCATTACTAGATAATTGCTTACTCATGCAATGTCGTCTAAGCCACAAGACTTTCCTCGTGAGGTGTAAACATGGACAAAAGCAACTCTCCACATATTGTAAGTATGTGCTACGATCCCATCCCTAGGACATGCACATGGCCCGCATTTGCAATGAGATTAGAGAATTTAGTCTAGGTCAACTTTCCTTCTCTTATGTCACCATAGGGCCCACCGATTCATCATTGGCTACATCAACATTACCAAATAAGAGATGTCATGGTATGCATACAAATAAAAATGTTTGGTCTAAAGCAAAAAACTTTTAAGTTATTCGAAAAGGTAAAAGCTTCATAAGTTAGGATATTGAGTTTCAAGAATGGAGATCTTGCTCTCTTTTATGATATGAGTAGGATGACATCCATGAAAGTCTTCTACACATGACATCACTAAGTCAAGTACTCCCAAACTTGCTATAAACAATTCCTCAAGGAAATTTTCACTACAGGCTTTTGAGAGTACCACTCACAAGTGTTCAATTGTAGACTGAATCTTTTTTAACAACCCTTCATGTGCAATTAAATGCAATACCCAGCACAATACATGTATTGATAACCCAACACCCCCATAGTTATCAATTGGCCTATACTAGAGGTAGATCTAGTTAGAAGCATTTAGGTTAATGATTATTCCCTAGACCTAGACCTCTGAATAAACTATATTTTGAACTCCCTTCAAGAAGCATTTGTTAGGGACTTTAAATGCAGGGGGGAGGCGTTTGTTGGTAGTGTACAAGGCACACATGGACAATGTCTTATTGGAGGAGGAGGTAAAAATTGAAGAAGAGGAAGTATGTAAAGCCAATGAGTCCTTGAGCTTGAGGATCTCAGTTAAAGTCTACCTACAAATTTCATAATTTTTGGAGCCTATTAGAATTTTTCTTCGATTTTTCTTCGATTTTTCTTAGAATTTTGAGATTTGAATAGATTATGATTGTAAGATTTGAGCTTTGGTAGAATACATTAACTTACTTACATTGATCTACTTCTTTTCTATACCTTGTGTGTGTGTGCATGTGCGGATCATGTGTTCTTCTCACCATAACCTTCATGAATTACACTCATTGATGATTCTCATATTATTCTTAGGTTTCCAAGGATCAAAATTGAGGAGGAGAACCTTCTTAAGGTGGTACTCATCCTTGTCTATAGTGACAATAATTATGTTAAACACACTAGTTTCATTAAGAAAGATTTAATTAATCATTGGATTTCAGCTACAAGAAGATAGAGATCAAGAATGTGGCCTCCAAGGGCATGGATAGTTTAATCCATCAATGGAAATAGGGAAGAGCAATAAGATGAGAATGCATCCTTTTATGATAGACCTCTTAAGGAAATTGCCTTGTTGAGCTGGCCATTGATGGTCATACTAGCGGTGACAATCCCCATAAGCAAAAAAATCATCTTTAACAATCTAGCTCCATAGTTAGTGGCTTTTAGTGATTGAAGAATGAAATTCCACTCAAATCTATAATAAGCTTTTTGGAATTCAACATAGGGAAAAATAGCATTGTGATCCATTTCTTGTGCACATTCAATACCTTCGCAAACATCAATCTTTAAAATAAACTTCCTAATCCTTATAGATCCACGAGTGGAAGCGCCACCCAATATGGTTTGCAAAGACCTTAGAGCCCACTTTTAGCATTCTAATAGGTCACTTGCTATTAATCCTGGTTTTAATGTCATTCCATCTATACATTTGATCACCCCTTTGTTCAAGTACTCGAATAATGCACCAAATCTGAAAGCCTCCTACCAAACCAAGTAGAGAGAAACTAAGAGAGATTTATTGAATGCCTTAGCAAACTTGTTCATGAGGTCATCAAAACCTAGGATTTCCCCTTTAAGGAGAGACTCAAGAGCCTTCAAGAGTCTCTTGTACATGTGAGAGTGGAGTAGACACTCCAAGGAATTGGTAGAAGTGATTGAAAATTGACACCTCATTTTCTTGGTCTATAGTGTACTCAACCCCCTTGTTGTCAATCATGTAATGTATCAGTTCTTTACTTTGTTTCCTACTAAGTAGTCTGCACCTTTCTTTGGATAGCTTGTTAGTTTAAAAACATATGAAAATTCATTCTCCTAATTGCATCTTCATATCGGAGCATCACCTTTGTAATGAAGACGTTGAATGAGTTCTCCAAGGTTTGAATTTGGACTCTCAAGAAGAAGGGGTAGGTGACCATCAAAAACACCATGAAGAAGGACAAAAAGGATAGGCAGATGAAGAAGAAGAAGAGGAAGAGGAGCACGATGATGAAGAATATGAAAACAGAGAAGAATGTGAAGAAAGTGAAGGACCCTTGCCTAAACACAATTACAAAGATTGTACGACACAATTGTGAATGTACAAGAAAACCATTACCTCTCTTTCACCATAGGAAAAAGCATTGATTTACTTTTCTAATTTATGAAAAAGACCTTCTGAATTACAAAAGCCCTTATTCAATGTTAGAAAAGCCAATGCCTTCCTATGATCGATGATGTGTCAAGAAAAAATCATGCCATGGTAAGAACATAAGGATCACCATGTTGGGACATGAAGCAACTATAGCTCAAGAGGCCATCTCAAAAGCTACCATTGACTTGATGGCCAAGACATTTTCTTAAACTTTGCCAATATCCCGTCAGCAATCTCCATCCTCTCCTACCACTACCGAGGTACAAGCAACCGTAGAGGCCACTACAATGAATGAAGCCACGAAACCCATCTTCCACACTCCTCCCAATTCCCCACACCATACTAAGAAGATCGCATCTAGAACATCCTTCAGTTTTCAAGCACCCACCTCCCAAGCCATAGTCTTTTCTGCCATCACCAACCTGCTCTAAAATACCTCTACCAAATTCATTGCACTAGTCATAGGTCACCCTCTCATAACTTATGTAGTAGGCACTCCCCATTGCACTAACGGAATATTTACACCCAAGTCCCATTCATCACAGATACTTATTATTCAATTTTCTGACCCCCAACAATGGCTGCCAACATATCACAAGTCTGGATTGCTTTCATGGAAGCCTTGGCTCACCCTCCACGACCATTTTCTTTGGGCTGGAGCCCAATCGTAAGAACTTCACTCTACAAAAACACCACATGCACATCACTTATCATTCACATTTGCACGATAGAATGCACATGCACTATAGTGTGAGACCCCAATGGATATCTCAACACACACAACACTAATCCCTCTCCCCACACTTCCACAATCCTCCATTCCCCCTCCACCAACATCAATAGCACCCATCACACGTTCATCCGCAACATTCACATTGCCTATTCACAATCCACTTTCCCTTTATTTCCCCCTATAAATATCACATCTACATCTATAGGTAAGAGCATTAATACTTTGATTTAGTGTGCTAACCAATTACAACAAAATTATCAGCAAATAGAAGCTCCAAATGCCATTGTCCAAGAAGAATCTCAATGACTACAAGCGCGAGTGATGGCAGAGGCGGAAGAAAATTGTATGATGCATGCACACATTGACAAAATCCAACACTCACACCATGAACTCAATTCTAGATTTCAAGATGTGGATGTGGAAGCAATCAAGAATTTAGAGATCATGCTATACGAACAGATGGACATGAAGTTACAATGAAATATGGGCCTTTTAAGAAGACACATGTCAAGAGCTATGGAGGAGAAAAAATGGCACCAATAGCAAAACCACAAAAACTTAGAAGCAACCATGGAAGGGGCCCCTCACATAGCCATTCGTCCTCGTAGATTTCTCGTTGTTCCCTTTGACAATATTTGGATATTACTAGAAGAACATGCAAACTTCCTGGAGAAATACATGAAAATGGAAGAAGAATGTGAGCAATTGAAGAAGCAATTAGCCACCACAAGTACACAAGTACTTGAAGCTATTCCCCTACTAGAGGACACTAAAGAAGTGTAGAATCTTCAAAAGCAAATAGAGGAATTAAAAGAAAAGTTAGCTAATTATGAATGACCCCCTCACGAGAAATAGAGTACAATATATGCTCCTACCTAGTACCCCACCGATGCCCATGGCCCCACTTTGCAATGAAGGTAAATAGTACTAAGGTTGGTTTGGCTATATAAATTATCCCTACTATGCTCTGTGGAAGGGAACTCCCACTATAGGATATATGATCTCAACGATATGCCATTGGACACCATGACTCAAGAATCTACCTGATGTCATCGCAAAAATATGTGTGAAGATCTTCAAACTCATGACGATGGTGTTAGAAATGCTAAAAAATGTGAAGGATTCATACATTTCACTTCTTGGCTTCAACGAAGGGAGCCTTGTCTTGGTCTATGATATGAGTAGATCTCCTTGTGTCAACGCCATCTATGCATGTCATGCTAGAATCAAGTACATGCGTGCTTGTTTGAAGAAAACGTTCAAGGAAATGTTCTCCACTGAGTTTTGGGAATATCACTCCAAACTTATCAGTCCCAAATACACACATCTTCTTCATCGTTTTGTAGTAGTACATGCCATCCATGCGAATCATTTATGCATGACACATCTCGACATTCTAGGTCTTTTAGATTAGGATGGTCGTTTGAGCCTTCAAAAGAGCTTAGGAACCTAATTTTTAAGTACGCTAGAGACTAGGTGTGAATAAATCGAATGCTCGTTAAAAACTATAAAAGAAGCTAGAGAGCTCATTTTTGAGGTTGTATTTTGGGAACTAAAGAAATTTATGCACATTCTAAACTTGTTTTTGACGATTTAAAGATTCCATTGCTCCATTTCTTCATCTTAATACATGTATCTTTATGCATGTGTGCATGCTTCTCACTCGCACACTTGTAATATCACTTGCTCATGGTTGTCATACCTCCCTCATGTATCCTCCGATTGAAAATTATGAGCTGGATCTCCTCACATTGATACTTATCATTGTGCTAGAGTGACACATGGTTTTTTTTACGATCGATTCTCTTTTACTTGCGTGTATGTTAACCGATGATCATCTACAACACAGAAAATGTACTTCTTCGAACCTCCCAACCTCCAAACTCTTCCTATATTATCATATGAGATAATATCCTCTTCATTCTTCTACCATAAGACATAATTCCAAATATTTGCCATGTGGCATCTTTGCCACCTCACCCCAAGAGGAGTTCTCATACAACCTCTAAGATGTGATATTTCCTTTCCCTTAGAAGGATTTTTGTCCTCGAATAAATGAAATGTCTGTAATGGTAGTAGAAAGTGCTGGGACTCCCTTGAACCCCATGTACTCTATGTACATGGTCATTTTTGTGTGTTGTTTCCCCATATCCTTCCCCTTAAGAAGTCTCATATGAGATCATCTCAAAGGTGGGAAACTGTCTGAGTGGTGCCTACTATCTCCCATGTACACTCCACCTCCAAACTATCACTCCCATAACATACAACATCATCCAAGTGACCTAAGTCCATATGATGTATACTCTTAGGAGTAATAATATGTAAAGCAAGTGTAAAAGGGCTAAACTTATAAGCTTGAGCGTATCATAATGGAGATAATAAACCATAGAATCCTCTGACGTATAGAACAAAGTCCCATAAAAAGTGACTTCAAACCCATCTAGGAGTACATGATAGCTTGCCCTCATACCACTCTAGGTCTCCCTAACCTTGAGTGTACTCACAAGTAATAGTTTAATCTAAACTACCTTGTGATCTATGCAAATCCATCATCTAGTTCATATATAAGAATTTCTTGGTAGTAAAATATAATCTATATAGTTCACCTACCACGAACTCTGTGGTTTGTCATCCTTTACCGTTGGACTAAGCTATATTGGAAGAGCATCTATTGGCACTAGTGCAAACTCTAAACTATTCTCTTCCTTGTAGTTTTCCATATGAATGCAAAAAGCATTCCTTTTGAGATTCGGATAATCCCTAAGTAGCCATTCTCCTAACTCATGTTTACACATCATGCTAATGATGTAACACCAGCTAAGATTTTGGTATCCTAATAGGTTAGATATATCTCTATCTCTTAGAAACTCTAAAGAGAGAAGCCATAACCCTATTCCTAGTCTCACTAATGTAAATAACTAGATCATCTCATCTAGTCAAAGAACGTCACTGAAAATAGCATAACTGGTTCTCTCTAAAGTCTATAGGTGAGACTGAATCTAACAATCATGATTAATTGATCTCCCTCTTGTCCTTGATAGAAGGGTGCCACTTCTATCCAGACAACCACAATGAGAAAGTGAAACTCACTACAACATATGAGGGGCATACCGACCTTGCCCATACCGACGGTCACCGCTCGACGTCAGTATGACGGTTGAAAATGCTTGAAAAACCACGGATGCAATACCGACGGTCATTTAATCGTCCGTATACACGGCATCGGTATGAGCGCCGGTATAAGTTACCGACGCTTATACCGACGCTTACACCGACGCTTATACCAATGCTCATACCGACGCTTATACCGAGGAAACTTTTAACCGGGCCCAAGAACAAAAATTCGACATCTGCTTGCATTTTGAACCAAATTTTGCTACTGTCGAATTTGCGCGCGCGAACTACATTCTGAACCTACTGTGTACACACATCTCTCGCTTTCTCTCTCTTTCTCTCTCTCTCTCTCTCTCTCTCTCTCTCTTTCTCTACATCTCTTTTTCTCTAGTTCTGAAATTTTGGTAAGAATTGCACGTACTGTACCACCCTTTCTCTTTCTTTGTGTTTTCCCTTTTCTAATTTCTCTTCTCTTTCATTTTGCAGGAGCTTTTTGGCATCAAATCTTTGGAATTCGATGAAGGGCAACATTAAGTGGACCTTGATGACAACACTCCAAACAATTACATCGATGTAAGTGATTGTTTTGTTTTCGATTGATATAGAGTGAGATAGAGAGAGAGATGAAAGAAAGAGAGAGATCTAGAGAAACATAAAGAGAGAGAAAGAGAGGGAGAGAGAGAGAGAGAGAGAGAGAGAGAGAAAGAAAGAGAGAGAGATGAAAGAGAAAGATAGAGAGAGAGTGAAAGAGACAGAGAGAGATGAAATAGAAAGAGAATGAGATAGAGAGAGAGATGCATACGTACATACACACACATATGCATACACATACTCACATACATATTACATACACACATGCATATACATACATATACATATTACATACTCACATGCATACACACATATACATACATACATGCATATTACATACAAACATGCATATTACATACACACATGCATATTAGATACACACATGCATATACATACACACACATATTCATTCTCATACTCACATACATACATACATGTATACACACATGTACATACACACATGTACACACACACATGTATACATACACACATGCATTTGCATACATACATACACACATATTTCCATGTACACACACACATACATACATACACACATGCATATTACATACACACTCACATATGTATACACATACATATGTGCATACACACATGCATATGCATACATACATACACACACATATGCATGTACACACACACATACATACATACGCACATGCATATTACATACACACACACATATATATACACACTCACATATGTATAGAGACTCACATATGTATACACACACATGCATACATGCACATACACATACACACACATCACATATACATACACACATACACACATATACATGTTTTAGGGTTAGGGTTTTGAGGCTTAGGGTTTATGAATTTCTCTTTTCTTTTGTTTTGCAAGAGCTTTTTGGCATCAATTCTTTGGAATTCGAGGAAGGAAAACATTAAGTGGACTTTGATGATAACGCTCCAAACAATTACATCGATGTAAGTGATTTGTTTTGTTTTCGATTGATATAGAGTGAGATAGAGAGAGAGAGATGAAAGAAAGAGAGAGATACATACGCACATATTTGCATGTACACACACATACATACATGCATACACACATGCATGTTACATACACACACACATATAAATACACACTCACATATGTATACACACACATATGTGCATACACATGCATATGCATACATACATACACACACATATGCATGTACACACAAACATACATACATACACACAT
Organism: Ceratopteris richardii; assembly: GCA_020310875.1. Taxonomy (NCBI): domain Eukaryota; kingdom Viridiplantae; phylum Streptophyta; class Polypodiopsida; order Polypodiales; family Pteridaceae; genus Ceratopteris; species Ceratopteris richardii. The sequence continues at coordinate 58,760,506 of CM035429.1, forward strand.
GTATATTACATACACACTCACATATGTATACACACACATATGTGCATACACACATGCATATGCATACATACATACACACATATGCATGTACACAGACACATACATACATACACACATGCATATTACATACACATGCACATATTAATACACACTCACATATGTATACTCACTCACATATCTATACACACACATGCATACATGCACATACACATACACACACATCACATATACATCACATATACACACATATACATGTTTTAGGGTTAGGGTTTTGGGATTAGGGTTTTTGAATTTCTCTTTTCTTTTGTTTTGCAAGAGATTTTTGGCATTGATTCTTTGGAATTTGACAAGAGATGATGTCAATTGGGCTTTGATGAGAGGGTTCAAAAGAATTACATCGATGTAAGTGATTTTTTTGTTATTTATTATAAATAGAGATAGAGAGAGAGAGATTAAGAGAGAGAGAGAGAAAGAGGGAGAGAGAGAGATGAAAAAGAGAGAGAGAGAGAGAGATAAAGAGAGATATAGATAGAGAGAAAGAGAGAGACATAGAGATACTTACACATAGATGCATACATATTACATACACATGCATATGCAAAGAGAGAGACATAGAGATACATACACAGAGATACATACACAGAGATACATGCACATATGCATACACATACACATACACATACACATACACATACACATACACATACACATACACATACACATACACATACACATACACATACACATACACATACACATACACATACACATACACATACACATACACATACACATACACATACACATACACATACATACACATACATACACACACATGCATACATACATACAAACACACATACATACATACATGCATACATACATACATGCATACATACACACATACACATAGAGAGAGAGAGTCACACGCACACATGCATACATACACACACGTGACATATACATACACACATATGCATGTTTTAGGATTAGGGTTAGGGTTTTTGGCTTTTACATATATACACACGTACACACACACATATACATGCACACATGTGTACACACACATGCATACATGCACATACACATACACACCCATCACATATACATCCACACAAACACACATATACATGTTTTAGGGTTAGGGTTTTAGAATTATATTTTTTTACTTTTACACATATACACACATAATACATACACACATGCACACATATACACATGCATACACACATACACATACACATACACATACACATACACATACACATACACATACACATACACATACACATACACATACACATACACATACACATACACATACACATACACATACACATACACATACACATACACATACACATACACATACACATACACATACACATACACATACACATACACATACACATACACATACACATACACATACACATAGACATACAAATACACATACACATACACATACACATACACATACACATACACATACACATACACATACACATACACATACACATACACATACACATGCATACACATACACATACATACACACACATGCATACATACATACAGACACACATACATACATACATACATACACACATACACATAGAGAGAGAGAGAGTCACACGCACACACATGCATACATACACACACGTGACATATACATACACACATATGCATGTTTTAGGGTTAGGGTTAGGGTTTTTGGCTTTTACATATATACACACATGCATACACACATATACACATATGAACACATAATACATATGCACATACACATATATATATACACGTGCATACACACATACACACACATACATGTTTTAGGTCTAGGTCTTCAGAATTAGGGTTTTAGGATTTTTACATAGATACACATATGCATACACACACATGCACATATATATATTCACCTACACATATACATATACAAGCATACACACATACACTTGTTTTAGGTTTAGGTCTTTAGGATTAGGGTTTTATGGTTTTTACACATGCAGATAAATATTTACACATATAGAAATATACACACATAATACATGTACACATACACATGTATATACATAGACAGACACACATATACATGTGTTCTAGTTGTTGTTCATAAATATCATGTCTATGTGTCCCATTTCTTTGTACACGATTCATGATTCATTTTGCTCACGTCTTTTGTATTTGACAGTATGTTTTACTTTATCAAATCATTTTCTGTTGCTTGTCATACATGTCACATGTAGTTGGATTTTTCTTGGGCAGAGTGGATTGTCTTTTGCTACACAACAGCACGGGAATGTTGCTGTAGCAAGAGACAACACACTCTGCCCAAAAAAATTTTGCAAATATGGTTGTCGGTATAGGCGACGGTCTAAGCGTCGGTATCCCCAGGCACATACCGATGCTTATACCAACTTTTTCGCCTAGGGGCATACCATGGCTTATACTGTCGCTTATACCGGCGCATATACCGACGCTTATACCGACGCATATACCGACGCTTATACCGACGCATATACCGACGCTTATACCGACGCGTTGGCTCCGACGCCAACACCGACCCTTACACCGACGTCGGGGCAAAATCGTGCCAATTCATTTTCCTCGATAGAAGCCTCGGTATACGCCTGATATGTTGTAGTGACTCTCTCCATGTCTCTCTCTGTATAATCTCCTATAAGGAGAAGAACTTTGGTAGTGGAATCTATTCCACTCTCCCTTTCGCTTTGGAAGAGACTCCTTTGAATCCATTTGCTCTACTCATCCATAACTGAGAACACATATATGAGCCCTCCATACTTTTCCTCCCAAATTAGTGGAGAATCATACTCCCATGTGAAGGAAATTTACATTGAAAAGTAGAGGAAATGAATTTCTTCTGAAATATAGACTTAGAGTAGTTTCCCAAAAATCTCTTCTCGCTAAAGGACCACATACTATATTCTTCTCCTAAGAAGAAATCATGTTTTCCTTTCCTTCTTTCTCTGTCAAAGAGCAGGAGCTAAAGTGAGACCACTAAGCTAATTCCCAACTTCTGCTTTCCTTAAGAGAGAAATTTATGAATTCATTTGCCCCTCTCTTCCATGACTGATACATAATCTCTCATTACAGACATTAATATAAAGATGGAGAAAAAATCTCCCATAACTAATGAAGGTGTATGTAGTGAAGAGTGGAGGAAATAAATTCCTAATAAGGGTCAAAGCCCTCTGCTAAAATGTTCAACAATGATATGACATGTATCATAAGCACATGTGTATCCATACTAAAGAGCTATCTATGCCAACCATCCCTATGCATGGATCTATACGATCCAATCAAACTGATGGAATTATCCTTTCTAAAAACTCATAATGAGTATGTGATATCAATGTTGATAAAATCACCTATCACATTCTCTACTAGAAGAATAAATCTTCCCTAAACTATGAAGGATAACTCCCAATCCTAAGGAGATGTCTACTAAGAGCTCTCCTCTGATCTAGTGAGACATGACGCCATGAATGACGAGTCTTTTTCTCCCTGGCCATAGAAGAAGATTGCTCAAAGGGAAGTCATTTCCATCGTCCCATACCAATGAAAATTTCTTACACTTCACGGTGTCATACCTACACTAAACTGAATATATATTCCATATATATATATGTAATGGAATATATAGGTGGACTCGAGTGAATCCCATATCCTAAAATCATGTAGGTGGACTCAAGTGAGTCCCATGTCCTCGAACTAGTTAGTTTGGTTCTAGTGAGTATTTGACAATGGATATCCCTTTCTGTTCCAAACCAACTTGTTCCTGGGTACAAAGACTAGGTCTAAGTACCTCTCTGTAGATCGCGATATACATATATATGTATTGGGTACCCCAACTATTCTTGACTAAGGGATCTATGCTCTATACCATAGAGCTAGTGCCATGCCTGTGGCCTTCCAAACCATCACTCGAATCACATAAGCACCCGTCGATGTTATCCCATGAAAGCCATCTCTGTGATCTTGTCTATTTGGTTTCCTTAGTAGTGTAGCAAAAATGATTCACTACTTGCTCAAGTGATATGTATGAGTGAAACTAGTCACTCTTTGGGTATGCATCATGATACTCCATAGTCTCCTAATCATCATGTGAGACTCTAGTGAAGATAATTAAAACTTCAGTAACTTGGAGATTATCATAAATGTATCTCTCGTGTCTGTATGCAACTTCCTAAAACCTATAGGATTGCTTGTGCACATTACTAATCATGAAGGTGTAGCTCCTTTCATTAGCAATCCTATGGTCTAAATCCATAAGGACTATATGTAGGGATCCTATTACTACTGAATTTGCCTTATGTATACTACTATGATGGTACTAAGTCCATCAAATAAATGCTTACAAGCATGCCTAGGTCTTATTGATGTTTGTATAAAGGCATGTTACCATGGCATAATATTCTTACCTAAAGGCAAGTGTGTATATAACACAAATGCGGTAAGAAAAATTTTGACAGCATTTCACTAGGAAATGGAATCCCAAAAAAATTAACCGTAAGCTCAGTGGCACACAGGCCACCCAACAACATAGGGCTTGACAGGCCCATGGCATGCATGCCATAAACTTATACATGAATTCCATAACCGGCAAAAACATAAGAGCAATTGCTAGCAACAATTCCCTATGTTGCATAGCCATATGGTTTCTGTAATCCTCTTTCCTGCAAACAATAAAAAGTATACTTCTTGCCTGTCGATCCATACTTTAAGAATTTGAACAATGATCAACATTTGATGTATGCAATCCAATTTATGCATGTAGATACCAAACACGCCATAACATAAAATAAGATGCCTGAAAGCATAAAGCATACGTCCCTGGGTAGTTTTGTATTGAAATTGCATGCATCCAATCCATCTCGACAAACCTCTGCACCTTCCTCATCAAGTCCTAACATAAACTTTGAAGTGTCCAAAAACATTCGATCACTTCCCAAATCATAAGGCATGGTTAGGTGGTTACTAAAATAATGCAAATTTAGTCAAAAAATGCATTAGTAATCCTTCTTTAGACCTACAAAAACCATTTTAGGACCTACACATGTTCATAAACTGAAATATATAGCATGTGCAAAGAAATCTAAGTGAAATTACTCAAATCCCCTTCCCAGTTTGTAAGATAGGGCTCCCGAAAGTAATTGCCAAAAACTGTTCAGAATTTGCAGACCTTTGGAGACCGGCAAAAATTCTTATTTTCCAAACTTTCTTTTAATAAACTGAAAGTACACCTTGTGCTCTTTGAAATGAGCCATAGCAGGTCCAATTTGGAGATTTGTAGCCCAAGATATGGCGATTCCAAGCGGGACATGCCAAACTAGTGGACTGTTGGAGGGGCTGGAAAAAGTGTGAAAATGTGATTTTGTGGTGCCCAAAAGCATTCTTCCATCAAGCAAATCCTAAAATTCTCTCCATAATCTCAGAGAGAAGCATATGAAGATGCTTTGGCCTATTTTCAACTTTCCAAAACCTCCCTTCGTGCATGCTAATTTGCTCCCCAAAAGAGGCCTAAAACAACATTTTTACCTTTATTCAAAAACTTAAATGGGAGGTTTTAGCAAGCTTCTAATCCACTCTAAATGTGGATTTTTCTTGGGTTTTATTTTTCTCTATGGTAATATATACACAAACCTCATGTATGTATGCAATAATCCATGGGAAGCCTCCTAAATGGTCTTTTTTCCTACTCCCAAAAGTGGAGTTTGGCAAAAATTAACATCTAAATTTTTTTCCAAAAAGTACTAGAAGGGGGTTTTTGAGGAAGTAGAATTCCTTCTTAACTTATTTTTTGATGAATCTAATGATTCGCCTATGAATTCCATACACCATACTCTCAGTATATATACTTTGTCCCATCCATCCATAAATATTGCACCTCTTTTTCCCTCTTCCAAAATAGGAATTTCTTAGATTTAGGTGCTGAATTTTTCTCTCAAACTGTGATGGAAGGAGGTTTTGTGGAGCTTAAAACTCCCATCGTACTGAGGTATATTTTGGATTTCGTGATTGTATATGGAAGTCAATATAGTAGACTATAAGTATGCATGGTTTTTTCCATAAATCTATGAAAAATACCTCCTCTTTTCCCCTTCCCAAGATGGCTAGTTATCCAAAATAGCTCCTGAAATTTATGTAAAAATCATAAAAAATAGGCTACTTTGGAGGTACCTAAAGCTTGCCCTTTGTTATATTTTGAGGGAATCCTTGATTTAAGATGAGAGTACATATCTCAAACTCTCCATACACATGATTTCTCTCCTAATACTTAGCACGTAACCCTTTGTTATCCTTCTCTCAACGTGGAATTTTATCTTTTAGTTCCTAGAAATAACAAAAATTTTCATACCTTTGCTTGAGATGATACCTGCTCTCCCTTGATCATGTCAACTTTAGCTCCGCACTTGTCGAGGACTTCAAGTGGTCGAAATGCTTCTCTATAGTAGGGAAGGCATATGTTTGATTCCTCTATCCATGATGGATTCCTCTATCCATGATGGATTCCTCTTCAAATGGCCGCTTCGGATTTTCTTTCCCATCACTAAGGAGCTCTCTTCCAAGTGGCCAAGAGGAACAGCTTAAGGGTTTGCCCACCTCTCCCTCTTCAATATGAAATATGGTACATCCAAGCTTATGGGGTCACCCACCTTTCCCTCTCCATTTTGCACGCTGCTACAATGTTTTTGTAGAGAAATTGAAGCCTTATTGTCATCAAATGTGTGTGGGAAGCTTGGATAGAGAAACATCCTTGTCTCCATGAGGTCGCAGGTATCTTGGATAGTTTTATATACTCGAAACCAATTTTTAAGTATTTATGCACTTTAAATAGTCCTTGGGTATTGCTAAAAATTCATCATCATGTAAAATGGGCTCTCTCCATCGTATTCGAGAGAGTGAGTATATTTCTTATGATTTTAAAGCATTTCTGGCTAAGGTTGGGAAAAACATTAATGCATATTGCTATATACACCTTAAAATGGATTTTTTCATAGGAGTAATAGGTATGTCATGTAAATGGAAAGAAATATGGTCAAACGTGAGCATTTACGAGAGTTCTAGCTTGAGGCTATCATATATGTAGTGTATATAATTAATTGGTTTTCAGTACGTTGTTGGATGCTTGATTTTCTAATATTTAATGCGTTTTGATATTTTCTTTGTGGTAGTTTTGATGGGAAGGTTTATACATATCCCATTTGTAAAATATTGCTAGGTGGTATAATGCTTTTCAAATTTGCATATTCTATGTGGTATAATGCTTAGTTAATTACTAGCAAGTCATGTAACAATTTTATCTTCGGATGTAACTACTATGGTATTCGAATGTCTTCTTTCTTTCTTTCTATTCTATTCTGCTTGAGGGAAGGATTTGTGTTCTTTTCTTTTTTTCTTTCCTGCTTGAGGAAGAGATCTGTAATTGCTTCAACCAGGCATTCTGAGGATGTAACCCTCAGACTATTAAAAGAAAGTACCAATGATGAACGAAAACAGCGTCGTGGCTTGCGAACTGGAATTCGATTGACAATAGATTTTGCACTTAAAGATTGCAAATATATGGCCTCTCCCGAATCCCAACGTAAACTGTTTTTAATTTCTATGTTAAATCTCTATGTTCATGCTTGGAAAGCGAACCATAACTGAATAGAGTGAAAACACGTTTGAATGTCAATGTTTGTGCGGAGGCACATGATGAAAGGGTAAATCGTGATTCTACGTGATCAGTTTTATGTGGGATGCTTGAAGAAATCGTGAGTCGACGTGAAGGATTCCGCTTCTGCTGTTTGTGTCCTTCTCCAATCCCCGAATTCCAATATAAAGTGCTCATATATTCTACGTTAAATCTCTATCTTCATGCTTCACGAGAACTGAGGGTGAAAACCAACAAACATAACTCAATAGAATGATAATTTCTCTGATGTTTGTGGGTTAAGATGGAGAGAAGTGGAGGCTCGTCATTCTATGTGAGGACTCCGCTTATTATTCGCCGAAATTTTTTTGAGAATAACCAACTGCACAAGCATATAGATTGACTGGAAACTTTGAGAATGATTAAGCATGTGAAATTCAAGATTTTTTGGGTATTTTGGCTTTGTCCATTTCAATCTTGCTAGTATGCTTTGCGTAAAAAAAATCTTAAATGGTATCCTCTCTCTCAACACTTTAGGAACCTCCTAAAAATGTATGTGAGGGTTTTATCATTCGTAAAATGAAGCATTCATCCTTCCCCAAAGAGGGTTTAATTACAGCTACATATAAATTTCAGCTTGCTCATAGTGATGTGTATGGTCCTATGGAAATATCTTCACTTGGGAATTACCTATCATTCCTATGCTTCATTGATCAACTTTCTTATTATGATAGGTTTATACATTGGAAGTCATTTTTAAAGTGTTTATGTGCTTTAAGGAGTCATTGGTTTTAGCTAAAAATCTATCATTATTTAAAATGTGTATTGTCTTCTTGATTGACATCAATGCATAGTGCTATATACACTTTAAAATGGATTTCCAGATAGGAAGAATAGGTAAATCATGTAAATGGAAAAATGTATGATCAAAAGTCCCAATTTACCACATATTTTTATGTCTGCAACGTATATACTTAATAGCTGCATGTTCCATGAAAGCATTAAAATCTATCACTGCATATGGCGCTTACAAAGTTCATAACAGACATGTTGGACATTCATGTGTTTGTGGTAGTCCAGCATATTATACATTAGTGCCTAAACAACAACAAAGAAAATTGGATGATAAGACTGTAATATGTTTTTTTCATTGGATATAGCTCTAAAACCATAGGCTATTATTTGTGTCATCCATAAATTAAAGTAATTTTGGTGAATCTTGATCTCTATTATTTTGATGATTTCTTTACTGCACCGTGATGAATTACAATCGTTCATAGAATTTTTTTCACTTGAACCTCATTGTGGCTTGAATCTACATCACTTGGAAATTAACATAACAAATCTCAATAGTGATTTACATGAAGACTTATATGTATTAAACCTTGTTCTTCAGTGGAAAACGGCCATGATAAAAACATATGCACAAGGCATTGGATAGATTGAACAAAGCGCCATATGCTCGATATGAAAAGATACATGCCTACTTGCTAGCACATGAGTTTGTGAAAAAATCAATACAAAGCACCGAAAAATGTTAAGCATGTAGGTGAGGTACTTCTAATCATTGTTGCATATGCAGATGATATGTTGTTCATTGGTCCTAATGTGAAGATTGAAAATTTATGCCCACTCCCATTGAGACAAGTTTAGGTTGATTCTTCATGATACTCCTGATGCATTTGATATTGTTCTCTATTAGTAGGTTGTTGGATGCTTGATTTTCCTATTCCTCACCCAATTTGATATTCACTTTGTTTTCTGTCTGATGAGAAGGTTTACAGATCCCAGATATAAAACATAGAACGGTCGTTAACCACATCTTTTGCGACATAAGTGGTGTCCAACTATTTGGGTCATTGATTGCTAGCAGGGATCTAAAGTGAAATGTTTTTTTATTCACAATGGATTGTTAGCTATGAGAGACATGTGTTTGCTACTAGTTTTTCCTTCATCCTTGGTAGCGCATATCTTGGATGAGCAAAAAGGCCACTTCTACCTCTGACACTGGCTATAGGGAAGTTTTCATAGACACTATTGAGTGTGTGTGGCTCAAATGCCTTTTGGTTAATTACATGTTGGTTAGTCTTTTGATTCTAAATTTGTTACTGATAGTCAAAGCGCAATCGAGTGGTGAGGGACATGCTTGCTCATAACACATTGAAGTGTAATATCCTTTTGTGAAGGAGAGGTTCTATGCTAAAGACATCAGTTTGGCTTACGTGGCCATAGAAGATAATGTTGGAAACATTTTAACAAATGATTTGCCTAGGAAAAAGCTCGGAATATTTGGTTGACTTACTTTTGTGGATCGATTTCGGTGCACACAGCCTGGACCTTCACTATGCATGAGTGTCAACTCCTTGTTCACTCCATCAGTACTTGAAAAGATTGTGCGGGCACTTTTTTCCCTCTTCAAGAGCTTTTTTTCTTCCTTGATTTGTATATATTCCTCTAGATCTAAGGCTTACTTATCTTTTATATATTTTATATATTTCAATTAGTAATACAAACTCCTTTCGGCGTACTCCGATTCTTCTGCAATCCCCAAATTCCAACATAAATTATTCTTATTTTGTATGTTAAATCTCTATGTTCATGCTTGCCGAGAACTGATGGTAAAAGCCAGCAAATATAATCTATCCGTACATAATTCAATAGAATGAAAACTTCTTTGATGCGTTTGAATGTCAATGTTTGTGCGGAGGCTCATGATGAAAGCGTAAATCGTGATTCTACGTGATCAGTTTTATGTGGGATGGTTCAAGAGATCGTGAGGGATTCCGCTTATTATTCTCCGTAACCTCACATATGAACACAGCGATGAGTTGCGTTTTTTCTTCCGCACTTTTTCGACGACGAAAGCGGACCTTCATCAAATCATTATATTATAAGCTTAGAGTTTCCCCGTAATTCCATACTACTGGCCGTAACTTCTGAAGTGGGCTCATCAGTAAAACTGACGTCCGTCACGTCCTCTGCGACATTGTGCACAGCGATGACGAAGGGAGAGCTCTGCACTGGAAGGTATTTGTATTCTTTTCTCTCTTGCTTGCTTCTCGGCTCAGTACGAGCGTCTCAGTAGGAAGATATCACCACACCATCAGACGAATACTATCTCTTACATCAGACGAGTACTATCTCTTACATCAACAGCGTCGTGGCTGGAGTACATCGTGCGAAACAGCTTGCGCGCGAATTGGAATATCAAGATTGACAGAGATGAGCACGGGGAAAGCTCACTATGATAAACCATCGTCTGACACATCTTGCCAATTGGAATATCAAGATTCCCCGTCGACGGAGTTGGATTGATATGGATGAGTAGGGGGAAAGATCACAAATGTCAATCGAGTTCCATCGATGACACAGATGTCGATGGAGGGAATGCGTTTTTTCCTTTTGCGCTTTTTCAACGACAAAAGCAGACCTGTATCAAATCACTATATTCTAAGCTTAGAGTTTCCCCGTGGTTCGCCATCGACGGAATTCGATGAGCACGGACAGAGCTCACTATGATAAACCATCGTCTGAGACAGCTTGCGAAGTGGAAAGCTCACGAATGTCAATCGAGGGAATGCGATTTAGATAGATGAACAAGGGGAAAGCTCACTATGATCGACCAGATGTGTGCAATCAACAAAGGTGCTGTTAATCGCAAGGAACTTTTCTTATAACTAGTATTTTCAGCTATGCTTCCAATATGGTTAACGCAGGATCAATTATTAATTTTAAATTAATGTACAAATATTCTGTACTCGTACTTCTCTTGTTCGAATAAATTTGTTGTTGTTCGAATAGGGTACTCCTCTCTAGATACGCATAGAGTACTGAGAATATGATAATGATCAAGAAAAATAGCCATGTGCTTTGATCAACTACCTTCAAGAGTTTAGCATTCGATGAAATAATTTGATAATCGGACTTAAAAGAATATTTAATGGGTTATGAACTTTGTCAGGGCCTTCATCATTTAACCACTTCTTTAGTTAAGGTGTCTAATCTTGACTCTAATACAAATGTTAGGTTCCCATCCCTCAGAGATTGAGCTATGGAAAGGCTAGAAAACATCATCTTGAACCAATTAGAGTTTCACCATGATCTAGTGGACAGTAAGGATGTGGAGTGATTTCCTTGTTCTAGACTAGAATGGCGCATGGATGTGTGCAAGCCTAGACCTGATAGAGGTTGCATTAGATAGAATATCATTGAAATGTTGGGTCCCCTCTGCCTCTCCCAAATCTTGGACCTAGTTGTGTTTGATGACTACCCAAGTCCTCACTTTTAGGCCTTACCACAAGAATAAAAAAGCTCCCTAGTTTGATGTTGATACTTCCGCCTTCTACCTTTCTTAAGTTCATCATGAAATTACCACCACATCGAACTAGAATTTCAACACTTACAATTCTCTTGCCACATGTTGGGATGATGTTAGTCAAGCTAGCAAAAAATACTCTATGCAAGACAAAGAAGAAAATCTAAACAATATCTCAAGGAAGAAGAAAAAGCTTTATTGGAGACTCCACCATCTCCAAAAAGAAGTCCAAAGAGGAGATTCTCATGGCCAGAACAAACTTCCTTTGATTAAGAGTATGCTCAACCTGAACGCGGAATCAGGAGAAAGAATTTTCATATGTTTTCAAATTGACAAGGTATCCAAAGAAAGGTGCAGACTACTTAACAAGCGACAAAGTAAAGAACTCATACATTACATGATTGACAACAAGGGGGTTGAGTACGCTATAGACCAAGAAAATGAAATGTCAATTCTCAACCACTTCTACCAACTCCTTGGAGTGTCTACACCACTCTCATATGTACAAGAGACTCTTGAAGGCAACTCATTCTCTCCTTAAAGGGGAAATCCTAGGATTTGATGACCTCATGAACAAGTTCGCTAATTCATTCAATAACGTTCTCTTAGTTGCTGTCTGCTTGGTTTGGTAGGAGGCTTTGCGATTTGGTGCATTGTTGGACTACCTTAACAAAGGGGTGATCAAACGTGTACATAGAATGACATGAAAACCAGGATCAATATCAAGTGACCTATTACAATGCTCAAAGTGGGTTCTAAGGTCTTTGTGAACCATATTGGGGGGCACTTCCACTCGTGAATCTACTAGGAGTGGGAAGTATATTTTAAGGGAGAGTCCATCCTAGAGGAAATAATTGATGTTTGCGAAGGTATTGAATGTGCACAAGAAATGGATCACAATGCTATTTTTCTCTTTATTGAAAACTTATTATAGATTTGAGTGGAATTTCATTCTTCAATCACTAAAATCCACTAAATGTGGAGAGAGATTGTTAAAGATGATTATTTTTCTTATGGGGATTGTCACCGCTAATATAACCATCAATGGTAAGCTTTGTAAGGCAATTTGCTTTAAGAGGTCTATCATAAAATGATACATGCTCACCTTACTGATCTTCACTATTTGCATTGATGGATTAAACTATCCATGCCCAGGCAGGCCATATTCTTCATCTCTATCTTCTTGTAGCTCAAATCCAATGATTAATTAACTCTTTCTTAATGAAACTATTGTTTTTAAAATGATGATTCTCACTATAGACAGTGGCACCTAGAGAAGGTTCTCCTCCTCAATTTTGATCCTTGGAAACCTAAGAATGATATGACAATCTTGAATGAGTGTATTTCATGAAGGTTATCGTGAGAAAAACACAGGATCCCCACGTGCACACACACACACACACAAGTTAGACACAAGAAGTAGATCAATGTAAGTAAGTTGATTTATTTTAACAAAGCTCAAATCTTAGAATCATAATCTATTCAAATCTCAAAATTCTAAGAAAAATCTAAGAAAATTTTGATTGGGCTCCAAAAATGAAGAAATTTGTAGGTAGACTCTAACTAAGATCCTGAAGCTCAAGAACTCATTGGCTTTACATACTTCCTCTTCTTCTATTTTTGCATTCTCCTCCAGCAAGACCTTGTCCATGTGTGCCTTGTACACTACCAAGAAATGCCTCCCTCTCGCATTTGATGTCCCTAGCAAATGCTTCTTGAAACGAGTTGAATATATAGTTTTGTTGGACGTCTAGGTCTAGGGAATGATCATTAACCTAAATTCTTCTAACAAGATCTACCTCTAGTATAGGGCAATTGATAGCTATGGGTGTGGTTGGGTTGCCGATACATGTAGTGTGCTGAGTATTGCATTTAATCGCACATCAAGAGTTGTGAAAAATGTTTTGACTACAATTGAACACTAGTGAGTGGTACTCCCAAAAGCTTGTAGTGAAACTTTCTTTGAAGGTTTGCTTATAGCAAGCTGGGGAGTACTTGACTGAGTGATGTCATGCATAGCAGACTTTGATGGATGTCATCATAGTCATATCATAAAATAGAACAAGATCTCCATTCTCCAAACCCAATGTCCATACTTATGGTGCTTTTACCTTTTAGAATACCTTAAAAGTTTTTTGCATTAGATGAAACATTTTTATTTGCATGCATACCACGAAATTTGTCATTTGGTATAGGAGATGTAGCCAATAGTGAATCGTAGGCCCTATGGTGATGTAAGGTAAGGAAAGTTGACCTAGTCCTAACTCTCTAATTTTATTGCAAATGGGGCCATGTGCATGTTCTAGGGATGGGATTGTACCATAGATTATACAATATGTGGAGAGACACTTTTGTGCATGTTTACACCTCATGAGGTAAGTCTTGCGACTGAGACTACATTGCATGAGTAAGGAATTGTCTAGTAATGCACATTGTCTTTTCATTATACTCTGCTATCAGAAAGTATGGCATGTATTATAGTTTCTTTGTGGAATATACAATCGTGGGGATAGCTCTGGAAAGTAAGGACATTTTAACAAACATTCATTGAATAGTGCCAAAGCCGTAAGTTGCACTTCTCAACATGAAGGATGGATTCTTCAAAATTTCTCTATGGCTTTAATCTACGTTGATCGTGGGAATTTGAATGTGTCTTGACCTTCCTTGGTAACTCAATAATCTATTGTTGTTTATTGTTTAGATTCTTACTCATAATATTGTTCCACTAGCATTTCAAGGAGTTCCTTGGGTTCATGGATTTTAAAAGGTGATGTTGGTATGTCAAGAATGGGATGTGATGCAAGTTCACACCATTTGAGTGAGTTCTCATGGAAGATCTTCAAGTTCCTTAATGAATGGAATGGTGGTAGTGATAGTGGTTGTCGCATCTTACATAGGCATCTGAGGGCAACATGAGCCATTCTTAAGGCTTCAAACTCATCTATGATCTTCTCATGGGCTTCCAATAGTTCCATGTAATGTTCAAGTTGATCTTGAGCTACTTGCTTGAAACCATGAAGGGATCACAAGGGCACTTGAAATGTCTATTGTTACTTCAAAGCTATCTCTATTATGTTCTTGTAGCATCTGAATCTCTTCTCATGCTGCACCTAGATGTCCGCATAAAATACTCATATTTCTAGATGATGGGGAATTTCTGTCCATCTTAGCGAGTAATTTTCTATCATTCTCTCTAACTAGCTATTTATTTTGTGTTGCTACTTTTAATTCTAGTGTATGGTGTGCATATTTGAGTTATGTGTACTATGCATTAAGAGAGGACTTTTCTATACTAGGTGAATTAGTTTGGGATTGTAGAGCTACAACATTTTCTTCCAAATTTGCATGGTGTTTTCCTAAGCTTCTAAATTGTTGTTGTAGTTGTGATGTACATGTGATGATTTGTTGAATTGTGTTATCTGCAAATGAAGAGGCATAGAAGGTATTGAAGCACATGAATGGATTGTCATGTATTGTAGATGCAATGGGGTTGGAGTGGGGATGGAAAATGTGGATATGAATGTAAATGTGTTATTTTTCTTGCTCGCTTTTCTTGTTAGTAGAAATGTCCTACAGGAAGATATCAATAGAGCGCCCCTAATATGTATAAATGATGAGCCGAAACAGCATTGCGGTTAGATTTTTCTTAGAACTTAGAGATTTGATGAGATTATCGTTGTATGATTTCAGCTTTGGTAAAAGAAAATCAAGTTCTTTCCATTGATCTAATTCTTGTTTGTACCTTGTGCATGTGTGTATGCATGTGGGGATCGTTTGTTCTTCTCACCATAATCTTCATGAACTACACTCATTCATGATTTTCATATCATCCTCAGGTATGCAATTATTGAAATTAACGAGGATAACCTTCTTGAGGTGCTACTCATCCTTGTCTATATTGACAGTCATTATGTTAAACACATTAGGTTCATCAAGGAAGAGTTAACTAGTCTTTGGATTTTAGCTATCAAGAAGATAGAGATGAAGAATGTGGCCTCCAGGGGCATGGACAGTTTAATCCATCAATATGCATTTGTATGCATATTTATTTTTGTATGTATGTATGTGTATGCATATGCATTTGTATGTATATGCATTTGTGTATGGATATGCATGTCTATATACATATGCATTTGTGAATCTGTATGCATGTGTGTATGCATATGCATGTGCGTATGCATATGCATATGTGTATGCTTATACATGTGTGTATGCATATGCATTTGTGTATGTGTATGCATTTGTGTATGCATATGCATGTGTGCTTTGATATGCATTTGTGTATGTATATGCATTTGTGTATGCATATGCATTTGTGTATGCATATGCATTTGTGTATGCATATGCATTTGTGTATGCATATGCCTGAGAGATGAACTCCAAAACTCCTCCTCTGTCATGGAATGTGGAGTGACTGGAGGAATGTCTCCCATTATGCTCTGTAATAAAAGAACTCAAATAATTAGCATGCGATAATAGAAGTAATATAGATAATAAACAAAAAAAAACAAAAATTAGTACGTACAAGTGTTTTATTCAAAATTCCTCTAGTCTAGCATCCTCTTGAAGATCCGATGCACCGAGAATATCTATCTCTATACTGATGGCTTCTAAATCGCTTGCTATGCTGGTTTCTTCCCGATCATCATCTATTGCTTCGTCTTCTGGAACAATGACCTCTTCTTCTCAAACCACTACAAGAAATACGGGGCATAGCGACACCCCCGAATTGAAAAGAAACTGGGTATCGTCGCTTATGCGACGCTCTCGTCGCATAAGCGACAGTACAATATTCGATTTTTTTTTGACAATCGTCGCATAAGCGATGCTAGCGTCGCATAAGTGACGCTAAGTCGAAGCATCAGAAATAACGTCGCTGACTAGCGACGTGACTTGCAATGTTGGCAAACTGAAGAGCGTCCCATATGCGACGCTTTGGAATGCGACGTATATGAGACACACACATATACAGACATAAACACACCCACACATACACATAGACACACAGACACATACACACAAATACACACATATACACACATACACAAATAATGTTGCATACACACATGCAAACATAATGCATACACATGCACACACATATACACATACATATACACACACATACACACATACACACACACATACACACAGACATGCACACACATACACACACATATACACACATACATACACACAGAGACACATACACACATTATGATGCATTCACAATAGTACACATGCATACACACATAGACACACATATACACACACATACACACATATATGCATACACACACGCATAGAGAGACATTCACACACATACACATGCATGCATACATATGCATACACAATTCATATGCATATGCATACATACATACTTACATGCATACATACACATACATAATGAATACACACACATATGCATACATAATGCATACACACACATACAGACACCTATGCATACATACATGCATACACATACACACATAGAAACATACACACACATAGAAACATACACACACATAAACACATACATACTCATGGACACGTAGTGACACATACACATAGACACACACACATACACACACACATGTACACAAACACATACACACATAGACACATACACAGATAATGATGGATACACACACATACACATGCATACACATACATATGCATACATACATGCATACACATACACACACAGACACATACACACACATACACACATAGACACATACACACATAAACACGTACACACTCATAGATACACACGCATACACATAGACACACATACATACACACACATATACACACACATACACACACATAGACACATAGATGCATACACACATACACATGCATACACACACATACACATGCGTACACACACCCAGACACATATACAAACACATACACACACACACACGTATATGCATACACACACACATAGAGAGACATACACACATATACACATACATGCATACATAATGCATATGCATATGCATACAATGTACATACATACTTACATGCATACATAATGCACATGCATAGATACATACACACACATAGACACATACACACATACACACATAGACACATACACACATAGACACATACACTTACATGCATAGATACATACACAGACATATGCATCCATAATGCATACACACACATACACACACATATACATACACACACACATACACACATATACACACACATACACACATATGCATACATATACACACACATACACACACATATGCGTACATACATGCAAACACATACACACATAGACACATACACACACATAGATACATACATACACATAAACACATACACACTCATAGACACACACACATACACATAGACACACACACATATACACACACCCATACACACATAGACACATACACATAATGATGCATACACACACATACACATGCATACACACACATATGCATACATACACGCACACACATACACACATAGACACATACACCCACATATATACATACCTACACACTCATAGACACACACACATACACATAGACACACACACACATACACACACAAACACACATAGACACATACACACGTAATGATGCATACACACACATACACATGCATACACACATACAAACACATGTACACACACATACACACATATATGCATACACACACGTATATGCATACACACACATAGAGAGACATACTCACACATACACATACATGCATATATATACGTACATAATGCATATGCATATGTGTACATACATACATACATACATACATACATACATACATACGTACATCCATACATGCATACATACACATACATGATGCATACACACATATATGCATACATAATGCCACACACATACACATACACACACACATACACAAATATACACACACATACACACACACACATATATGCATCCACACACACACAGACATACACACATATACACATACATGCATACATAATGCATATTCATACAATGTACATACATACTTACATGCATGCATAATGCACATGCATAGATACATACACACACATAGACACATACACACATACACACATACACACATACACACATAGACACATACACACACATAAACACATACATACTCATAGATACACACATCTACACATAGACACATAGACACATACACACACATTTACACACACATACACACATAATGATGCGTACACACACATACACATGCATACACACATACAGACACATATACACACACATACACACACATATATGCATACACACACATAGAGAGACATACACACAGATACACATACATGCATACATATGCATACATAATGCATATGCATATGCATACATACATACTTACATGCATACATACATACTTACATGCATACATAATGCACATGCTTACATACACATACATAATGCATACACACACATATGCATACATAATGCATACACACACATACACACATATGCATACATAATGCATATGCATATGCATACATACATACTTACATGCATACATAATGTACATGCTTACATACACATACATAATGCGTACACACACATATGCATACATAATGCATACACACACATAGACACATATGCATACATACATGCATACACATATACACACATAGACACATACACACACATAAACACACATAAACACACATAAACACATACACACTCATAGATGCATACTGACACATACACATAGACACATACACATACACACGCACACACATACACACACACACAAACATACACACATAGACACATACACACATAATGATGCATACACACACATACATATGCATACACACACATATGCATACATAAATGCATACACATACACTCATAGACACATACACACACATAGATACATACATACACATAATATAGACACACACACATACACATAGAGACACACACACAAATACACACACACATACACACATAGACACATAGCCACATACACACATAGACACATACACACATAATGATGCATACACACACATACACATGCATACACACATATGCATACATACATACATACACATACACACATAGACACATACACACACATAGATACATACATACACATAAACACATACACACTCATAGACACACAGACATACACATAGACACACACACACATACACACATAATGATGCATACACACACATACACATGCATACACACATACACACACATACACATGCATACACACATACACACACACATACACGCACATACATACACACACATGCATACCTACACATACTTAATGCATACACACATACATATGTACACGTATATATTTTGATTTCTAAGCATTTTGTTTTATATGTTAGGTATTATGCATCCCAGTAGAAAGAGAAAGGGGAAACTCACTCTCATAAAAAGTCTTATGAGAGCAAGAATTTCGTCTGATACTCTAGGGGCCATAATGCGTGATTACTCAGAGATGTCTGATGAGGAGCTGGACTATACGATCCATATGCTTACCCAGCGATCAGACGAGGGCTCTTCTGCGGCTCCACATGCAGGAAGAGAGCTATCTGCTCATAGGTATGTTTCTTTTCATAAACTTTTTTAATGATATCATAACACATATTTTTATTTATTTTTATCTATCTATTTTCGCGACACCTATACCACCTCCAGCACGTGATACCAGAGCAGAGTTGCCTATGAGGACATGCATAGGCACGTTAGGACTAGAGTGCAATATAGAGCCAGATGGGAACATTGTGTACATAGGGAATGGATTGGAGTTCAAGAGAAGGATGCGGGCACTATGCCACTCTTACCTACGCTTTGTCCACTTACGGTGGAAGTAAGTAAAAATTTTACATATAAATTGAAGTAAATATCTTATGTTTTATTTACATTATGTTTTTTTTTTGTAGTGAGCATGATGAGAGGGATAAAAAATACCTACTTAGTTCACTTGAGATAGAGTTTGGGAGAGGATGGTCACTTCATTGGTGTCTAAAAAAGAGATGAGGACACTTATGGCTCATCGTCGCAATAATACACGGTATGCACTGCTTTTATGTATATATATGTGGATATGAGTATGTGTGTTTATGCATGTAAGTATGTATATGAGAGAGAAAGAGAGATAGAGAAAAGAGTGAGACTAGAGGTATAAATACACGCATACACACACATATACATCATACATGCACATTTACACACACATACACATGCATGCAGTTACACACATATAATGAATACATATAGGCACATACACATACTCACATACACGTACACATACGCACATACACATACACATGCATAATCATATGTACACACACATAGACTCATATGATCATATTTACATGCATATAAATTGAAAACACTAATTTGGATATTAGGGTTTTAAAACCCCTAATTTAAAAACTCTAATCCAACCTTTTAGCCATATGTTTGAAGTATATGTACACATTGCATCTATTCCTCCGACGTCCTTCTAGAGAGATGTCTCTCCTCCCAACCTTATGCCTCTATATATAGCTACTCGAATCAACGAGGATCATAATATATATAAAGATATATTCAAATCATGTAGATATGATACATAAAAACAAAATGGAGTAGATATATTATGCATCACACATACATGCTTAAATGCACACATAAATATATATATATATATACATACTAACATATTTACATGTACATATTTACACATAGAAATATATACATATATACATGTACACATCACATATACATGCCTACATGCACACATAAACATATATATACATGCATACATATTTACACATAGACACATATACATATATACATGTACACAATTATAAATACGTGCATATATTACATGAATACATGAATATTTTACATAAATGCATATGCATATATACACATATGCATATTTAACACATGTATACATATATCACACACATGCAAACACATACATATACATGAAGTACATATATATGCATACCAACATATGTATACATATAATACACATGAATACACACACATATGCATACATACATGATAAAAATTTGTGCCTCGAAGATAAAGCTATATATAAAATAATTAGGCATACCCCCGAGCTTCATGTTCTAACTTAAAAGAACATGATTTTATCGCTCTAGTAGGATTCATCGTTATTCAAGTTAATAAAAAAATCTATTATCTAATATCCATTCAGAAGCTTCAAGTTATTGATCAATAACTAAAGTAGAATTTACTATCTAATCTACTCATATGTTTTCATTATTGCCATCATTTTGGTAAGACATCAATATAGTCTCATCTTCATTATCCTTATTGATTTCATTTATTTCTTCTATTGTTAAATCTATGTTCTCATGAATCACATCATCTATTGATGGATTAATATCTATTTCTAGTAATTCCTCTTCCTCATCAATAGAATCAGCATGTAGAGAATTATCCTCTTCATCAAAAAGATTAGTATCATTATCACGTATAATGATTCTAATTTCTATTTCAGATGTTGATGTATTAGTATCTGATGTTGAATCATCAAGAGGACTTTCTTCAATCTCTCTTACAATAAATTGTTCAAACAATGACCTGCCTCTAGGTTGCACATGAATGACTTACCACCAAGGATGAGCATCTAGGTTTCTATAAAAAAAATGCTTGTTCAATATGCTAGGGAAGAATATATGGTTCTTTAGTAGATCCCATTACCTTGGAAGAATCACTTGCCCAAAACCGAGATAATTCTTTTCTTAATGCGGAATTACTACCTTTATACTCCGCTCGAAATGAGTCAACCTTCAAAATGACCCAAAACATCCATCCAGTGTTGACAACACCTGCAATCTCTACTTCATCTACAAGATGGACTAATTAATGAACCTGAATATCAAAAAATGAAGTAGGAAGTTCTTTCTGCATCAAACATAGTAGCTCTTTGCATTCACGTTTTTTTCTGTGGGATCGAGTTTTTGTCAATCTCTTTGGATGTAATCCACCTATACATATCATAAAAACAATTATAAAGAAGTTAATTAAAAAGAAAAGATATCCAATATTCGTACATATTAAATATAAAAGTATCATAATTACCTTATAAGTGATCCAAGACTATAGATCACATCTCGTACTCCTTTCCTTGTACATCCATCGATAACCAAAGGTAAAATATGTTTCAAAAAGTTATGCCTGTCATGGGTCTTTAAGCAAGATAAGCTCTTATCATCCATAGTAAACATGTTTTGAAAAGATGCTCCATATCCTGTAGGATTCTTCATCAATTGAATTCTATTGTTGATAGTCTGAATCTCTTTTGTTGTAAGTACCCAAGGAGTGGGTGCATAAGTCATTTCTTGTCGATGTCTATAAAAAACTGGCCATAACTTTGGTTTGGATTTTTGATCTTTAAAATCATTCCTTGATACTGTGCTATCTTTTAGTCCAAGAAGATGTTGCCATAGTGAATAACCAATATTTTTGAATATATGCATAGGATCAAGAAGATGACATAATTTTAACTCTTTCCAATACTCCAAAGAATACCATATTGATATGTTCTCTGTGAGTGCCAATTTTCCTTTATCTCTATTCACATACTCATTATCTGAATTATCACTGAAGATTTCTGCTTCTGGATCTATGAGAGGTCCATCTGTCCATTTGTTATACCAATCCATAGGCGTCATAGGTTTTGGACACTGACTTGTTTCAAGCTTTCCATTAAAATGTATCGCTTCTCTTTTAGGTCTTAATGGATGATCATCAGGCAAGAATCATGGATGTCAAAGATAAATATTTTTGTTGAGATTCTTACTATAGATTGATCTCAACCAATTACCACAATATGGACAAGCTTTACAACCCTTAGTAGATATTCTTGCATCATGGAAAATGATAAAAATATAATTAGATTAAATCATACTTATTTACATGCATATTGAATAAAAAAATTACATCAATACCTGAACACACACCATATCCTGGAAAATCATGAATAGTCCAAGCCACAATACCACGAACCGTAATATGTTTTTCATTGATGCTTTTCGGTACATCAATGACATTAATACCTCTCCATAACTCTTGAAGATCGTCAATGAGAGGAGCAAGATGTATATTCATATCTTTAACTTGTCTTTTGTTGGGGATTAAAAGTGAAAGCATTAAATGTTCCTTTTTAATGCCAAGATATGGCGGAAGATTGTACTTTATGACTACTACTGGCCATGTTGACCATCTACTTGATTTCATGGAGAATGGATTAACCACATCTAATGCAACTCCTAACTTTAGATTCTGTGGATTTTGTGCAAATTCACGCCATGTAGAATCAATATGTTGAAAAGCAACACTATCATGAGGAATTCTGATTATTCCATCAATACTTTTGTGATCATGTCCCCAAGTCAAAAGCTTTGATAATTCGGGGCTTTGAAACATATGTCTAATCCGTGGAGCCAATGGAAAATGTCTCAATACCTTTTTTGGAATTTTACCTTCTTCGCCCTTATATCGAGGAGATTGACATTTGGGACATGTCAAAGAGTCTGCATATTCACCTCTATATAAAATACAATCGTTAGGACATGCATGTATACATTGATAATCTATACAAAGATTGTTGATTATCTTCTTCATTTCATCATGTGAGGTAGGAAGAATATTATGACTTGGTCAAAACTTTTCAGATAATAATCTATAAGTTTATCAAAAAAAGATAAATTAAAAAAAGTAAATAAATAAATACACACACACACACACACACATATATATATATATATATATATATATATATATATATATATATATATATATATATATATATATATATATATATATATATATATATATATATATATATATATGCATATAAGTTTATATATGTGTATGCTTATGTGCATCTTTCAAAATATTCGCACAAAAATTGATTGTTTTGGATGGCAAGATACAATTGTTTGTTTTGGAGGATATGAAGTATGTACCTTCATTGAATGATTTGTCAATTCACATATATATATATATATATATATATATATATATATATATATATATATATATATGCATATAAGTTTATATATGTGTATGCTTATGTGCATCTTTCAAAATATTCGCACAAAAATTGATTGTTTTGGATGGCAAGATACAATTGTTTGTTTTGGAGGATATGAAGTATGTACCTTCATTGAATGATTTGTCAATTCTATCATATGTTCAATTTGAAAGTGTGAGAAGCGGGTTTATAATTGCTAATCAAAGAATTTGGCACTGTTTATAGGCCATATGATGGTGACCTGGATGAATCGCATGCACAGAGGTTACTCAAGATAGAGCAACCTGATTATAAGGGACTAGTACTAGCAGGATTCCTAGGGTATGCAGTAAACCTCTTGCATGTCAATGATGAGCATCTAAACTTTAGGATACAAAGTGGAAATCATGGTGGCTTGAGAGGACACTGTTATACAGCTTGCTCAAAGAACTTTAGGTTTATGACACTGAAGTTTTTTGAACAAGCTATATAAAAGTGATCCTCTCAAGACACCATGATTTCCACTTTGTATCCTAAAGTTCAAATGCTCATCATTGACATGCAAGAGGTTTACTGCATACTCCATAAATCCTACTCGCACTAGTCCATTATAATCAGATTGCTTTATCTTGAGTAACTTCTGTGCATGCGATTCATCCATCTCACCATTGTATGGCCTATAAACAGTGCCAAATCCTTTGAATAGCAATTATAAATCCGCTTCTCACACTTTCAAACTAAACATATGTGTGAATCAACAAATCATTCAATGAAGGTACATACTTCATATCCTCCAAAACAAACAATCCTATCCTGCCATCCAAACAATCAAACTTTTTGCGAATATTTTGAAAGATGCATTAATAGTTTTAAAAGATGCACGGACAAAAAGTTTCCATTCAATTCAAGTTCTTGTTCTTACCTTATCTAAAGTAAGAATAAAACCCTACATGTATTTAAATATAAATAAATAAATAAATAAATAAATATATATATATATATATATATATATATATATATATATATATATATATATATATATATATATATATATATATATATATATATATGGATAGAAAATTGAAAATTATACCTTAAAAGTGTCGAAAGAGATACATTACTCCATCAAAAACGATTTTGAAGGTTGAGAATAAGTAAGCTCGCACTTAATCGTGTCAAACGACTTCCTTCATATACATGCTTTAGACATTCCTCTCGAAGATATTTCTCATTTTTAGAAATATCAATGCTCTCACTGTCATTTTGATACCAATCCTCAATATAATCTGCCGTGCTATCATCTTCATCATTGTCACACAAATCTTGTACTTTATCGTCTTTTGAATATAGATCTTTCAACTTTGCATATTGCACAGGATTAGTTTTGCGTAGCCTCCTCATGGAAACTTTTGATAAATGAGGTCTTACTAGTAATTTTGAATGCTGTGGAGGAATATAATCAACATCATACGTTGGAATCTACACATAAAAATAAAATTCATTAGATTTCATAAATGAATAAAAAGTAAACTTTAAATATAACTTATTAAATATGGATATAAAATTTTTATTCTCTCTAGCTAAAAGGTGCTCTTGGAGGTCTACGCCATCCCTAATTCACTAATAGTTCATCACCAACATGTAATGTAGTAATAAAATTGAGAACTATGTATCTTGATACATCTCTACTCATGTATGGTGATCATGACTATTTTCACGCTCCTCAAATATGCAATTAGTCCTTGAACTATTATGTAATCCTCGAGTAGTATTTATAAACCTGCTATATTTCCATGTGTGTAAGGTCTTCCATCAATATATAATCTTTCATTTTTTGCATGTAAAATCCTTCTACTAGTAAGGGATGCTGCGTTCAAGAATATTCCATAAGTACTCATGCTTTGAACATAATGTGAAAGTCGATGCCAATCTCCCCATCCATATATAGGACCACAAAATGACATAAGAGTGACTTCAGAGTTCGGAGGCACATACGAATCCTCTACAATAAAGAGACCACGACCATTATTAGTAATAGTGGATGGACCAATCATATAGTGATTACCCCAAAAGTTGAAAACCTCTCCATCTAAAGAAAGTGGTCCTCTATTCCATCCTCCATATCTTCTTCTATCATATGTTTGTACTAAAGAACGATCACGAGCTGGCAATGGATAATCTCGAGCCGTTTCATTCTCCAAACGAGGAGGTAGATGATTTCTAGAAACCTCTGCTTGTAACTGATGAAGAACAAGTCCATGACGTGTACGAGGTATATTAACATTATGAGAAAAATTATCATCATCTTGCAAGTATTCTTGTATATCAACAATAATTTGATTGTATATATGGTTTTTAAATAAAATAATGACATTAATATATATAGAAAATACATACCCAAGCATTATCACGTTGACTAGGTGATGGTGCACGCTCAAAAGTACCATACTCTATCTCATGTTGCATACATTCCAATCGTGGTCTTCGATACGTGCCATAACAAGAGTTACACCAACATATACTATGCTCTTCATAGTAAAACTGATCATAATTCCTATCGGAGGACACATGTGAAGCCGTTGCATGGATAGGAGGTGGTGGAGTACCCTCTGATTGATAAGAATCTGCACATAATAAGAAACAAAAAAAAAATATAAGTTATGTATCCATAAAATATATTTAAAATTAAATGTTTGATATACCTATAGTATAAAGTCACTAGATGATGAGGAGATGGTGGTGGAGTTCCATCTGATTGATCAGAATCTATAAATAATGGTATTTGATATTAATAATCTGATTATCTACATGCACAAAAAATTCACATATACATACTTACACATAAACACATATTCACATATACACATTTACACATACACATATATTCACATATACACAACTACACATTATTGTGGGATAACTCCATGTATTTTGTATGAATAAGTGTATATGCATGCATGTGTGTGTACATATATATGTGGATATGTATATGTGTGTTTATGTTATATGCATGTATATGTGTATATGTATACATATATGTATGCGTATATGTTTTCATGTATATGTGTATGTGGGTATGTGCATGTGTATGTATGTATATATATGTGTATTTATTCTGATTTTTTTCTATGATTGAGATTAAATTAACAGGAGATATTGTATGGTCGAAAAAATAAGAGGCGAGCTAACATACCACTTGAGTCGTGGCAGTTTTTTCGTAGACAGCTACGTCTTCAGGAGTCATTTCCTTAGTAGAAGGTACACAACTTAATAGTTTATATTTATAATTTTTATATATTTTAGTAATGTTTTACATTTAATTTATGTATTTTTTTCTTCAATAAATAGGTTGCTGCAAAGAAGAGAGTGGAGTGGGGCCACACATCCCACCTAGGCCAAATGGGCCATAATGGTTTTGTAGCTACATTTGTAAGTATATATATTATTGTGAATACATTTTTTATTTTAGTTAAAATGCAAGCAACTAATGTTTTTTATTTGTTTTCATTGCAGCGGAAGGATTATGGCTGATATCCTACAAAAGATGAGATCGAGTATGCTACACATTTTGAATATCGGCATTTGAGCGAGTATATGCAAGATCATCCTGATGCCTTTGTGAGTATTTTTAAATTTAATATGATTATTTTATTGTTATGAATGGTTTAATTGTTATGTATTTATGATTGTTATATGTAATACAGGAGTATTATGGAGAGACAAATATGGATGAGGTGGAAAGACAGACACAGGAGGGACGGTCTCGATCGTCATAGGGTGATCATGACGATGAGGATGAGGAAGATCACGATGATCATGATATTGCTGATGATGATGATGATCATGATGATGATGATGATGATGATCATGATGATGATGATGATTAGGATTTTAGTTGATTATGACATTGGATTATATGTATATATATATATATATATATATATATATATATATATATATATATATATATATATATATATATATATATATATATATATATATATATATATATATATATATATATATATATATATATATATATATATTATCTATATATTTTTCATTTCAGTTATGTTTTGAATTATGTGTATGGTATTAAGTAATGAAGAGTTTTGTTCTATTCATTGTTATTATTGTTTATATTAAGCACGTGTTTTAATACTTTAATCATATAAATCATTCATATGTATGTACCTAAGTGTATATGTATGTATGTGCATGTGTATGTGTGTGTATATGTATGTATGTGCATGTGCATGTGTAAGTGTATATGTGTGTATGAGTATGTGCATGTGCATGTGTATGTGTGTGTATATGTATGTGCATGTATATGTGTAACTCTATGTGTGTATGTGTGTATGTGAATGTATATGTGTATATGTAGGTATGTGCATGTGTGTGTGCATGTGTATATGTGTTCTAATACTATAATTATATAATTCATTCATATGTGTGTACCTAAGTGTATATGTATGTGTGTGTATATGTATGTATGTGCATGTTTATGTGTGTATATGTATGTATGTGCATGTGCATGTATAAGTTTATATGTGTGTATGAGTATGTGCATGTGCATGTGTAAGTGTGTGTATGTGTATATGCATGTATATGTATAACTCTATGTGTATATGTGTGTATATGTAGGTATGTGCATGTGTGTGTGCATGTGTATATGTGTTTTAATACTTTAATTATATCATTCATTCGTATGTGTGTACCTAAGTGTATATGTATGTATCTGCATGTGTATGTGTGTGTATATGTATGTATGTGCATGTGCATGTGTAAGTGTATATGTGTGTATGAGTATGTGCATGTGCATGTGTAAGTGTATATGTGTATGAGTATGTGCATGTGCATGTGTAAGTGTACATGTGTGTATCAGTATGTGCATGTGCATCTGTATATGTGTGTATATGTGTGTGCATGTATATGTGTAACTCTATGTGTATATGTGTGTGTGTGCATGTATATGTGTATATGTAGGTATGTGCATGTGTGTGTGCATGTATTGAATGAAAATAACACAGTTTAAATGATATACAAAGAATAGAAATTGTACTTATAATTAGCCATACTTTTTGCTTGGTTAGCTTTTTGAATAACCTGCAATAAAGAGAGAGAGAGAGAGAGAGAGAGAGAGAGAGAGAGAGAGATAGAGATATAGAGAGAGAGAGAGAATTCAAAGAGAAAAAGATGTAGAAAGAGAGAAACAAAGACAGAGGGAGACAATAAGAGAGAGCTTAGGCAAAACAACAATTCTGCATATACTTGCTTCAGCTCGTAAGCGCAGCACACATGGGAACGTTGGAGAGCTCTTTGATCGGATGCGTGAAAATGCCAATTGAAGGGCCTCCAATGTTTTAATTTTTTTCTGTCAATAGACCGTTGTGTAAACGATACTACCCGCGGTCGCATAAGCGACATATTTTAGCGCCGCATATGCAATGCCTCTATCATCGCATATGCAACGTAAAAAAGCGTCTCTTATGAGACACTATTTAAAACCATCATGTTAGCGATGATGTATGGGACAACACAGCCTCGTCACGCCACGAGTCGCAAAAAACATCGTTGGCTTCATCGTTTATTTGACGGTTGGCATGCGATGCTAATTACGATGCATGTTGCAATTTTATAGTGACACAATTTTGTCGCCTTAACCATCCCTATACGCCCGTATTCCTTGTAGTGAACAATGATCTCTTCCTCCTCGACTATCGAATGAATCTCTGAGTCCACTAGAGATGGACTTTCTTCTACATCTATGTTCTCAAAAACTTGTCTCCTACGTGGAGCGACTTGTAAAACAAATAGCCACTCTGGTTCTTTTGAATCTAGTATAAAAACAACTTGCTCACAGTGTTCGAGAAGTACAAATGTATCCCTTTCATCGGTCCATAATCTTGTGGAGTCGACTTGAAGCAAATTGCTTTTATCCCGTCTCACTATTGCGTTTCTTCCAGAGGTGACTACTTTGAACCATTTCACCTCAAAAACGAAGTAATCAAACTTTCTGAAAGATAGTCTCAAGATGTCTTGAATCACACCACAATAATCTAGCTCGCCTTCTAGAGCATGATCATCTCTTGCACTCACTCTACTTTTTGCCAAAAAATCACCATCACTCCACTATCAAAAGTAGACCTATTTTGATCGATTCGTGCGATTTGAAAGTATCGTCCATGAGACCATAGTGCACCGTATTTAATATACTCCCAATCACATCCGTTTGCGAGTTCTTCTTCTTCTTCAGAGATATCTTCACCCACTGCCTTTGCTTGTGAAACTGCTGTATCTAGCCATCTGCTCGTTGGAAAAGGTGGAAGAGGTGGAAGGCTTTCTGGAAGAGGCAAAAATCGAGTGGAACGAATTCTTTGAAACTGAGCTCTTTCCTTTGCATTAGTTTCCATGGCAAGCTCATACCTTTCTAACCACTTCTGCATAGGCTCAGAGTTAACTATGCAAAACTTCATTGCCTTCTCTCTAAAAGCTGCATCCATTTTTCTTTGCAATCCTTTACCTTATGGTTCATTGCCTACGAGACGAACATCTTCATCATCGCTCTATAAGCAAGGCATTTTGAGATCCAACATACGTAGAAACTCAGTTATGAATACAAGAGATTCTTGTACAAGCCATCCCTCTGCCATGCTACCCTTTGGACGTACTCTCTCTCAAACAAACCCTTTTAATGTGTTCATAAAGCACTCTAAGAAGAACATCCATCGATTATGGACAGTTCCTGTTGTTGCAACTTCATCTACCACATGAACTAGTAAATGAAGTTGAATTTTGAGAATACTTATGGGAAAGTATTTCTCTACCATACAAACTTCCTTAATAACATTGATTTTTGGACTCTCTATGATGTCTCTATTTATCTCTTTAGAAGATATCCACCGTACTAAAGAACTAATTTTATAAATGGTTCTTCGTACATCCTCTCAAAGACAATCTTTTAGGGCTACAGGGAGCACAAACTGTAAAAACTTGTGCCAATCATGAGATTTGAGTCCTGCAAGATCGTCGTTTCGTGTGAAAGCAATCTTTAGGCACCTCATGCATCCAATAGGTGTTCAAAACTCTGAAATTGTTTTCTTCATTTGTTGCTCTTCCATCCTGCAAAGCACCCAAGGAGCTCTTGGTAACGATAGTATTCCGTTGGGCTTAGTAATTGCCCACAACTCTTGCATACGATCTCACTCTTCTAAGCTCTCGCTTTGTGCTTTGCTTTCTTTGTTTCCGATCAAAGTTTTCCAAACAATCTCTCCATATTCTTAAAAATATGCATCGGGTCCACCATATGATTGATCAACAATTCACTCCAAGAAGAGAGTTCATGAAAAATGGACAACCGTTCATGCCAGCAACTATATTTTTTGAATCCCATAGTTCTTATCATATTTTATTAGCTATATGATTATCCTACTTTATATATATATATTATTTATAAATTCAGATTTTTTTCTTAATTAATCCTATTTTTATATATTTTATTATATATATTTAATTAAATTAATTAAAACACTAGTTCTTTTTATATTTTTACCTATATAATTATCCATATATATATATATATATATATATATATATATATATATATATATATATATATATATATATATATAATATATATAGTTATATATTCAGATTTTTTCCCTACTTGATCCTATTTTTATATATTAGATTTTATATATTTAATTATATATATTTAATTAAATTATTTAAAACAGTAGTTCTTTTTATATTTATTTATGTATATAATGATCTTATATATATATATATATATATATATATATATATATATATATATATATATATATATATATATATATATATATATATATTTATTTATTTATTTATTTATTTATATATTCAGATTTTTTCCTTACTTAATCCTATTTTTATATATTTAATTTTATATATCTAATGATATTTATTTAATTAAACTATTTAAAACACTAGTTCTTCTTATATTTAGTTATGTATATATTTATTTATTTATATATATATTTATTTATTTATTTATATATTGAGATTTTTTCCTTACGTAATCCTATTTTTATATATTTAATTTTATATACTTAATTAAAACCCTAATCTTAAAGATCTAGACCTAAAATATCTATATTTTTGTATGTATGTGTATCTTCATGTATATATGTATTATATGTGTATGTGTATGTGTGTATATAGGTTATGGAGGCGTTAAAACTCTAAAACCCTAATCTTAAAGATTTAGACCTAAAATATGTATATTTCCGAATGCATGTGTATCTACATGTATGTATGTACTATATGTATATGTGTGTTTGTGTATATATGTTATGTAGGTATTAAAACCCTAAAACCCTAATCAGAAAGACTTAGACTTAAAACTGAAATAGTGAAACCTAAATACTTAATCACCTATAAAAATCTAAACCCCTAATCCTAAAACCCCAATCATATTTTATATATATATTTATTTATATATTCAGATTTTTTTCTTATTTTTCTCTATATTTTTTCTTAATATAAATATAGTTGAGTTATATGTATGCCTAAACCCTAAAACCCTAATATTCAAGATCTAGACCTAAAATATGTATATTTTTGTATGCATGTGTATCTACATGTATATATGTATTATATGTGTATGTGTATGTGTGTATATATGTTATGTAGGTGTTAAAACCCTAAAACCCTAATCTTAAAGATTCATAACCTAAAGTATGTATATTTTTGTATGCATGTGTATCTATATGTATGTATGTATTATATGTATATGTGTGTTTGTGTATATATGTTATGTAGGTATGAAAACCCTAAAACCCTAATCAGAAAGACTTAGACTTAAATCTGACAAACTAAAACCTAAATACTTAAACACCTATAAAAATCTAAACCCCTTATCCTAAAACCCTAATCATATTTTTTATATATATTTATTTATATATTCAGATTTTTTTCTTATTTTTCTCTATATTTTTCTTAATATAAATATAATTGAGTTATATGTATGCCTAAACCCTAAAACCCTAATCTTAAAGATCTAGACCTACAATATGTATATTTTTGTATGCATGCGTATCTACATGTATATATGTATTATATGTGTATGTGCATGTGTATGTGTGTATATATGTTATGTAGGTGTTAAAACCCTAAAACCCGAATCTTAAAGATTTAAACCTAAAATATGTATATTTTTGTATGCATGTGTATCTACATGTATGTATGTATTATATGTATATGTGTGTTTGTGTATATATGTTATGTAGGTATCAAAACCCTAAACCCCTAATAAAAAGACTTGGACTTAAATATGAAATACTAAAACCTAAATATTTAAACACCTATTTCTCTATATTTATCTTAATATAAATATAATTGAGTTATATGTATGCGTAAACCCTAAAACCCTAATCTTAAAGATCTAGACCTAAAATATGTATATTTTCTTATGCATGTGTATGTACATATATATATGTTTTATATGTGTATGTGTATGTGTGTATATATGTTATGTAGGTGTTAACACCCTAAAACCTTTATCTTAAAGATTTAAACCTAAAATATGTATATTTTTGTATGCATGTGTATCTACATGTATGTATGTCTTATATGTATATATGTGTTTGTGTACATATGTTATGTAGGTATTAAAACCCTAAAACCCTAATCAGAAAGACTTAGACTTAAATCTGAAATACTAAAATCTAAATACTTAAACACCTATAAAAATCTAAACCCCTAATCCTAAAACCCTAATCATATTTTATATATATATTTATTTATATATTTAGATTGTTTTTCTTATTTATCTCTATATTTTCTCTTAATATAAATATAATTGAGTTATATGTATGCCTAAACCCTAAAAACCTAATCTTAAATATCTAGACCTAAAATATGTATATTTTTGTATACATGTGTATATACATATATATATATATATATATATATATATATATATATATATATATATATATATATATATATATATATATATGTGTGTGTGTGTGTGTGTGTGTGTGTATGTGTATGTATGTGTAAATAGCCTAAACACCCTAATCCTATTTTTATATTTTTGATGTTAAAAAAACTTCAAAATAAAAAATTTATATATTTAATTATATATATTTAATTAAAACACTAGCATGTGTGTATATGTGTGTATGTCTGTGTATATGTGTGTATGTATGCATGTGTGTATATATGTGTGTGTATGTATGCATGTGTACATGTGTGTGTGTATGTATGCATGTGTGTACATGTGTGTGTGTATGTATACATGCATGTGTGTATATGTGTGTATGTATGGATGTGTGTATATATGTGTGTGTATGTATGCATGTGTACATGTGTGTGTGTATGTATGTATGTGTGTACATGTGTGTCTATGTGTATGTGTGTGTATGTATGCATGCATTTGTGTGTATGTATGTGTGAATGTATGTGTGTATGCATGTGTGTGTATGTATGTGTGTATGTATGTGTGTATGCATGTGTGTGTGTATGTATGCATGTGTGTATATGTGTGTATGCATGCATGTGTGTATATGTGTGTCTATGTATGCATGCATGTGTGTATATGTGTGTGTGTATGTAAGTGTGTATATGTGTGTGTGTATGTGTATGTATGCATATGTGTATATATGTGTGTGTATGTATGTGTGTATGCATGTGTGTAAATTTGTATGTATGCATATGCATGCATGTGTGTATATGTGTGTGTATGTAAGCATGCATGTGTGTATAGGTGTTTGTATGTAACCATGCATGTGTGTACATGTACGTGTGTATGTATGCATGCGTAAATGTGTAAATGTGTGTGTGTATGTATTCTCTATTTTCCTATCTCTATCTTCCTTTCTTTCATTATTCTTTATCTCTCACTTTCTCTCTCGCTCGCTCTCTCTCTCTCTCTCTCTCTCTCTTCTATCTCTCTTTCTCTCTCTCTCTCTCTCTCTCCCTCTCTTTCTCTCATCTCTCTATCTCTCTCTCTCTCTTTCTCTCTCTCCTTCTCTCTCTATCAATAGAGAATAAAACAATCATTTACAAGTATGTCCCTCTTTTGGATCGTTGTCCTCAAAGCGTAATGTATGTCACCTGTTGTCCAATTCCAAACAATCGACGCCAAAAAACTTTTGCAAAATCAAAGAAAAAGGAAATTATAAAACCTAAAGCATAGAGAAACACAAATGCTAATAGTACACGTAGCACTTACCAAGATGTGAGATCTAAGCCTAGAGAGAGAGTGTGTGTGTGTGTGTGGAGAGAGAGATCTGTGTGTGTGTGCACAGTACAATGCAGGTCGCAATTCGGTTCGCGCGTGCAAATTCGACAGAAGACCAACAATACTCAAACACGCCCAAAAAGTGAAGTTTTGCTCTCGAGTTCACAGTATGTTTAAAACTCGCCCTCAGTATATCCGTTTGTATATGCATCGCTATGTGCATTGGTGACTTCCAGTAAATTACGGACGCTTATACCAACACTTATACCGAGGGATATACTGATGCTTATACCGATGGATATACCGACGGCGGGGGGCCACACCGATGATCCGTTTAAAATGTTTATACCGACAGTCACTTGACCGTTGTTATCTCTAAGTGACATTTTCCAACGCCCATACCGACGTCAGTGACTGTCGGTATATGTAGCATCCATATGCCCCTCATATGTTGTAGTGTCTGTGGATATCTTCCTGTAGGAAATCTCTATTGAGAAGAAACGTGAGAAAGAGAGATAACACATTTACATTCACATCCACATTTCCCATCCCCACTCCCAACCCCATTGCATGTACAATACACCACCATCCACTCATGTGCTTCAATCCCTTCTATGCCTCTTTAGTTGCATATAACACAATTCAACAAATCATCACATGTACATAACACCTACAAGAGGAAAATAGAAGGTTAGAAAAACACCATGCAAATTTGGAAGAAAATGTTGTAGCTCTACATCCCAAACTAATTGTCTTAGCATAGAAAGTGCCTCTCTTAATGCATAGTACACATAAGTCAAATATGCACATCATACATTAGAATTACAAGTAGCAACACAAATTAAATAGGTAGTTGAAGAGAAGGATGAACAATTACTCGCTAAGATGGATAGAAATTCCCTATCAACTAGAAATATGAGTCTTTTATGCGGACATCTAGGTGCAGCATGAGAGGATATTTAGATGCTACAAGAACATAATAGAGATATCTTTGAAGTAATAATAGACATGTCAGGTGCCCTTGTGATCCCTTCATGGTTTCAAGCAACTAGATCATGATCAGCTTGAACATTACACGGAACTATTGGAAGCCCATGATAAGATCATAGATGAGTTTGAAGCCTTAAGAATGACTCATGTTGCTCTCTCCACACCTATGTAAGATTCAATGATCACTATCACTACCACCATTCCATACATTAAGAAACTTGAATATCTTGAAAGAGAACTCACTGAAATGAAGTGTGAACTTGCATCACATCCCACTCTTGACATACCAACATCACTTTTTAAAATCCATGAACCCAAGGAACTCCTTGAAATGCTAGTGGAACAATATTATGTGTAGGAATCTAAACAAGAAACAACAATAGATGATTGAGTTACCAAGGAAGCTCAAGACACATTTGAATTCCCATGATCAACCTACATGAAAGCCATAGAGGAATTTGGAAGAATCCATCCTTCATGCTGAGAAGTGCAACTTACTGCCATAGCACTATTCAATGAATGTCTATTAAAATGTCCTTACTTTCCAATGCTAGCCCCTCGATAGTATATTTCACAAACAAACTATAATACACGCCATACTTTATGATTCCAACAGTGTGCAATGCAAAGACAATGTGCATTACTAGATAATTGCTTACTCATGCAATGTCGTCTAAGCCACAAGACTTACCTCATGAGGTGTAAACATGGACAAAATTGACTCTCCACATATTGTAAGTATGTGCGAGGATCCCATCCCTAGAACATGCACATGGCCCACATTTGCAATAAAATTAGAGAATTTAGTCTAGGTCAACTTTCCTTATCTTATGTCACCATAGGGCCTACCAATTCACCATTGGCTACATCACCATTACCAAATAAGAGATGTCATGGTATGCATACAAATAAAAATGTTTGTTCTAAAGCAAAAAACTTTTGAGTTATTCGAAAAGGTAAAGTACTCCCAAACTTGCTATAAGCAATTCTTCAAGGAAATTTTCAGTACATGCTTTTGGGAGTACCACTCACAACTGTTCAATTGTAGACTAAATCATTTTTAACAACCCTTCATGTGCGATTAAATGCAATACTCAGCACACTACATGTATCGATAACCCAACAGCCCCATAGCTATCAATTAGCCTATACTAGAGGTAGATCTAGTTAGAAGCATTTAGGTTAATGATTATTCCCTAGACCTAGACCTCCAAAAAAACTATATTCTCAACTCCCTTCAAGAAGCATTTGTTAGGGACTTTAAATGCAGGCACACATGGACAATGTCTTATTGGAGGAGAAGGTAGAAATTGAAGAAGAGGAAGTATGTAAAGCCAATGAGTCCTTGATTTTGAGGATCTCAGATAGAGTCTACCTACAAATTTCATCATTTTTGGAGCCTATTAGAATTTTTCTAAGATTTTTCTTAGAACTTTGAGATTTGAATAGATTATGATTGTAAGATTTGAGCTTTGGTAGAATACATCAACTTCCTTACATTGATCTACTTCTTTTCTATACCTTGTGTGTGTGTGCATGTGCGGATCATGTGTTCTTCTCACCATAACCTTCATGAATTACACTCATTCAAGATTTTCATATCATTCTTAGGTTTCCAAGGATTGAAATTGAGGAGGAGAACCTTCTTAAGGTGGTACTCATCCTTGTCTATAGTGACAATAATTATGTTAAACACAATAGTTTCATTAAGAAAGATTTAATTAATCATTGGGTTTGAGCTACAAGAAGATAGAATGAAGAATGTGGCCTCCAAGGGCATGGATAGTTAAATCCATCAATGGAAATAGGGAAGAGCAATAAGATGAAAATGTATCCTTTTATGATAGACCTCTTTAAGCAAATTCCTTGTTGAGCTGGCCATTGATGGTCATACTAGCCGTGACAATCCCCATAAGCAAAAAAATCATCTTAAACAATCTAGCTCCATAGTTAGTGGGTTTTAGTGATTGAAGAATGAAATTCCACACAAATCTATAATAAGCTTTTTGGAATTCAACATAGGGAAAAATAGCCTTGTGATCCATTTCTTGTGCACATTCAATACCTTCCCAAACATCAATCCTTAAAATAAACTTCCTAATCCTTATAGATCCACGAGTGGAAGCGCCGCCCAATATGGTTTGCAAAGACCTTAGAGCCCACTTTGAGCATTGTGATAGGTCACTTGCTATTAATCCTGGTTTTAATGTCATTCCATCTATACATTTGATCACCACTTTGTTAAGGTAGTCCAACAATGCACCAAATCTGAAAGCCTCCTACCAAACCAAGTAGAGAGAAACTAAGAGAGCTTTATTGAATGCCTTAGCAAACTTGTTCATGAGGTCATCAAAACCTAGGACTTCCCCTTTAAGGAGAGAATGAAGAGTCTTCAAGAGTCTCTTGTACATGTGAGATTGGATTAGACACTCCAAGGAAATAGTAGAAGTGATTGAAAATTGACACTTCATTTTCTTGGTCTATAGTGTACTCAACCCCCTTGTTGTCAATCATGTAATGTATCAGTTCTTTACTTTGTTTCCTCTTAAGTAGTCTGCACCTTTCTTTGGATAGCTTGTCAGTTTGAAGACATATGAAAATTCTTTCTCCTAATTGCATCTTCATATTGGAGCATCACCTTAGTAATGAAGACGTTGAATGAGTTCTCCAAGATTTGAATTTGGACTCTCAAGAAGAAGGGGTAGGTGACCATCAAAAACACCATGAAGAAGGACAAAAAGGATAGGGAGATGAAGAAGAAGAAGAGGAAGAGGAGCACGATGATGAAGAATATGACAAAAGAGAAGAATGTGAAGAAACTGAAGGTGCCCTTGCCTATACAACACAATTACAAAGATTGTACGACACAATTGTGATTGTACAGGAACAACATTACCTCTCTTCCACCATAGGAAAAAGCATTGATTTACTTCTCCAATTTATGAAAAAGACCTTCCGAATTACAAAAGCCTTTATTCAATGTTAGAAAAGCCAATGCCTTCCTATGATCGATGATGTGTCGAGAAACAATCATGCCATGGTAAGAACATAAGGATCAACATGTTGGGACATGAAGCAACTATAGCTCAAGAGGCCATCTAAAAAGCTACCATTGACTTGATGGCCGAGACCTTTTCTTAAACTTTGCCAATATCCCGTCAGCAATCTCCATCCTATCCTACCACTACTGAGGTAAAAGAAACCATAGAGACCACTACAACCAATCAAACCACGAAACCCATCTTCCACACTCCTCCCAATTCCCCACCGCATACTAAAAAAAGCGCATCTAGAACATCCTTCGGTTTTCAAGCACCCACCTCCCAAGCCATAGTCTTTTCTGCCATCACCAACCTGCTCTAAAATACCTCTACCAAATTCATTGCACTAGTCATAGGTCACCCTCTCATAACTAATGTAGTAGGAACTCCCCATTTCACTAACGGAAGTATCCATTTCCCGATCACCTCTTACACCCAAGTCCCATTCATCACAGATACTTATTATTCCATTTTCCAACACCCAACAATGGCTGCCAACATATCACAAGTTTGTATTGCTTTCATGTAAGCCTTGGCTCGCTCTCCACGACCATTTTCTTTGGGCTCGAGCCCAATCGTAAGAACTTCACTCTACAAAAACACCACATGCACATCACTTATGATTCCCATTTGCACGATAGAATGCACATGCACTATAGTGTGAGACCCCATGGATATCTCAACACACACAACACTAATCCCTCTCCCCACACTTCCACAATCCTCCATTCCCCCTCCACCAACATCAATAGCACCCATCATGCGTTCATCCACAACATTCACATTGCCTATTCCCAATCCACGTTCCCTTTATTTCCCCCTATAAATATCACATCTATATCTACAAGTAAGAGCATTAATACTCTGATTTAGTGTGCTAACCAATTACAACAAGATTATGAGCAGCTAGAAGCTCCAAATGCCATTGTCCAAGAAGAATCTCAATGACTACAAGCGCGAGTGATGGCAGAGGAGGAAGACAATTGTACGATGCATGCACACAATGACACAATCCAACAGGCACACCATAAACTCAATTCCAGATTTCAAGATGTGGATGTGGAAGCAATCAAGAATTTAGAGATCATGCTATATCAACAGATGGACATCAAGTTACAATGAAATATGGGCCTTTTAAGAAGATACATGTCAAGAGCTATGGAGGAGAAAAAATGGCACCAATAGCAAAACCACGGAAACTTAGAAGCAACCATGGAAGGGGCCCCTCACATAGCCATTGGTCCTCATAGATTTCGTATTGTTCCCTTTGACAATATCTGGATATTACTAGAAGAACATGCAAACTTCCTTGAGTCATACATGAAAATGGAAGAAGAATGTGAGCAATTCAAGAAGCAATTAGCCACCACAAGTACATAGGTACTTGAAGCTATTCCCCTACTAGAGGACACTAAAGAAGTGTAGAATCGTCAAAAGCAAATAGAGGAATTAAAAGAAAATTTAGCTCATTATGAATGTCCCCCTCATGAGAAATAGAGTACAATCTATGCTACTACCCACTACCCCACCGATGCCCATGGCCCCACTTTGCAATCAAGGGAAACAGTACTAAGGTTGCTTTGACTATATAAATTATCTCTACTATGCTCTGTGGAAGGGAACTCCCACTATAGGATATATGATCTCAACGATATGCCATTGGACACCATGATTCAAGAATCTAGCTAATGTCATCGCAAAAATATGTGTGAAGATCTTCAAACTCATGACGATGGTGTTTGAAATGCTAAAAAATGTGAAGGATTCATACATTTCACTTTTGGGCTTCAACGAAGGGAACCTTGTCTTGGTCTATGATATGAGTAGATCTCCTTCTGTCAACGCCATCTATGCATGTCTTGGCAAAATCAAGTACATGCGTGCTTGTTGGAAGAAAACATTCAAGGAAATGTTCTCAAGTGAGTTTTTGGAATATTACTACAAACTTTTCAGCCCCAAGTACACACATCTTCTCCGTCGTTTTGTAGTAGTACATGCCATCCATGTGAGTCATTTATGCATGCCACATCTCGACATTCTACGTCTTGTAGATTAGGATGGTTTAATAATTGACTAGCATGAGGCCTTTGATTAAAAGAGCACATGCTAGATACTAATGTGTTGCAATATTACATCTCATGCCCTTTACCAGAGAGGTTTTTCAGGGATGACAAACATGAGAGAGGGGGGGTATTGGAAATAGCCAAGGTGGTAAGCGATTTGAGAAGACACGGAAGTAGGAGGCAGTCAAGTCAAAGAGAGTTAGAGTAGAGGGAATGTCAAATAGCAGCAAGTCGACAAGGAAGTCAACGTAGATCCAGGGAGTAGGCGAAAAAATTCTTTCTTCAAGAGCAAACCATTCTGAATAGTGATTTTCATCACTCCACTACATTGTAACTCTCATTTTTTATAATTCCAACTTTATTTTGTTCAAGTCCAACAGTCCTTATGCTTGAGCACTAATAGATCTATGTACATACCAATTTTCATAATCTTTAGAGCTCGTTTGAGCCTTCAAAAGAGCTTAGGAACCTAATTTTTAAGTACGCTAGACACTAGGTGTGAATAAATCGAATGCTCATTAAAAACTATAAAAGAAGCTAGAGAGCTCATTTTTGAGGCTGTATTTTGGGAGCTAAAGCAACTTATGCACATTCTAAACTTGTTTTTGACAAATTAAAGACTCCATTGCTCCATTTCTTTGTCTTAATACATGTATGTGTATGCATGTGTGCATGCTTCTCACTCACACACTTGTACTATCACTTGCTCATGGTTGTCATACCTCCCTCATGTATCCTCGGATTGAAAATTATGAGCTCGATCTCCTCACATTGATACTTATCATTGTGCTAGAGTGACACATGGTTTTTTTTTTACGATCGATTCTCTTTTACTTGCTTGTATGTTCACGGACGGTCATCTACAACATAGAGAATGTACTTCTTCGAACCTCCCAGCCGCCAAGCTCTTCCTATATTATCATATGAGATAATATCCTCTTCATTCTTGTACCATAAGACATAATTCCAAATAGGTGCCATGTGGCATCTTTTCCACCTCACCCCAAGAGGTGTTGTCATACAACCTCTAAGATGTGACATTTCCTTTCCCTTACAAGCATTTTCGTCCTCGAAAATGTAAATGAAATGTCTGTACTGGTAGTAGAAAGTGCTCGGACTCCCCTGAACCCCATGTACTCTATGTAAATGGTCATCTCTGTGTGTTGTTTCCCCCTATCCTTCCCCTTAAGAAGTCTCATATGAGATCATCTCGAAGGTGGGAAACTGTCTGAGTGGTGCCCACTATCTCCCATGTACACTCCACCTCCAAACTATCACTCCCATAACATACAACATCATCCAAGTGACCTAAATCCATATCATGTATACTCTTTGGAGTAATAATATGTAAAGCAAGTGTAAAAGTGCCAAACTTATAAGCTTGACCGTATCATAATGGAGATAATAAACCATAGAATCCACTGAAGTATAGAACAAAGTCCCATAAAAAGTGACTTCAAACCCATTGAGGAGTACATGATAGATTGCCCTCATACCACTCTAGGTCTCCCTAACCTTGAGTGTACTCACAAGTAATAGTTTAATCTAAACTA
Organism: Ceratopteris richardii; assembly: GCA_020310875.1. Classification (NCBI taxonomy): domain Eukaryota; kingdom Viridiplantae; phylum Streptophyta; class Polypodiopsida; order Polypodiales; family Pteridaceae; genus Ceratopteris; species Ceratopteris richardii. The sequence goes on from CM035429.1 coordinate 58,804,372, forward strand.
CCTTGTGATCTATGCAAATCCATCATCTAGTTCATATATAAGAATTTCTTGGTAGTAAAATATAATCTATACATTTCACTTGCCATGAACTCTGTGGTTTGTCATCCTTTACCATTGGACTAAGTTATATTGGAAGAGCATATATTGGCACTAGTGCAAACTCTAAAGTATTCTCTTCCCTGTAGTTTTCCATATGAATGCAAAAAAGCATTCCTTTTGAGATTCGGATAATCCCTAAGTACCCATTCTCCTAACTGATGTTTACACATCATGCTAATGATGTAACACCAGCTAAGAGTTTGGTATCCTAATAGGTTATATATATCTCTATCTCCTAGACACTCTAAAGAGAGAAGCCATAACCGTATTCCTAGTCTCACTAATGTAAATAACTAGATCATCTCATCTAGTCAAAGACCATTACTGAAAATAGCATACTGGTTCTCTATAAAGTCTATAGGTGAGACTGAATCTAACCATCATGATTAAGTGATCTCCCTCTTGTTCTTGATAGAAGAGTGCCATTTCTATCTAGACAACCACAATGAGAAAGTGAAACTCTCTGCATGTCTCTCTCTGTATAATCTCCTATAAGGAAAAGAACTTTGGTAGTGGAATCTATTCCACTCTCCCTTTCCCTTTCGAAGAGACTCCTTTGAATCCATTTGCTCTACTCATCCATAACTGAGAACACATATATAAGCTCTCCATACTTTTCCTCCCAAAATAGTGGAGAATCATACTCCCATGTGAAGGAAAATTACATTGAAAAGTAGAGGAAATGAATTTCTTTTGAAATATAGACTAAGAGATGTTTCCCAAACATCTCTTCTTGCGAAAGGACAATAAACTATATTCTTCTACTAAGAAGAAATCATGTTTTCCTTTCCTTCTTTCTCTCTCAAAGAGCAGGAGCTAAAGTGAGACCGTTGAGCTAATTCCCACTTTCTCCTTTCCTTAAGAGATAAATTTATGAGTTCATTTGCCCCTCTCTTCCATGATTGATACATAATCCCTCATTACACACATTAATATAAAGATGGAGAACAAATCTCCCATAACTAATGAAGGTGTATGTAGTGAAGAGTGGAGGAAATAAATTCCTAATAAGGGTCAAAGCCCTCTGCTAAAATGGTCAACAATGATATGACATGTATCATAAGCACATGTGTATCCATACTAAAGAGCTATCTATGCCAACCATCCACTATGCATCAATCTATACGATCCAATCAAACTGATGGAATTATCCTTCCTAAAAACTCATAATTAGTATGTGATATCAATGGTGATAAAATCACCTATCACATTCTCTACTGGAAGAATAAATCTTCCCTAAACTATGAAGGATAACTTCCAATCCTAAGGATATGTCTACTAAGAGCTCTCCTTTGATCTAGTGAGACATGACGCCATGAATGATGATTCCTTTTCTCCTTGGCCATAGAAGAAGAGTGCTCAAAGGGAAGTCATTTCCATCATCCCATACCAATGAAAACTTCTTCCAATTCACGGTGTCATACCTACACTAAACTGAATATATATTCCATATATATGTAATGTAATATATAGGTGGACTCTAGTGAATCCCATATCTTAAAATCATGTAGGTGGACTCAAGTGAGTCCCATGTCCTCAAACTAGTTAGTTTGGTTCTAGTCAGAATGTGACAATGGATATCCCTTTCTGTTCCAAACCAACTTGTTCCTAGGTACAAAGACTAGTTCTAAGTACCTCTCTGTAGATCCCGATATACATATATATGTATTGGGTACCGCAACTATTCCTGACTAAGGGATCTATGCTGTATACCATAGAGCTAGTGCCATGCCTGTGGCCTTCCTAACCATCACTCGAATCACATAAGCACCATCAATGTTATCCCATGAAACCCATCTCTATGATCCCGTCTATTTGGTTTCCTTAGTAGTGTAGCAAAAATGCTTCACTACTTGCTCAAGTGATGTGTATGAGTGAAACTAGTCACTCTTTGGGTATGCATCATGATACCCCATAGTCTCCTAATCATCATGTGAGACTCTTGTGAAGATAATTAAATCTTCACTAACTTGGAGATTATCATAAATGTATCTCCCGTGGTTGTATGCAACTTCCTAAAACCTATAGGATTGTTTGTGCACATTACTAATCGTGAAGGTGTAGCTCCTTCCCTTAGCAATCCTATGGTCTAAATCCATAAGGATTATATGTAGGGATCCTTTTACTACTAAAGTTGCCTTATGTATACTACTATCATGGTACTAAGTCCATCAAATACATGCTTACAAGCATGTCTAGGTCTTATTGATGTTTGTAGAAAGGCATGTTACCATGCCATAACATTCTTACCTAAAGGCAAGTGCGTATTTAAGGCCATGCGGTAAGAAACATTTCGACAGCATTTCCCCAGGAAATGGAGTCCCAAAAAAATTAACCCTGTGCTCAGTGGCACACAGGCCACCCAACAACAGAGGGCAAAATAGGCCCATGGCATGCACGCCATAAACTTATGTATGAATTCAATAACCGGCGAAAACATAAGAGCAATTGCTAACAACAATTCCCTGTGTTGCATAGCCATATGGTTTTTGTAATCCTCTTTCCTGCAAACAATCAAAAGTATACTTCTTGCCTATCGATCCATACTTTAAGAATTTGAAAAATGATCAACATTTGATGTATGCAATCCAATTTATGCATGTAGATATCAAACATGCCATAACATAAAATAAGATGCTTGAAAGCATAAAGCATACGTCCGTGAGTAGTTTTGTATTGAAATTGCATGCATCCAATCCTTCTCGACAAAACTCTACACCTTCCTCCTCAGGTCCTAACATAAAGTTTGAAGTGTCCAGAAACATCGGATCACTTCCCAAATCATAAGGCATGGTTAGGTGATTACTAAAATAATGCAAATTTAGTCAAAAAATGCACTAGTAATCCTTCTTTAGACCTACAAAAACCATTTTAGGACCTGCAAATGTTCATAAACTGAAATGTATAGCATGTGCAAAGAAATCTAAGTAAAATTACTCATATCGCCTTCCCGGTTTGTAAGATATGGCTCTCGGAAGGTAATTGCCAAAAACTGTTTAGAATTCGCAAACCTGTTCAGACTTGTGAAAATTCTTATTTTCCAAAATTTTTCTTAATAAACTAAAAATACACCTTGTGCTCTTTGAAACGAGCCATAGCACGTCCAATTTGGAGTTTTCTAGCCCAAGATATGGTGATTCCAAGCGGGACATGCCAAACTAGTGGATTGTTGGAGGGGCCTGGAAAAAGTGTGAAAATGTGATTTTTGGGGTGCCCAAAAGCATTCTTCCATCAAGCAAATCCTGAAATTCTCTCCATAATCTCAGAGAGAAACATATGAAGATGCTTTGGCCTATGTTCAACTTTCCAAATCCTCCCTTCGTGCATGCTAATTTGCTCCCCAAAAGAGGCCTAAAACAAGATTTTTACCTTTATGCAAAAACTTAAATGGGAGGTTTCAGTAAGCTTCTAATCCACTCTAAATGTGGATTTTTATTGGGTTTTCTTTTTCTCCATGGTAATATATACTCATACTTCATGTATGTATTCAATAATCCATGGAAAGCCTCCTAAATGGTCTTTTTTCCTACTCCCAAAAGTGGAGTTTGGCAAAAATTAACATCTATATTTTTTTTCCAAAAAGTATTGGAAGGGGGTTTTTGAGGAAGTAGAATTCCTCCTCAACTTATTTTTTGATGAATCCAATGATTCGCCTATGAAGTCCATACACCATACTCTCAGTATATATACTTTGTCCCATCCATCCATAAATATTGCACCTCTTTTTCCCTCCTCCAAAATAGGAATTTCTTAGATTCAAGTGCTGAAATTTTTTCTCAAACTGTGATGGAAGGGGGTTTTATGGACCTTAAAACTCCCATCACACTGAGGTATATTTTGGATTTCTTGATTGTATATGGAAGTCAATACAGTAGACTCTATAAGTGTGCATGGTTTTTTCCATAAACCTATGAAAAATACCTCCTCTCTTCCCCTTCCCAACATGGTTAGTTATCCAAAATAGCTCTTAAAATTTATGTAAAAATCATAAACAATAGGCTACTTTGGAGGTACCTAAAGCTTACCCTTTGTTATATTTTGAGGGAATCCTTGATTTAAGATTAGAGTATATATCTCAAACTCGTCATACACATGATTTCCCTCCTAATACTTAGCCCGTCACCCTTGGTTGTCCTTCTCTCAAAGTGGAATTTTATCTTTTAGTTCCTAGAAATAACAAAAATTTTCATACCTTTGCTTGAGATGATACCTGCTCTTCTCTACATTCCAGTTCTCCCTTGATCATGTCAACTTTAGCTCCGCACTTGTCGAGGACTTCAAGTGGTCGAAATGCTTCTCTATAGTAGGCAAGACATATGTTTGATTCCTCTATCATGGGGGATTCCTCTTCAAATGCCAGCTTCGGATTTCCTTTCCCATCACTAAGGAGCTCTCTTCCAAGTGGCCAAGAGGAACAGCTTAAGGGTTAGCCCACCTCTCCCTTTTCAATATGAAATATGGTACATCCAAGCTTATGGGGTCACTGACCTTTCCCTCTCCATTTTGCACGCTGCAACAATGTTCCTATAGAGAAATTGAAGCCTTATTGTCATCAAATTTGAATGGGCAGCTTGGATAGGGCAGCACCCTTGTCTCCATGAGGTCGCAGGTTCAAACCCTACGCCTCCCACTGCCATGTGTGCGCAATAACGGAGTAAATTGCATGCTCTGATATCAACTTTTACAATCGATTCTCTTTTACTTGCTTGTATGTTCATGGACGATCATCTACAACACAGAGAATGTACTTCTTTGAACCTCCTAGTCGCGGAGCTCTTCCTATATTATCATATGAGATAATATCCTCTTCATTCTTCTACCATAAGACATAATTCCAAATAGGTGCCATGTGGCATGTTTGCCACCTCACCCCAAGAGGTGTTCTCATACAACCTCTAAGATGTGACAGTTTTATATACTCGAAACCAGTTTTTAAGTATTTATGGACTTTAAATAGTCCTTGGGTATTGCTAAAAATCTATCATCATGTAAAATGGCCTCTCTCCATCCTATTCGAGAGAGTGAGTATATTTCTTATGATTTTAAAGCATTTCTGGCTAAGGCTGGGATAAACATTAATGCATATTGCTATATACACCTTAAAATGGATTTTTTGATAGGAGTAATAGGCATGTCATGTAAATGGAAAGAAATATGGTCAAACGTGAGCATTTACGAGATTTCTAGCTTGAGGCTATCCTATATGTAGTGTATATAATTAATTGGTGTTCAGTACGTTGTTGGATGCTTGATTTTCTAATGCTTAATGCATTTTGATATTTTCTTTGTGGTATTTTTGATGAGAAGGTTTATACATATCCCATTTGTAAAATATTGCTAGGTGGTATAATGCTTTTCAAATTTGCATATTCTATGTGGTATAATGCTTAGTTAATTACTAGCAAGTCATGTAACAATTTTATCTTCGGATGTAACTACTATGGTATTCGAATGTCTTCTTTCTTTCTTTCTATTCTATTCTGCTTGAGGAAGGGATTTGTGTTCTTTTCTTTTTTTCTTTCTTTCCTGCTTGAGGAAGAGATCTGTAATTGCTTCAACCAGGCATTCTGAGGATGTAACCCTCAGACTATTAAAAGAAAGTACCAATGATGAACGAAAACAGCGTCGTGGCTTGCGAATTGGAATTCGATTGACAATAGATTTTGCACTTAAAGATTGCAAATATATGGCCACTCCCGAATTCCAACGTAAATTGTTTTTAATTTCTATGTCAAATCTCTATGTTCATGCTTGGAAAGCGAATCATAACTCAATAGAATGAAAACACGTTTGAATGTCAATGTTTGTGCGGAGGCACATGATGAAAGGGTAAATCGTGATTCTACGTGATCAGTTTTATGTGGGATGCTTGAAGGAATCGTGAGTCGACGTGAGGGATTCCGCTTCTGCTGTTTGTGTCCTTCTCCAATCCCCGAATTCCAATATAAATTGCTCATATATTCTACGTTAAATCTCTATTTTCATGCTTCCCGAGAACTGAGGGTGAAAACCAACAAACATAACTCAGTAGAGTGATAACTTCTTTGATGTTTGTGGCTCATGATGGAGAGAAGTGGAGGCTCGTCATTCTACGTGAGGACTCCGCTTATTATTCCCCAAACATTTTTTTGAGAATAACCAACTGCGCAAGCATATAGATTGACTGGAAACTTTGAGAGTGATTAAGCATGTGAAATTCAAGATTTTTTGCGTATTTCAGATGGAAAAGTTTGGTATGCAAGCTTTGTCCATTTCAATCTTGCTAGTATGCTTTGCGTTAAAAAATTCTTAAATGGTATCCTCTCTCTCATCACTTTAGGAACCTTCGAAAAATGTATGTGAGGGTTTTATCATCCGTAAAATGTAGTATTCATCCTTCCCCAAAGAGGGTTTAATTAGAGCTACATATAAATTTCAGCTTGTTCATAGTGATGTGTGGGGTCCTATGGAAATATCTTCACTTGGGAATTACCTATCATTCCTATGCTTCATAGATCAACTTTCTAATTATGATACGTTTATACATTGGAAGCCATTTTTAAAGTGTTTATGTGCTTTGAGGAGTCATTGGTTTTAGCTAAAAATCTATCATTATGTAAAATGTATATTGTCTTCTTGATTGAGGGAGAGAGTATATGTCTTATGATTTTAATGCATTTTTCGCTAAGGCTGCGATATGACATCAATGCACAGTGCTCTATACACTTTAAAATGGATTTCCCGATAGGAAGAATAGGTAAATCATGTAAATAGAAAAATGTATGATCAAAATTCACAATTTACCACATATTTTTATGTGTGCAACGTATATACTTAATAGCTGCATATACATTAGTGCCTAAACAACAACAAAGAAAATTGGATCATAAGACTGTAATAGGCTATTATTTGTGTCATCCATAAATTAAAGTAATTTTTGTTAATCTTGATCTCTGTTTTTTTGTTGAAGACGTCTTTATGTCATTTGGATTGTGCTTAAGACAAGGGAAATTATTTTGATGATTTCTTTACTGCACCGTGATGAATTACAATCGTTCATAGAATTTTTTTCACTTGAACCTCATTGTGGCTTGAATTTACATCACTTGGAAATTAACATAACAAACCTCAATAGTGCTTTACATGAAGACTTATATGTATTAAACCTTGTTCTTTAGTGGAAAACGGCCATGATAAAAACGTATGCACAAGGCATTGGTTAGATTGAACAAAGCGCCATATGCTCGATATGAAAAGATACATGCCTAATTGCCAGCACATGGATTCGTGAAAAAATCAATAGAGAGCACCGAAAATGTTAAGCATGTAAGTGTGGTACTTCTTATCACTGTTGTATATGCAGATGATATGTTGTTCATTGGTCCTAATGTGAAGATTGAAAATATATGGCCACTCCTATAGAGAGAAGTTTAGGTTGATTCTTCATGATACTCCTGATGCATTTGATATTGTTCTCTATTAGTAGGTCGTTGGATGCTTGATTTTCTTATTCCTCACCCAGTTTGATATTCACTTTATTTTCTCTCTGATGAGAAGGTTTACGGATATCCCAGATATAAAACATAGAAGGGTAGTCAACCACATCTTTTGCGACTTAAGTAGTACCCAACTATTTGGGTCGTTGATTCCCAGCACGGATCTAAAGTGAAATGTTTTTTGACTCACAATTGATTGTTAGCTATGAGAGACATGTGCTTGCTACTAGTTTTTCCTTCATGCGTGGTAGCACATGCATATCTTGGATGAGTAAAAAGGCCACTTCTACATGTGTGGCTCAAATGCCTTTTGGTTTATTTACATGTTGGTTAGTCTTTTGATTCCAAATTCGTTACTGATAGTCAAAGCGCAATCGAGTGGTGAAGTGTAATATCCTTTTGTGAAGGAGAGCTAAAGACATCAGTTCGGCTTACATGCCGATAGAGGATAATGCTGGAAACATTTTAACTTACTTTTGTGGACCTTCACTACGCATCACTACTTAAGATTGTGCGGGCACTTTTTTCCCTCTTCAACAGCTTTTTTTTTTCCTTGATTTGTATATATTCCTCTAGATCTAAGGCTTACTTATCTTTTATATATTTCAAATTAGTAATACAAACTCCTTTCGGCGTACTCCGATCCTTCTGCAATCCCCAAATTCCAACATAAATTATTCTTATTTCATGCTTGCCGAGAACTGATGGTAAAAGCCAGCCGTACATAACTCAATAGAATGAAAACTTCTTTGATGCGTTTGAATGGCAATGTTTGTGCGGAGGCTCATGATGAAAGCGTAAATCGTGATTCTACGTGATCAGTTTTATGTGGGATGGTTCAAGAAATCGTGAGGGATTCTGCTTGTTATTCTCCGTAACCTCACATATGAACACAGCGATGAGTTGCGTTTTTTCTTCCGCGCTTTTTCGACGACGAAAGCGGACCTTCATCAAATCATTATATTATAAGCTTAGAGTTTCCCCGTAATTCCATACTACTGGCCGTAACTTCTGAAGTGGGCTCATCAGTAAAACTCACGTCCGTCACGTCCTCTTCGACAATGTGCACAGCGATGACGAAGGAAGAGCTCTGCACTGGAGCAGCTTCATCTGCAGACTCAAGCGCAGCGACCTCACGAATACAATGCACAAGCATATTCTTTCACATGCTTGAGAAGCTTCTCAGCGCGTGGGAGTGGTGCGTCCCATCGGAGGACTCATTCAATACAATAGTGAAAGCTATGATCTGACCTTTGAAGACGAAGCCGAATCCCTATGTGCGCATCGCCAACTTCATAGTTCAGGCATTATAGATTTAAAGTATGAAATTGGAGCTTTCTGACTGGTTCAAAACATTGAGCTGTGAAACAGAGTGATATGTGCATGCTCGAAACTATAGTTGCAGCGTCGTTTTCAAATTTGCATATTCTCTGTGGTATAATTCTTAGTTAATTACAAGTAGTCTTTCAAATTTGCTTGTCATGTAACATTCTCATCTTGGATGTAACTTCTATGGTATTCGAATGTCTTTCCAATGGGATGACCTAAACGGACCTCTTCCATTTTCCTTTCTTACTTTCTTTCTATTCTGCTCCGTCAGGAAGGTATTTGTATTCTTTTCTCTCATGCTTGCTTCTCGGCTCAGTACGAACGTCTCAGTACGAAGATATCACCACACCATCAGACGAATACTATCTCTTACATCAGACGAATACTATCTCTTACATCAACAGCGTCGTGGCTGGAGTATATCGTGCGAAACAGCTTGCGCGCGAATTGGAATATCAAGATTGACAGAGATGAGCAAGGGGAAAGTTCACTAAGATAAACTATCATCTGACACATCTTGCCAATTGGAATATCAAGATTCCCCATCGACGGAGTTCGATTGATATAGATGAGTAGGGGGAAAGCTCACAAATGTCAATCGAATTCCATCGATGACACAGATGTCGATGGAGGGAATACGTTTTTTCCTTTCGCGCTTTTCAACGACAAAAGCAGACCAGTATCAAATCACTATATTCTAAGCTTAGAGTTTCCCTGTGGTTCGCCATCGACGGAATTCGATGAGCACGGACAGAGCTCACTATGATAAACCATCGTCTGAGACAGCTTGCGAAGTGGAAAGCTCACGAATGTCAATCGAGGGAATGCGATTTAGATAGATGAACAAGGGGAAAGCTCACTATGATCAACCAGATCTGTGCAATCAACAAAGATGCTGTTCATCGCAAGGAACTTTTCTTATAACTAGTATTTTCGGCTATGCTTCCAATATGGTTAACGCAGGATGAATTATTAATTTTAAATTAATGTACACATATTCTGTACTCGTACTTCTCTTGTCCGAATAAATTTGTGTTGTTCGAATAGAGTACTCCTCTCTAGATACCCATAGAGTACTGCGAATATGATAATGATCCAGAAAAATAGCCATGTGCTTTCACCAACTACCTTCAAGAGTTTAGCATGCGATGAAATAATTTGATAATCGGACTTAAAAGAATTTTTAATGGGTTATGAACTTTTTTGGGGCCTTCATCATTTAACCACTTCTTTAGTTAAGGTGTCTAATCTTGAATCTAATATAAATGTTCAGTTCCCAATCCTCATAGGTTGAGCTATGGAAAGGCTAGAAAACATGATCTTGAACCAATTTGAGTTTCACCATGATCTAGTGGACATTAAGGATGTGGAGTGATTTCCTTGTTCTAAACTGGAATGGCACATGGATGTGTGCAAGCCTTGACCTGATAGAGGTTGCATTAGATAGAATATCATTGAAATGTTGGGTTCCCCCTACCTCTCCCAAATCTTGGACCTAGTTGTGTTTGATGAATACCCATTTCCTCACTTTTAGGCCTTACCAAAAGAATAGAAAAGCTCCCTAGTTTGATGTTGATCCTTCTGCCTTCTCCCTCCCTTAAGTTCAACATGAAATTACCACCACGTCAAACTAGACTTTCAACACTTACAATTCTCTTTCCACATGTTGGGATGATGTTAGTCAAGCTAGCAAAAAATACTCTATGCAAGACAAAGAAGAAAATCTAAACAATATGTCAAGTAAGAGGAAAAAGCTTTATTGGAGACTCCACCATCTCCAAAAAGAAGTCCAACGAGGAGATTCTCATGGCCAAAACAAACTTCCTATGATTAAGAGTATGCTAAACCTGAACACGGAATTAGGAGAATGAATTTTCATATGTTTTCAAACTAACAAGCTATACAAAGAAAGGTGCAGACTACTTAAGAGGAAACAAAGTAAAGAACTCATACATTACATGATTGACAACAAGGGGGTTGAGTACAATATAGACCAAGAAAATGAAGTGTCAATTTTCAATCACTTCTACCAACTCCTTGGAGTGTCTACTCCACTCTCACATGTACAAGAGACTCTTGAAGGCAACTCATTCTCTCGTTAAAGGGGAAATCCTAGGGTTTGATGACCTCATGAAGAAGTTCGCTAAAGCATTCAATAATGTTCTCTTACTTGCTCTCTGCTTGGTTTGGTAGGAGGCGTTGCGATTTGGTGCATTATTGGACTACCTTAACAAAGGGGTCATCAAACATGTACATAGAAGGACATGAAAACCAGGATTAATAGCAAGTGACCTATTACAATGCTCAAAGTGGGCTCTAAGGTCTTTGTGAACCATATTGGGGGGCACTTCCACTCGTGGATCTATTAGGAGCGGGAAGTATATTTTAAGGGGGAGTCCATCCTAGATGAAATAATTGATGTTTGCGAAGGTATTGAATGTGCACAAGAAACGGATCACAATGCGATTTTTCTCTTTATTGAAAACTTATTATAGATTTGAGTAGAATTTCATTCTTCAATCACTAAAAGCCACTAAATGTGAAGCAAAATTGTTGAAGATGATTATTGTGCTTACAGGGATTGTGACCGCTAGTATAACCATCAATGGCCAGCTTAGTAAGGCGATTTGCTTAAATAGATCTATCATAAAAGAATACGTGCTCACCTTACTGATCTTCACTATTTGCATTGATGGATTAGACCATCCATGCGCAGTGAGGCCACATTGTTCATCTCCATCTTCTTGTAGCTCAAATCCAGTGATTAATTAACTCTTTCTTGATGAAACTATTGTGTTTAACATAATTATTCTCACTATAGGCAAGGATGAGCACCACCTAAAGAAGGTTCTCTTCCTCAATTTCAATCCTTGGAAACCTAAGAATGATATGACAATCTTGAATGAGTGTATTTCATGAAGGTTATGACGAGAAAAACACACGATTCTTAAATGCACACACACACACACACACACACAAGGTACATACAAGAAGTAGATCAATGTAAGTAAGTTGATGTATTTTACCAAAGCTCAAATGTTTTAATCATAATCTATTCAGATCTCAAAACTCTAAGAAAAATATAAGAGAAATTTGAATAGGCTCTCCTCAAGCTCAAGAACTCATTGGCTTTACATACTTCCTCTTCTTCTATTTCTGCCTTCTCCTCCAGCAAGAACTTGTCCATGTGTGCCTTGTACACTACCAAGAAATGCCTCCCTGTCGCATTTGATGTCCCTAACAAATGCTTCTTGAAAGGAGTTGAAAATATAGTTTTGTCGGAGGTCTAGGTCTAGGGAATGATCATTAACCTGAATGCTTCTAACAAGATCTACCTCTAGTATAGGGCAATTGATAGCTATGGGTGTGGTTGGGTTGTCGATACATGTAGTGTGCTGAGTATTGCATTTAATCGCACATGAAGAGTTGTGAAAAATGTTCTTGCCTACAATTGAACACTTGTAAGTGGTACTCCCAAAAGCTTGTAGTGAAACTTTCTTTGAAGATTTGCTTATAGCAAGTTGGGGAGTATTGGACTCAGTGATGTCATGCATAGCAGACTTTCATGGATGTCATCATACTCACATCATAAACTAGAACAAGATCTCCATTCTCAAAACTCAAGGTCTAGAGTTATGGTGCTTTTACCTTTTAGAATACCTTAAAGGTTTTTTGCATTAGATCAAAAATTTTTATTTGCATGCATAGCATGATATCTGTCATTTGGTGTAGGAGATGTAGCCAATAGTGAATCGGTGGGCCCTATGGTGATGTAGGATAAGAAAAGCTAACCTTGTTGTGATTCTCTAATTTTATTGCAAATGGGGCCATGTGCATGCTCTAGGGATGGGATATTAGCATACACTATACAATATATGGAGAGCCACTTTTGTGCATGTTTACACCTCATGAGGTAAGTCTTGCGGCTGAGACTACATTGCATGAGTAAGCAATTGTCTACTAATGCACATTGTCTTTTCATTATACTCTGCTAGAATCATAAAGTATGGCATGTATTATAGTTTTTTGTGGAATATACTATCGTGGGGTTAGCTTTGGAAAGTAAGGACCTGAAGGATGGATTCTTCCAAATTCCTCTATGGCTTTCATCTAGGTTGATTGTGGGAGTTCGAATGTGTCTTGACCTTCCTTGGTAACTCAATAATCTATTGTTGTTTCTTGTTTAGATTCTTACTCATAATATTGTTCCACTAGCATTTCAAGGAGTGCCTTGGGTTCATGGATTTCAAAAGGTGATGTTGGTATGTCAAGATTGGGATGTGATGCAAGTTCACACTTCATTTGAGTGAGTTCTCTTGGAAGATATTCAAGTTCCTTAATGAATGGAATGGTGGTAGTGATAATGGTCGTTGCATCTTACATAGGCATCTGAGGGCAACATGAGCAATTCCTAAGGCTTCAAACTCATCTATGAGCTTATCATGGGCTTCCAATAGTTCCATGTAATGCTCCAGTTGATTTTGAGCTACTTGCTTGAAACCATGAAGGAAACATAAGGGCACTTGACATGTCTATTGTTACTTCAAAGTTATCTCTATTATGTTCTTGTAGCATGTGAATCTCCTATCATGCTGCACCTAGATTTCCGCATAAAATACTCATATTTCTAGATGATAGGGAATTTCTGTCCATCTAAGCAAGTAATTCTTTGTCATTCTCTCCAACTAGCTATTTAATTTCTGTTGCTACTTCTAATTCTAGTGTATGATTTGCATATTTGAGTTATGTGTACTATGCATTAAGAGAGGAGCTTTCTATGCTAGGAGAATTAGTTTGGGATTGTAGAGCTACAACATTTTCTTCCAAATTTGCATGGTTTTTTCCTAAGCTTGTAAATTCCTCTTGTAGTTGTTATGTACATGTGATGATTTGTTGAATTGTGTTATCTGCAAATGAAGAGGCATAGAAGGTATTGAAGCACATGAATGGACTGTCATGCATTGTAGATGCAATGGGGTTGGGAGTGGGGATGGTAGATTGGATATGAATGTAAGTGTGTTATTTCTCTTGCTCGCTTTTCTTGTTAGTAGAAATGTCCTACAGGAAGATATCAATAAAGCACCCCTAATATGTATAAATGATGAGCTGAAACAACATCATGGTCAGATTTTTCTTAGAGTTTCTAGATTTGATTAGATTATCGTTGTATGATTTGAGCTTTGGTAAAAGAAAATAAACTTCTTTCCATTGATCTAATTCTTGTTTGTACCTTGTGCGTGCGTGTATGCATGTGGGGATCGTTTGTTCTTTTCACTATAACCTTCATGAACTAATTTTCATATCATCCTCAGGTTTGCAATTATTGAAATTAAGGACGATAACCTTCTTGAGGTGCTACGCATCCTTGCCTATATTGAGAGTCATTATGTTAAACACATTAGGTTCATCAAGGAAGAGTTAACTAGTCTTTGGATTTTAGCTATCAGTGTGTATGTGTGTATGTGTATGCATATGCATATGTATGTATATGCATTTGTGTATGCATATGCATGTGTGTATGCATATGCATTTGTGGATGTGTATGCATATGCATTTGTGTATGCATATGCATTTGTGTATTCATATGCATTTGTGTATGTGTATGCATGTGTGTATGCACATGGATGTGTGTATGCATATGCATGTGTGTATGCATATGCATGTGTGTATGCATATGCAATGTGTGTATGCATATGCATGTGTGTATGCATATGCATGTGTGTATGCATATGCATGTGTGTATGCATATGCCTGTGTGTATGCATATGCAATTGTGTATGTGTATGCATTTGTGTATGCATATGCATGTGTGCTTTGATATGCATGTGTGTATGCATATGTATTTGTGTATGTACATGCATTTGTGTATGCATATGCATGAGTGTATGCATATGCATGAGTGTATGCATATGCATGAGTGTATGCATATGCATTTGTGTTGTTTGTATGTGTGTATGTGTATACACTTGTGTATGTGTGTGTGCATATACATGTGTGTATGCATATGCATGTGTGTATGCATATACATGTGTGTATGCATATGCATGTGTGTATGCATATTCATTTGTGTATGCATATGCATGTGCATATGCAGGCATTTGTGTATGTGTATGCATGTGTGTATGCATATGCATGTGTGTATGCATATGCATGTGTGTATGCATATGGATGTGTGTATGCATATGCATTTGTGCATGCATGTATGTGTGTATGCATATGCATGTGTGAATGCATATGCATGTGTGTGTATACACATGTGAGTGTGTATGTATACGTATATCTCTCTCTATGTTTCTCTAGATCTCTCTCTTTCTTTCATCTCTCTCTCTAGATCTCTCTCTTTCTTTCATCTCTCTCTCTCTAGATGTCTCTTTTTCATTCATCTCTGTCTCTATGTCAGTCGAAAACAAAACAATCACTTACATTGATGTAATTGTTTGAATCGTTGTCATCAAAATCCACTTAAAGTTGTCCTTCCTTAAATTTCCAAAGACTTGATGCCAAAATCTCTTGCAAAATTAAAGAGAGAAGATATTAGAAAAGGAAAGACATAGAGTAAGAAAAAAGAGTGCTATAGTATGTTGGATATACTTACCAAAACTTTAGATCTAGAAGAATAGAGGTGTACGTACAGAGAGGGAGAAAGAGAGAGAGAGAGAAAGAGAGAGAGAGAGAGAGAAAGAGTGACAAACAAAGCGATGTTGCTTGCATGCAAATTCGACAATAGAAGATTCAGTTTCAAAACGTAATGAATGTCGAATTTTGCTCTCGGGCTCGCTTCAAAGAATGTGTCGGTAAGAGCGTTGATATAGTCATCAGTATGAGCATCCATAGTTTCCATTCATTTATCGACACTTATACTGATGCTTATACAGATGCTCTGTTCTAAAGCAAAAAACTTTTAAGATATTCGAAAAGTTAAAAGCTTCATAAGTTAGGACATTGAGTTTCGAGAATGGAGATCTTGATCTATTTTATGATATGACTAGGATGACATCCATGAAATTCTGCTACACATGACATTACTAAATCAAATACTCCCAAGCTTGCTATAAGCAATTCTTCAAAGAGATTTTCACTATAGGCTTTTGGGAGTGCCACTTACAAGTATTCAATTGTAGGCTAAATCATTTTTAACAACCCTTCATGTGGGATCAAATGCAATTCTCAGCACACTACATGTATTGAGAACTCAACACACCCATAGCTATCAATTGGCCTATACTAGAGGTAGATCTAGTTAGAAGCATTTAGATTAACGATTATTCCCTAGACCTAGACCTCCGAAAAACTATATTTTCAACTCCCTTCAAGAAACATTTGTTAGGGACATCAAATGCAAGAGGGAGGTATTTCTTGGTAGTGTACAAGGCACACATTGACAATGTCTTATTGGAGGATAAGGCAGAAATAGAAGAAGAGGAAGTATGTAAAGCCAATGAGTCCTTGAGCTTGAGGATCTCAGTTAGAGTCTACCTACAAATTTCACCATTTTTGGATCCTATTAGAACTTTTCTTAGAATTTTCAGATTTGAATAGATTATGATTGTAAGATTTGAGCATTGGTAAAATACATCAACTTACTTACATTGATCTACTTCTTTTCTGTACCTTGTGTGTGTGTGCACGCATGTGGGGATCATGTGTTCTTCTCACCATAACCTTCATGAATTACACTCATTCAAGATTTTCATATCATTCTTAGGCTTCCAAGGATTGAAATTGAGGAGGAGAAATTTCTTAAGGTGGTACTCATCCTTGCCTATAGTGACAATAATTATGTTAAATAGACCTCTTAACCAAATTGCCTTACAGAGCTGGCCATTGATGGTCATACTAGCAGTGACAATCCCCATAAGCAAAAAAATCATCTTTAGCAATCTAGCTTCATAGTTAGTGCCTTTTAATGATTGAAGAATGAAATTCCACTCAAATCTATAATAAGCTTTTAGGAATTCAAGATAGAAAAAAATAGCATTGTGATCCATTTCTTGTGCACATTCAATACCTTTGCAAACATCAATCATTTCCTCTAGGATGGACTCTCTCTTAAAATAAACTTCCTAATCCTTATACATCCACGAGTGGAAGTGCCACCCAATATGGTTTGTAGAGACCTTAGAGCCCACTTTGAGCATTGTAATACGTCACTTGCTATTAATCCTGGTTTTAGTGTCATTCTATGTATCTGTTTGATCACCCTTTTGTTAAGGTAGTTCAATAACGTACCAAATCTCAAAGCCTCCTAGCAAACCAAGTAGAGAGAAACTAAGAGAGCTTTATTGAATGCCTTAGTAAACTTGTTCATGAGGTCATCAAAACCTAGGATTTCCCCTTTAAGGAGAGAATGAAGAGCCTTCAAGAGTCTCTTGTACATGTGAGAGTGGAGAAGACACTCCAAGGAATTGGTAGAAGTGATTCAAAATTGACACTTTATTTTCTTGGTCTATAGTGTACTCAACCCCCTTGTTGTCAATCATGTAATGTATCAGTTCTTTACTTTGTTTCCTCTTAAGTAGTCTGCTCCTTTCTTTGGATAGCTTGTCAGCTTGAAAACATATGAAAATTCTTTCGCCTAATTGCATGTTCCTATTGGAGCATACTCTTGATCGAAGGAAGTTTGTTCTAGCCATGATATTCTCCTCTTTGGAATTCTTTTTGGAGATGGTGGAGTCTCCAATAAATCTTTTTCTTCTTACTTGAAATAATCTTTAGATTTTCTTTCTTTTCTTCCATAGAGTATTTTTTGCTAGCTTGACTAACATCACCCCAACTTGTGGCAAGAGATTTGTAAGTGTTGAAATTCTAGTTCTATGTGGTCGTAATTTCATATTGAACTAAGGGGAGGGAGAAGGTGGAAGGATCAACATCAACTCAGGGAGCTTTTCTATTCTTACGGTAAGGCCCAAACGTGAGGACTTGGGTAGTCATCAAACACAACTAGTTCCAAGATTTGGGAGAGGCAGGGGGGACCCATTCAATGATATTCTATCTAGTACAACCTCTATCAGGTCTAGGCTTGTGCACATCCATGCGCCATTCTAGTTTAGAGCAAGGAACTCATTCCACATCCTTAATGTCCGCTAGATCATGGTGAAACTCAAATTGGTTCAAGATGATGTTTTGTAGCGTGTCCATAGCTAAATCTCTGAGGAATGGGAACCTAACATTTCTATTAGAGTCAAGATTAGACACCTTAACTAAAGAAGTGGTTAAATGATGATGGCTCGGAAAAAACTCATACCCGATAAAAAATTCTTTTAAGTCTGATTATCAATTTATATCATCGCATGCTAAACTCTTGAAGGTAGATGATGAAAGCACATGGCTATTTTTTTCATCATGATCATATTCTTAGTACTCTGTTGGTATAAAGAGGAGTACTCTATTCAAACAACCACAAATTTATGCGAACAAGAGAAGCACAAGTACATAATATTTGTACATTAATTTAAAATTAATAATTGATCATGTGTTAACCCATACTGAAATACCACATTTGTAGTTCAATGCATCAAAAACGTGTGACGCTTAATTCCTTCCAATGTGAAGCACAACAGTGTAGAGATCATTTCCACCAAAATCTGACCTTAATAAGTTGAAGAGGATCCTTAGAGACTTACTACGAGAAACATGGGAACCATGGAAAAATTGTACGCCTATTTTATAGAAATTCTTTTAAAGCCTGCATCTCTAGATTAAACAGCATAACAAATGTCTCATCATCTTTGTATTCATATGTGATGCCAAGATTTGATCCAGAATGTGATGAACCTGAAACATGAAGAAGTGGAGAACTCAGAAGGTCATCAAGACACAAATGGTAACCTACAAGGTATAGCTATGACACTTCTTTTTTTACTACTAAAGACTATGCTTACATGGTGAAAGCAAATGAAGACCCTTCTACATATGAAGAGGCAAAAGGTAAGGAAAATTGGAAGAAAGCTATGTAGGAAGAGTATGATGCATTGATGGAGAATGAGACATGGGATTTGGTTCCTAAACGAAATGGTCAGAAGATCATTGGGTGCAAGTGGGTCTACAAGACAAAGAGGTATGCACATGGAAGTGTGTCTAGATATAAAGCTAGACTTGTTGTGAAAGGTTTTGCTCAAACATATGGTATATATTATGATGAGACCTATAGTCCTATGGCAAAGATGACAACTATTCGGACACTCATAGTCATTGCTGCATGTAAAGGTTGGAGATTATGTCAATTAGATTTGAAGAATGCTTTTCTTAATTGTTATATTTCAGTGATGTTTTCATGGAGCAACCACAAGGGTTTAGAGATAAAAGGTATTTAGAATATGGATTTAAGCTCAAGATAGCTTTGTATGGTTTGAAGCACGCCCCAAGGGCATGGAATTATAGACTTGTAAAGTTCTTGAAGGAACTTGGTTTCCAAGTATCTAAAGCTGATAGTAGCTTGCTTATCAAAGCAAGTGATGATGGGTTTATTTACATGTGCAAATATTTCGATGATATAATCCTTACAGCTATAGATGCGAAGGGCATACAAAACCTCAAGAAACAAATGGAGAAAGAGTTCAAGATTAGTGACTTGGGAGACTTGTCATATTTCTTGGGCATGGAGATCTCATATACTCAACATGGAGTGTATGTAACTCAAGAAAGGTATTTGAAGAACTTCTTGATCAAGTTTAAAATGGAAGATTGAAGGGTAGCACCTACTCCAATGGAGGTGAATCATAAGTTGGGCAGATATGGAGGAGAAGAATTCAAGGATATGAAGTTATATCAAAGTCTACTTGGTAGTCTAATCTATGGTACATTAACTAGGGTTGATTTTTCATATGCAGTTGGAATGTTGTCTCAATTCATGCATTGTCATAGAAAAGAACATTGGGTTGTAGGACAAAGAGTGTTGAGATACATTAAGGGCATACTCAAGGAAGGTTTGTATTATGGTTTTACATCTGATACAAACATCAACATATATAGTGATATAGATTGGGCAGGTAATCCTGATGATAGGAGATCAACTTATGGACACTTGTGTTATGTGGGAGATAAGTTAATCTCTTTGTTTTCTAAGAAGCAACACACAATTGCTTTATCATCTATAGAGGCAAGGTATAAAGGTATGGTTGAAGCTGCAAAGGAAGTCATATGGTTGAAGACTCTCATGAAGAGTTTTAACATCATTCAAAGTACACCCACTATTTTTAGAGATAACATGAGCTCATTTTATCTAGCTACTAACCCTGTTTTTCATGCTAGTACTAAACACATTGAGATTCAGTATCACTTCTTAACAAAGAGGGTGATTGATAAGGAGATTGAAGTCATACATACTTCAACAAAAGATCAGGTTGCAGATATGCTAACCAAAAGCTTGGATGGACCAAAGCTACAAAGATTTAAAGACATGGCACGTATAAAGAAGATAGAAAAAACCTTAGTTGATGTTTGCAGGGGAGCTGTTTATGCAAGTCAACCACGAATTGATGTTTTGGATAAAGACTTGAAGTCAAAATAAGAAGAAAAGATCAACAATTCAAGATTGAAGATAGAGTATGTTCAGGAAATGTAGACTTGTATACATATGTACATTAATTTGTAGTTATCTCACTTATAACTTTTGTTTGGTCATGAGCTTCCACATATACCTCTATATATACAAGTAGAAAATCAGGACGAGTATGAGAAAACATGAGATGAGAAGAACTAGAAGTTGTAATAGTCATTGGACACTTGAGAAGTAAGGAAGAACTCTCTCATCATTTAGATGTAAAGTTTTTTGAATAGAAGAAAATGTTGCACCTAATATTTTGATACGTTCACCCTTTGTGTTTGATCATTTCAAGAATCCTTTTTTAGATGTCTAACTCCATAGTTAATGCTTCTATGGTTAAGATTTGAGAGCCTAATTGTAAGCAGGCTGAGAGAATTATGTGTAGGAACATTTGTATGTGAAGAAGGGTTGACTGTGTTTTGAAATAGGCACGATCTCGATGGTCAAAGAATTAATCAGTACTCAGTGCATTATGTAATTTTCTGAACAAATCAGGATTCAAAATCTAAGTTGTAAGGTAAGCCATCTATGGTTAAAAGCATTTGCTTAAACAGGTTCTGGTTTGGGAGAACTGTGTGTTAGAAGTTACAGGTGTCAAGATTGACTCTACAAGAGGAGAGTTTCAGACATAGGTAGATTGTTTGGATCATTTGTCAAGATCTACTTAATGTTTTGAGAAGATTTAACTTGCAGAAAGTGGAGAATCTTCAAAAAAAACTTTGTGCAAAGTTTTGTAGAAAATTTTACACATGTAATCAATCAATAAGTGAGTTATGTGCAGTAGACGTTATGAGTAGTGACTCTCTTCACACTTAGTTCAAAATTTTGATAATCTGGTATTGATCCTCCAAATTGGTAAAGGTTTTGAGTTATTCTTTATATGGAAGTGTTCTAACATCAAGGATAGTTTGTTCTTTTGGATATTAACACTCTCCATCACTCTATTGGTATCTAGAGAGGAGTACTCTATTTGAACAACAACAAATTTATTCGAACAAGAGAATCACAAGTACAAAATATTTGTACATTAATTTGAAATTAATAATTGATCATGCATTAACCCATACAGAAATAGCTCATTTTTAGTTCAATGTGTCGAAAAGGTACGATGCTTAATTCCTTGGGAAGTTTGATTTTTCTACAATCATCCAACATCTCTACTTATAATGGAAACTTTATTGCTTGGATTATATAGGCTATAAACTTTCTAATTAAGATCATAGCCGATTGATATGCATTTTTTTGCCTTTGGATCTTATTTGCCTATGATTTGTGAAGGCATCTGTGCGTATGCTATGCACCCAAAGATCAATGGTATGAAGATCACGACTTGAATGCCCTTTGACTATCAATAAAGATGTTGGTATGAAAAAGACTAACCAACATGTACATTAGCCAAAAGAGTCGGAGCCACACACACTCGACAATATCTATGGAAACTTCCCTATACCCAACGTGAGAGGTAGAAGTGGCCTCTTTGCTCATCCAAGATATGCATCCGCTACCAAGCATGAAGGAAAAGATAGCAGCAAGTCAATTGATATGCATTGTTTTGCCTTTGGATCTTATTTGCCTATGATTTGTGAAGGCATCTATGCATATGCTATGCACCCAAAGATCACTTCTTTAGTGATGAATATGAAAAACGCCACCACAAGCAGCAAGCTAATGTGATATTAGAGCACCTCTATAATCACCAATATCTTGCAAATACTAAAACTCAACCTTGTTAAGGCTTCATTCTAGTGCATTTTCGATGACTTTTCGGTTCCTTTTTGGTGGTTTATAATTTCTTTCCGGTGCCTTTTAAGTGGTTTATAATTTCTTTTTGGTGAGTTTCTGATGGTTTAGGATTTCTTTCTGATGGCTTTCTGATGTTGAAAACTTTTAGAAAACACAGAATCTAGTGTCCTATTGGTCCTCCACCTGGGCTTCACTATACCAAAAATCTAAATACTGAACTTCATCAACTTGACATATCTTCATAGTTGAATATAATTTTTTGAGTACACATTCTGGTTTCCAAAGATCTTCCATTCATCTGCAGTAAAGGATAATAACTTCACAGTGATCTTATCATTTAGGAAAGTTTCTCACTATATATATTCAAAAAAAGATTCTAACAAAATAAAAAATAACCTTGAAAGACTCGTAACTATAACTAACATTTAGACAATTATGAAAACAATTGGATTTCTTCTTCCAACCAACTGGCACAAGACCAACCCTTTAGCTTATGGAGACTCAAATATATCTTATAAGTATGCCATAAGTGCAATAAAATGCACTATGTACTTTGGAGCATCAAGGAGAAAGAGTCGATACAATTCAGATAGGTTTGCACATTGAACAGCTCAAAAACTTACTATCTTTAGATAAGACAATGAGCTCAAATGCTCATAGCAACCAGCATGATTAGAATTAGAGACAATCTTTTTATGGTAGGGATACACACAGTGTTGAGTGCATAGAATGCACAAGATTACGAGGAATAAGCAAAATATGCTTTTGGAATGAATGAGACGGTGGTACCTCCTATTGTTTAGGAATATAATGGGTTGGCCACAAGACAAAAAAACTGAGATTTATCCCAATTTGCTAAACCAAATGCTTTGAAAATATACATGCATAAGCTAGACACTAGTATCTTTCCAATGAGACCTCGCTTATCCAATTTGAAGCTTAGTAGAGAGAGAAGAATATTGATATATTTAGGTAGTGATGTGTGTGAACACACTATGACCACCGCGGCACTTTTTTCCTTCTTTAGGAGGTTTTCCCCCCTTACTTCTATATATGACTATAACCCTAATGGGTTCCTTATCTTTGGACATTCTAGTGGTAATACATTCAGTATTGTGTGTTGTGATTGACAACAAGGGGGTTGAGTACAATATAAACCAAGAAAATGAAGTGTCAATTTTCAATCACTTCTACCAACTCCTTGGAGTGTCTACTCCACTCTCACATGTACAAGAGACTCGTGAAGGCAACTCATTCTCTCCTTAAATCGGAAATCCTAGGGTTTGATGACCTCATGAACAAGTTTACTAAAGCATTCAATAGCGTTCTCTTACTTGATTTCTGCTTGGTTTGGTAGGAGGCGTTGCAATTTGGTGCATTATTGGACTACCTTAACAAAGGGGTGATCAAACGTGTACATAGAATGACATGAAAACCAGGATTAATAGCAAGTGACCTATTACAATGCTCAAAGTGGGCTCTAAGGTCTTCGTGAACCATATTGGGGGGCACTTCCACTCGTGAATCTATTAGGAGCGGGAAGTATATTTTAAGTGAGAGTCCATCCTAGAGCAAATAATTGATGTTTTCAAGGGTATTGAATGTGCACAAGAAATGGATCACAATGCTATTCTCTCTTTATTGAAAACTTATTATAGATTTGAGTGGAATTTCATTCTTCAATCACTAAAAGCCACTAAATGTGAAGCCAGACTGTTAAAGATGATTATTTTGCTCATGGGGATTGTCATCGCTATTATAACCATCAATGGCCATCCTAGTAAGGCGATTTGCTTAGAGGTCTATCATAAAAGGATACATGCTCACCTTACTGATCTTCACTATTTGCATTGATGGATTAGACTATCCATGCCCAGTGAGGCCACATTCTTCATCTCTATCTTCTTGTAGCTCAAATCCAATGATTAATTAACTCTTTCTTAATGAAACTATTGTGTTTAACATAATTATTCTGACTATCGACAAGGATGAGTACCACCTAAAGAAGGTTCTCCTCCTCAGATTTAATCCTTGGAAACATAAGAATGATATGACAATCTTGAATGAGTGTATTTCATGAAGGTTATGGTGAGAAAAACACACGATCCCCAAATGCACAC
This sequence comes from Ceratopteris richardii, assembly GCA_020310875.1. Lineage (NCBI taxonomy): Eukaryota > Viridiplantae > Streptophyta > Polypodiopsida > Polypodiales > Pteridaceae > Ceratopteris > Ceratopteris richardii. Next base: position 58,828,683 of record CM035429.1, read on the forward strand.
ACACACAAGGTACACACAAGAAGTAGATCAATGTAAGTACGTTGATGTATTTTACCAAAGCTCAAACCTTACAATCATAATCTATTCAAATCTCAAAATTCTAAGAAAAATCTAAGAAAATTTTGAATAGGCTCCAAAATGAAGAAATTTGTAGCTAGACTCTAACTAAGATCCTCAAGCTCAAGAACTCATTGGCTTTACATACTTCCTCTTCTTCTATTTCTTCCTTCTCCTCCAGCAAGAACTTGTCCATGTGTGCCTTGTACACTACCAAGAAATGCCTCCCTCTCACATTTGATGTCCCTAACAAATACTTCTTGAAGGGAGGTAAAAATATAGTTTTGTCGGAGGTCTAGGTCTAGGGAATAATCATTAATCTGAGTGCTTCTAACAAGATATACCCCTAATATAGTGCAATTGATAGCTATGGGTGTGGTTGGGTTGTCGATACATGTAGTGTGCTGAGTATTGCATTTAATCGCACATGAAGAGTTGTGAAAAATGTTCTTGCCTACAATTGAACATTTGTGAGTGGTACTCCCAAAAGCTTGTAGTGAAACTTTCTTTGAAGGTTTGCTTATAGCAAGTTGGGGAGTACTTGACTTAGTGATGTCATGTGTAGGAGACTTTCATGGATGTCATCGTACTCATATCATAAACTAGAAAAAGATCTCCATTCTCAAAAATCAATGTCCAGACTTATGGTGCTTTTACCTTTTAGAATACCTTAAAAGTTTTTTGCACTAGATCAAACATTTTTACTTGCATGCATAGCATGAAATCTGTCATTTGGTGTAGGAGATGTAGCCAATAGTGAATCCGTGGGCCCTATGGTGATGTAAGATAAGGAAAGCTGACTTAGTCGTGATTCTCTAATCTTACTGCAAATGGGGCCATGTGCATGTTCTAGGGATGGGATATTAGCATAGTCTATACAATATGTGGAGAGTCACTTTTTTGCATGTTTACACCTTAGGACATAAGTCTTGCGGCTGAGACTACATTGCATGAGTAAGCAATTTTCTAGTAATGCACATTGTCTTTTCATTATACTCTGCTAGAATCATAAAGTACGGCATGTATTATAGTTTTTTGTGGAATATACTATCGCGGGGCTAGCTCTGGAAAATAAGGACATGAAGGATGGATTCTTCCAAATTCCTCTATGGCTTTCATCTAGGTGGATCATGGGAATTCGAATGTGTCTTGACCTTCCTTGGTAACTCAAAAATCTATTGTTGTTTCTTGTTTAGATTCGTACTCATAATATTGTTCCACTAGCATTTCAAGGAGTTCCTTGGGTTCATGGATTTTAAAAGGTGATGTTGGTATATCAAGAATGGGATGTGATGCAAGTTCACACTTCATTTGAGTGAGTTCTCTTGGAAGATATTCAAGCTCCTTAATGAATGGAATGGTGGTAGTGATAGTGGTCGTCACATCTTACATAGGCATCTGAGGGAAACATGAACAATTCTTAAGGCTTCAAACTCATCTATGAGCTTATCATGGGCTTCAAATAGTTCCATGTAATGCTCAAGTTGATCTTGAGCTACTTCCTTGAAACCATGAAGGGATCACAAGGGCACTTGACATGTCTATGGTTACTTCAAAGTTATCTCTATTATGTTCTTGTAGCATTTGAATCTCCTCTCATGTTGCACCTCGATTTCCGCATAAAATACTCATATTTCTAGATGATAGGGAATTCATGTCGATCTTAGCGAGTAATTCTTTGTCATTCTCTCCAACTAGCTATTTAATTTGTGTTGCTACTTTTAATTCTAGTGTATGGTGTGCATATTTGAGTTATGTGTACTAATCATTAAGAGAGGAACTTTCTATGCTAGGAGAATTAGTTTGGGATTGTAGAGCTACAACATTTTCTTCCAAATTTGCATGGTGTTTTCCTAAGCTTCTAGATTCCTCTTGTAGTTGTTATGTACATGTGATGTTTTGCTGAATTGTGTTATCTGCAAACGAAGAGGCATAGAAGGGATTGAAGCACATGAATGGACTTTCATGTATTGTAGATGCAATGGGTTTGGGAGTGGGGATGGTAAATGTGGATATGAATGTAAATGTGTTATTTCTCTTGCTGGCTTTTCTTGTCAGTAGAAATGTCCTACAGGAAGATATCAATAGAGCACCCCTAATATGTATAAATGATGAGCCGAAACAGCATCCTGGTTAGATTATTCTTAGAATTTTGAGATTTGATTAGATTATCGTTGTATGATTTGAGCTTTGGTAAAAGAAAATCAACTACTTTCCATCGATCCAATTCTTGTTTGTACCTTGTGCGTGTGTGTATGCATGTTGGTATTGTTTGTTCTTCTCACCATAATCTTCATGAACTACACTCATTCACGATTTTCAAATCATCCTCTGGTTTTCAATTATTGAAATTAAGGAGGATAACGTTCTTGAGGTGCTACTCATCCTTGTCTATATTGACAGTCCTTATGTTAAACACATTAGGTTCATCAAGGAAGAGTTAACTAGTCTTTGGATTTTAGCTATTAGGAAGATAGAGATGAAGAATGTGGCCTCCATGGGCATGGATAGTTTAAGCCATCAATATGCATTTGTATGCATATGCATTTTTGTATGTGTGTATGTGTATGCATATGCATTTGTATGTATATGCATTTGTGTATGTATATGCATTTGTGTATGGATATGCATGTGTGTATGCATATGCATTTGTGTATGTGTATGCATGTGTGTATGCATATGCATGTGTGTATTCATATGCATGTGTGTATGCATATGCATGTGTGTATGCATATGCATGTGTGTATGCATATGCATTTAAGTATGCATATGCATTTGTGTATGTGTATGCATGTGTGTATGCATATCCATGTGTGTATGCGTATGCATGTGTGTGTGTATGCATATGCATGTGTGTATGCATATGCATTTGTGTATGTGTATGCATTTGTGTATGCATATGCACGTGTGCTTTGATATGCATGTGTGTATGCAGATGCATTTGTGTATGTATATGCATTTGGGTATGCATATGCATGAGTGTATGCATATGCATTTGTGTATGCATATGCATATGCATGTATATGCATATGCATATGCATGTATATGCATATGCATGTGTATGCATAAGCATTTGTATGCATATGCATTTGTATGTATATTTGTATGTATATTTGTATGCATATGCATTTGTGTATGTATATGCATGTGTGTATGCATATGCATGTGTGTATGCATATGCATTGTGTATGTGTGTATGTGTGCATGTGTGTATGTGTATACATTTGTGTACGTGTGTATGCATATGCAAGTGTGTATGCATAAACATTGTGTATGTGTGTATGTGCGTATGTGTATACATTTGTGTATGTGTGTGTGCATATACATGTGTGTATGCATATGCATGTGTGTATGCATACACATGTGTGTATGCATACGCATGTGTGTATGCATACGCATGTGTGTATGCATGTGCATGTGTGTATGCATATGCATTTGTGTATGTGTATGCATGTGTGTATGCATTTGCATGTGTGTATGCATATGCATGTGTGTATGCATATGAATGTGTGTATGCATATGCATGTGTGTATGCATATGCATGTGTGTATGCATATGCATTTGTGTATGCATGTATGTGTGTATGCATATGCATGTGTGTGTATACACATGTGAGTGTGTATGTATATTTATATATATCTCTCTCTCTCTATGTTTCTCTAGATCTCTCTCTCTAGATCTCTCTCTTTCTTTCATCTCTCTCTAGATGTTTTTTTCTTTCATCTCTCTCTATCTATGTCAATCAAAAACAAAACAATCACTTACATCGATGTAATTGTTTGAATCATGGTCATAAAAAATCACTTAAAGTTGTCCTTCCTCAAATTTCCCAAGACTTGATGCCAAAATCTCTTGCAAATCTATGGAGACAAGATATTGGAAAAGGAAAAATGTAAAGAAAGAAAAAAGAGTGCTATAGTATGTGCGATATACTTACCAAAACTTTAGATCTAGAAAAATACAGGTGTACGTATAGAGAGAGAGAAAGAGAGAGAGAGAGAGAAAGAGAGAAAGAGAGAAAGAGAGAGAGGGAGAGAGAGAGTGACAAACAGAGCGATGTTGCTTGCATGCAAATTTGACAATAGAAGAATCAGTTTCAAAATGTGATGAATGTCGAATTTTGCTCTCAGGCCGGCTTAAAAGACTGTGTCCGTAAGAGCGTCGATATAGTCATCGGTATGAGCATCCATAGTTTCCAGTAATTTATCGACACTTATACTAACTCTTATACAGATGCTCATACCGATGCTCATGTATCGATGCATACATTGCCTAGCCAGTTTACCAAAGTCTATTAAGAGTCCTACCGATGCCGATGCTTGACTGTCGGTATGTAGAACATTGGTATGCCCCTCATATGTTGTAGTGCCTCGATTGAAAACTAGATAGAGTTGTTTTGTTTGATACATCTGGGGGACTTCCAATCATTGTTAATCTGGCAACATGATTTCATCTTTTTCCATCCCTTAATCACGGAGCATACCAAGTCTAACCCTCTCACATTTAGCAAAAAGAGGGAGAACAAGAGCATGACTACGTCAAGAACTTTCAAACCAACAAGGTCAATGAAAGCATGGGATTCACTACTTCTAAAGATGAAGTTGTCCGATGAGGCATTGTCATCAGTCCATGCTATTATCAACCACTTCTTGGCCACTTGTAAGGCCGTATCTTTATTGTTCGGAATGCCTAGCACTAGAGTGTTTTTGACTTCAGTAGATTTTGCACTTAATTTTACAAATCCTCCTTCTATTAGAGTCTCTATCTCCTTGTCTTTAGGTCTCCAAGTGGGCAAACATTAAACAATCATTGAGATAAGGAATATATTAGTCGCCATAGGTCATCCTTCTACATTGAGTTACAAACCCCGCCAAGGGAAAATCTCACATTCAAGGTTGATTAGCACATATTTCTAGCATTGCTCCATCAAGGCATCCAAACTCGTGAGGAAAGTTGATGGACAAAAGATTTGGCAACGTCCAAGCTCCTTATAGCCCTCATCAATACGAATTTCAAGGTAATCTAATCAAATCTCAAAATTTTGTGAAAACTCTAACCATAATGCCGTTTCGGCTCATCAATAATTCATAATAGGGGTGCTCTGTTGATATCTTCCTGTAGGAAATTTCTATTGAGAAGAAAAGTGAGCAAGAGAGATAACACATTTACATTCACATCCACATTTCCCACCCCCACTCCCAACCCCATTGCATGTACAATACACCACCATCCACTCATGTGCTTCAATCCCTTCTATGCCTCTTTAGTTGCAGATAACACAATTCAACAATTCATCACATGCACATAACAACTACAAGAGCAAAATATAAGGTTAGAAAAACACCATGCAAATTTGGAAGAAAATGTTGTAGCTCTACATCCCAAACTAATTCTCTTAGCATAGAAAGTGCCTCTCTTAGTGCATAGTACACATAAGTCAAATATGCACAGCATACATTAGAATTACAAGTACCAACACAAATTAAATAGGTAGTTGAAGAGAAGGATGAACAATTACTCGCTAAGATGGATAGAAATTCCCTATCAACTAGAAGTATGAGTCTTTTATGTGGACATCTAGGTGCAGCATGAGAGGATATTCAGATGTTGCAAGAACATAATAGAGATATCTTAGAAGTAATAATAGACATGTCAAGTGCCCTTGTGATCCCTTCATGATTTCGAGCAAGAAGATCAAGATCAGCTTGATCATTACACGGAAGTATTGGAAGCCCACGATATGCTCATAGATGAGTTTGAAGCCTTAATAATGACTCATGTTGCCCTCTCCATGCCTATGTAAGATTCAATAACCACTATCACTACCACCATTCCATACATTAAGGAACTTGAATATCTTCAAAGAGAACTCACTAAAATGAAGTGTGAACTTGCATCACATCCCACTCTTGACATACCAACATCACTTTTTAAAATCCATGAACCCAAGGAACTCCTTGAAATGCTAGTGGAACAATATTATGTGTAGGAATTTAAACAACAAACAACAATAGATGATTGAGTTACCAAGGAAGCTCAAGACACATTTGAATTTCCACGATCAACCTACATGAAAGCCATAGAGGAATTTGGAAGAATCCATCCTTCATGCTGAGAAGTGCAACTTATGGCCATAGCTCTATTCATGAATGTGTGTTAAAATGTCCTTACTTTCCAATCCCAGCCCCTCGATAGTATATTTCACAAACAAACTATAATATATGCCATACTTTATGATTCCAATAGTGTGTAATGCGAAGACAATGTGCATTACTAGATAGATGCTTACTCATGCAATGTCGTCTAAGCCACAAGAGTTACCTCCTAAGGTGCAAACGTGGACAAAAGTGAATCTCCACATATTGTAAGTATGTGCTACAATCCCATCCCTAGAACATGCACATGGCCCGCATTTGCAATAAAATTAGCGAATTTAGTCTAGGTCAACTTTCCTTATGTCACCATAGGGCCCAGCGATTCACCATTGGATACATCACCATTACCTAATAAGAGATGTCATGGTATGCATACAAATAAAAATGTTTGATCTTAAGCAAAAAACTTTTAAGATATTCGAAAAGGTAAAAGCTTCATAAGTTAGGACATTGAGTTTCGAGAATGGAGATCTTGATCTATTTTATGATATGAGTAGGGTGACATCCATGAAAGTCTGCTACACATGACATCACTGAGTCAAGTACTCCCAAACTTGCTATATAAGCAATTCTTCGAAGAGATTTTCACTACAGGCTTTTGGGAGTGCCACTCACAATTGTTCAATTGTAAGCTTAATTATTTTTAACAACCCTTCATGTGCAATCAAATGCAATACTCAGCACACTACACGTATCGAGAAGCCAACACACCCATAGCTATCAATTGGCCTATACTAGAGGTAGATCTAGTTAGAAGCCTTTAGGTTAATGATTATTCCCTAGACCTAGACCTCCGAGAAAACTATATTTTCACCTACCTTCAAGAAGCATTTGTTAGGGACATTAAATGCAAGAGGGAGCCGTTTCTTGGTAGTGTACAAGGCACACATGGACAATGTCTTATTGGAGGAGAAGGCAGAAATAGAAGAAGAGGAGTTATGTAAAGCCAATGAGTCCTTGAGCTTGAGGATCTCAGTTAGAGTCTACCTACAAATTTCAACATTTTTGGAGCCTATTAGAATTTTTCTTCGAATTTTGAGATTTGAATAGATTATGATTGTAAGATTTGAGCTTTGGTAAAATACATGTGGGGATCATGTGTTCTTCTCACCATAACCTTCATTAATTACACTCATTCAAGATTTTCATATCATTCTTAGGCTTCCAAGGATTGAAATTGAGGAGGAGAACCTTCTTAAGGTGGTACTCATCCTTGTCTATAGTGACAATAATTATCTTAAACACAATAGTTTCATTAAGAAAGACTTAATTAATCATAGGATTTGTGCTACAAGGAGATAGAGATGAAGAATGTGGCCTCCAAGGGCATGGATAGTTAAATTCATCAATGGAAATAGGGAAGAGCAATAAGATGAGAATGTATCCTTTTATGATAGACCTCTTTAACCAAATTGCCTTACTGAGCTGGCCATTGATGGTCATACTAGCGGTGACAATCTCCATAAGCAAAAAAATCTTCTTTAACAATCTAGCTCCATACTTAGTGGCTTTTAGTGATTGAAGAATGAAATTCCTCTTAAATCTATAATAAGCTTTTTGGAATTCAACATAGACGAAAATAGCATTGTGATCCATTTCTTGTGCACATTCAATACCTTCACAAACATCAATCATTTCCTCTAGGATGGACTCTCTCTTAAAATAAACTTCCTATTTCTTATAGACCCACGAGTGGAAGTGCCGCCCTATATGGTTTAAAAAGACCTCAGAGCCCACTTTGAGCATTGTAATAGGTCACTTGCTATTAATTCTCGTTTTAATGTCATTCTATGTATATGTTTGATCACCCCTTTGTTAAGGTAGTCCAATAATGCACCAAATCTCAAAGCCTCCTACCAAACCAAGTAGAGAGAAACTAAGAGAGCTTTATTGATTGCCTTAGCAAACTTGTTCATGAGGTCATCAAAACCTAGGATGTCCCCTTTAAGGAGAGAATGAAGAGCCTTCAAGAGTCCCTTGTACATGTGAGAGTGGAGTAGACACTCCAATGAATAGGTAGAAGTGATTGAAAATTGACATGTCATTTTCTTGGTCTATAGTGTACTCAACACCCTTGTTGTCAATCATGTAATGTATTAGCTCTTTACTTTGTTTCCTCTTAAGTAGTCTGCACCTTTCTTTGGATAGCTTATCAGTTTGAAAACATATGAAATTTTTTTCTCCTAATTGCGTGTTCATATTGGAGCATACTCTTGATCGAAGGAAGTTTCGTTCTGGCCATGAGAATCTCCTCTTTGGAATTCTTTTTGGAGATGGTGGAGTCTCCAATAAATATTTTTCTTCTTACTTGACATATTGTTTAGATTTTCTTTTTTGTCTTCCATAGAGTATTTTTTGTTGGCTTGACTAGCATCACCCCAACTTGTGGCAAGAGATTTGTAAGTGTTGAAAGTCTAGTTCTATGTGGTGGTAACTTCATGTTGAACTAAAGGGAGGGTGAAGGTGGGAAGGATCAACATCAACTCAAGGAGCTTTTCTATTCTTACGGTAAGGCCTAAAATTCAGGCCTTGGGTAGTCATCAAACAAAACTAGCTCCAACATTTGGGAGAGGCAGGGGGGACCCATTCAATGATATTCTATCCAATGCAACCTGTATCAGGTCTACGCTTGCGCACATCCATGCGCCATTCCACTTTAGAGCAAGGAAATCATTCCACATCCTTAATGTCCACTAGATCATGGTAAAGCTCAATCTCTGAGGAATGCGAACCTAACATTTCTATTAGAGTCAAGATTATACACCTTAACTAAAGAAGTGGTTAAATGATGATGGCCCTCAAAAAACTCATACCCGATTAAAAATTCTTTTAAGTCTGACTATCTAATTATATCATCGCATGCTAAACTCTTGAAGGTAGATAATGAAAGCACATGGCTATTATTTTCATCATGATCATATTCTCAATACTATATTGGTATCTAGAGAGGAGTACTCTATTCGAACAACAACAAATTTATTGGAAAAAGAGAAGCACAAGTACAGAATATTTGTACATTAATTTAAAATTAATAATTGATCATGCATTAACCCATATAGAAATACATCATTTGTAGTTTAATGCGTGGATAAAGTACGATGCTTGATTCCTTCCAATGTCAAGCACAACAGTATAGGGATCTTTTCGAACAAAATGTGACCTTAATAAGTTGAAGGGGATTCATAGAGACTTACTACGAGAAACATGGGAACCATGGAAAAAGTGTACTCCTGTTTTATAGAAATTCTTCTAAAGCCTGCATTTCTAGATATAACAAATGTCTCATCATCTTTGTATTCATATGTGATGCCAAGATTTGATCCAGAATGTGATGAACCTGAAACTTCAAGAGGTGGAGGACTCAGAAGGTCATCAAGACACAAATCGCAACCTACAAGGTATAGCTATGACACTTCTTTTTTTTACTACTAAAGACTATGCTTTCATGGTGAAAGCAGATGAATACCCTTCTACATATGAAGAGGAAAAAGGTAAGGAAAACTGGGAGAAAGCTATGCAGGAAGAGTATGATGCATTGATGGAGAATGAGACATGGGATTTGGTTCCTAAACCAAATTGTCAAAAGATCATTGGGTGCAAGTGGGTCTACAAGACAAAGAGGTATGCAGATGGAAGTGTGTCTATATATAAAGCTAGACTTGTTGTGAAAGGTTTTCCTCAAACATGTAGTATATATTATGCTAAGACCTATAGTCCTCTCGCAAACATGACAACTATCAGGACACTCATAGTCATTGTTGCATGTAAAGGTTGGAGATTATGCCAAATAGATTTGAAGAATCCTTTTCTTAATGGTTATATTTCAGATGATGTTTTCATGGAGCAACCAGAAGGGTTCAGAGATAAAAGGTATTCAGAATATGTATTTAAGCTCAAGAGAGCTTTGTATGGCTTGAAGCAGGCCCAAAGGGCATGGAATTATAGACTTGTTAAGTTCTTGAAGGAACTTGGTTTCCATGTATCTAAAGATGATAGTAGCTTGCTTGTCAAAGAAAGTGATGATGGGTTTATTTACATGTGCATATATTTTGATGATATAATCCCTGCAGGTATAGATGAGAAGGGCATACAAAGCCTCAAGAAACAAATGGAGAAAGAGTTCAAGATTAGTGACTTGCGACACTTGTCATACTTCTTGGGCATGGAGATCTCATATACTTAACATGGAGTGTATGTAACTCAAGAAAGGTATTTGAAGAACTTGTTGATCAAGTTTAAAATGGAAGATTGAAGGGTAGCACCTTCTCCAATGGAGGTGAAACATAAGTTGAGCAGATATGGAGGAGAAGAATTCAAGGATATGAAGTTATATCAAAGTCTGGTTGGTAGTCTAATCATGGTACATTAACTAGGCCTGATTAGTCATATGCAGATGGAGTGTTGTCTCAATTCATGCATTGTCATAGAAAGAACATTGGGTTGTAGGACAAAGAGTGTTGAGATACATTAAGGGCATACTCAAGGCAGGTTTGTATTATGGTTTTACATCAGATACAAACATGAACATGTATAGTGATACAGATTGGGTAGGTAATCCTCATGATAGGAGATCAACTTATGCATAATTGTGCTACAGAGGCAAGGCATAAGGGTATGGTTGAAGCTACAAAGGAAGTCATATGGTTGAAGACTATCATGAAGAGTTTTAACATCATTCCGAGTACACCGACTATTCTTGGAGATAACATGAGCTCATTGTATCTAGCTCCTAACCCTGTTTTTCATGCCACGACCAAACACATTGAGATTCAATATCACTTCTTAATAGAGAAGGTGATTGAAGTCATACATACTTCAACAAAAGATGAGATTGCAGATATGCTAACCAAAAGCTTGGATGGACCACAGCTTGGATGCTAACATCAATTGATGTTTGAGGGCGAGCTGTTAGTGAGAGTCAAACACCAATTGATGTTTTGGATAAAGCCTTGAAGTCAAAATATGAAGAAAAGATCAACAATTGAAGATTGAAGATAGAGTATGTTCAAGAAATGCAAACTTGTATACATATGTACATTAATTTGTAGTTAGCTCACTTATAACTTTTGTATGGTCATGAGCTTGTACATATATGCCTATATATACAAGTAAAATGTCGGTACAAGTATGAGAGAACATGAGATGTGAAGAACTAGAAGTTGTAATAGTCATTAGACACTTGAGAAGTGAGGAAGAACTCTCTCATCATTTAGATGTAATGTTTTCTGAATAGAAGAAAAAGTTGCAGCTGATATTTTGATATGTTCACCCTTTGTGTTTGATCATTTCAAGAATCCTTTTGTAGATGTCTAACTCCATAGTTAACACTTCTATGTTAAGATTTGAGAGCCTAATTGTAAACAGGCTGAGAGAATTATGTGTAGGAACATTTGTATGTGAAGAAGTGTTGAGTGTGTTTTGAAATAGGTGCAATCTCGATGGTCAAAGAATTAATCAATACTCAGTGCACAATGTAATTTTTTGTACAAATCAAGATTCAAAATCTAAGTTTTAAGGTAAGCCATCTATGGTTAAAAGCATTTGCTTAAACGGGTTCTAGTTTGGGAGAACTGTGTGTTAGAAGTTACAGATGCCAAAATTGACTCTACAAGAGGACAATTTTAGACATAGGTAGATTGTTTGGATCATTTCTCAAGATCTACTGAATGTTTTGAGAAGATTTAACTTGCAAAAGGTATGCAATATTCAGAAAATGCTTTATGCAAAGTTTTTTAAAAAACTTTACACATTTAATCAGTCAATAAGTGAGTTATGTGTAGTAGACTTCGTAAAAAACTCTACACATTTAATCAATCAATAAGTGAGTTATGTGTAGTAGACTTTCTCATAAGTGACTCTCTTCACACTTGCTTCAAAATTTTATAATCTGGTATTGATCCTCCAAATTGGTAAAGGTTTTGAGTTATTCTTGATATAGAAGTGTTCTAACATCAAGGATAGCTTGTTCTTTTGGATATTAACACTCTCCATCACTCTATTGGTATCTAGAGAGGAGTACTCTATTCGAACAACAACAAATTTATTCGAACAAGAGAATCACAAGTACAAAATATTTGTACATTAATTTGAAATTAGTAATTGATCATGAATTAACCCATATAGAAATAGCTCATTTGTAGTTGAATGCGTCGAAAAAGTACGATCCTTAATTCCTTCCGATGTAAAGCACAACAATGTAGGGATCCTTTCCACCAATATGTGACCTTAATAAGTTGAAGAGGTTCCTTAAAGACTTACTATGGAAAACATGGGAACCATGGAGAAAGTGTACGCCTATTTTATAGAAATTCGTTTAAAGCCTACATTTCTAGATCAAACAGCATAACAAATTTCTCATCATCTTTGTATTTATATGTAACCTAGACCCATAAAAAATCTTTTTAATAAAATACAACAAAAGATCATAAGTAAAAGAATTCTCGAATGGATATTCTTTCAATGTAATCCAAGTGATAGATTTTGATGTAGATCAAATCTGCCTCATGCATAGAGTAAGCTTGATGTTCCAATAGGTTCCCCTCAAGCTAAAGTATGCTTGAGTCTTCATTCTCTAATAGGTTGAATACCTCACATAGCTCTGAATCTACAAAGCTTTATTTACTCCTAGGTTTGAATCAATGCTTGCATGCCCTCACCTCACCAACATTCAGGATAAAATATCTTATCACCATTAGTGAGTAAAATCACACTTAGTTTTCATTGGAAATGGGTACCTAAAAATTCCTAAATCCAACTAGATTTACCCTCAAAACCTGTAAATTCCATCAAAGGAAAAATCTACAATTCCATAAGGGAAGCGTTGCATATCAAAATCTTTCTAAAACCCCCTAAAACAACAATGTAAATATCCTGTCAGAAGAATAGATGCATTTTGAGTATAACACATCACCTTCACTAACTTACTCATTAGTACAAATATCATGTTCGTAATATAGAGGGAACACATATCATCTTGTTTCCAATGCAATGCTAATATGACGTTCTTCTTCTAGCATACTAAGGAGCAACAACAAGCGCTAGCACTTTGGTGGAAGCATCTCGCATCAGTTCCTAGCCAAGGTCTAGTCACCAAACCATAGGTATAAAGAGCGTACCTATATTAGATGAAATTAAGGGATGACCAGAGGATATGAGGGACTTACAGATCATCCCTATCCAAGATCCACCAATGGGTCATATGACTTAGGTCAACAAGAACTCCCATTGGTTTAGTGAAGTGACAAAAACCCTTGAGAAATAATCTTTTATTTCCAAAGTCAAGATAGAGTACAACAATGTATGTGGGTTTGGTAGAATGTTTCAGTGCCAAGCTTCCAAATTCTCGCTTTATGCATTGCTACTATCTCATTAACTCATTAACACCCAAGAAGGATGCCAAAGCATCCATTACTTTTGTAATTCCATTGTTAGTGGGTGGAAACAAGTTAAAAAGGTTTTGTTTGACCAATAACATAGTACATGAAACCTTAATAATGCAGTGTGTTCATATCCTCACTCAAAAAGAGGGTTTACTTCCTGATAGCATTAAAAATAGGAATATCATAAAACTTAAGGATATGGTGGCCATGACATCCACATCGTGGTCCACCTTTAGATGTGTATGCAACATTTTACCTTCCTAGGGATGGATAGATTCATAGTGTCTCACAAAAAATTTTGGTTCAGATTGTACTTAGCAGATAGACAAAACATGATGATCAATGTCGCACTCGATTATTGATCTAATCCACAAAGCTCACAAGTGATGACTATGGAAGGTAGTGTTGCATGGATGCTCTACTCTTACAAGGATCATCTATAGATGCCAGGCTTATGACATACCCCTTGAACAAGCACTCTCCTAGAACATAGTCGAACAATTTAAGAGGAAATCCTCTACACCACCATCAAAGAGGATGAGAGGATCCATACCATGTGCTCAAACAAAAGTAGCCACCTTGACTCTGGATGTAACTCCTACACCACAAAAGGGCCATAGGATCGTTCACACTCAGGCTGCTAAGAAAGAGTACAAATGGACCCAACTTAATTTTTCCCCCTTGCCATAAGATTTAGAATTCCTTGGAGGAAGCTATCTAGAAGAGATTAGTAATTAAAACATTGAATGAGTTCTCCAAGATCTGAATTTGGACTGTCAAGAAGAAGGGGTAGGTGACCATCAAAAACACCATGAAGAAGGACAAAAAGGATAGGCAGATGTAGAAGAAGAAGAGGAAGAGGAGCAAGATGATGAAGAACATGACAATACAGAAGACTATGGAGAAACTGAAGGTGCTCTTGTGTATACAACACAATTACAAAGATTATACGGCACAATTTTGCAGTTCAAAGAAATTATATGAGCATACTCAAGGTGCTTCAGAGATCAAAATGTGATGCCAAAATCGCGATCTAAGCTCGTTTTGGACTCCAAACGCACTATCATAGTGCTTGTGCAAGCTATTTCATCTTTTTGTTCCAAAGATACATACCAATTTTGGTTCTTCAATATGATCATCTCGAAGTGTGCTATAGGTCTAGTAGAACTTGTTTTGCATAAGGGTATTTTAGTTAGTGGCCATGACTGAACGCAGTGATGTATTTTGTATGTTGGCTATTGAGGATAAGTTGGATGGTATGAATTACCCATTGTGGGCTTATATGATGCATCATGTATTGGTCACAAAAGGAATATAGAATATTCTGCAGGGTGTTGAAAGACGTCGTGTTACACCTGCAAATATAGGCACTGCAAATATAGGTACTGTAAATATCGGTACTGAAGCTAATGTAGATGGTATTGAAGATGTTGATATTCTGCAAATTTTTGTTCGTGCTGTGGCTTTTGTCGCACCTACTGTAGAGAAAATTCATCGAGATGGTAGAGATGCTCAAGCATATGCATTGATAGCCTTGTTTGTCAAATGTGCCATCATCCCTCACATTTGCTCCTATAGAACAGCTAAGTATGCTTGGGATACACTTACCAGATTGTAGCAGGCTAGGAATGAGGCTCGTGTTCTGTACCTCCAAAAACTGTTGGGAGTGATCACATAAATGAAGGTGATTCTATGGACAATTTTCTGACAAAGATCAAGGATTTGAAGGAACAATTGATTTCTGCTGATGAAGTCCTTGACACTTCACTTGTGTAGACTATTCTAAATGGTCTTCCCAACTCATGTTAGAGTTTTGCTTCTACTCTTCATTTGATGATGAAAGGCAATTCAAATGCCCTAACATTTGAAGAGTTAGTTTATGTTTTGTTGCAAGAAGATTAGTCCAGGCACAACAAGTCTATTATGCGTGCTCTGGATCAAGCTTTCCTACCTAGTCAGAAGGGCAAAGGAAAATCGAGCTCTTCTACTAGTAAGTAGAAATCTGCTAATTCTACACATTCAAAGAAGGAAGACAAAGATGAGAAGAAATCCGGAAAACAAAACCTGTTTTGCAAATACTATAAAGCTAATGATCATGTCATTAAGAGCTGTTGAGAACTCGTTGCTAAAGATGCAAAGAAGAAAGAGGGCGGAATGGTTGCTCATGAGGCCTCTACACCGAAAATAGAGTCTGGTAATCTTGTGCAGGATGAAGAATGTGTGTTTACTACTATTTGTAGTTTTGACCCCTCTTCTCATGAGCACTGCATGTCTGCAGTAGACTCAGATGTTTGATACTTTCATAGTAGGGTACCAAACATATTACCTTGCAACACAATTTATTCTCTTCACTCAAGCTTGCCCCTATAGCGAATACTATTACATGTGCCAACAACTACTCTTAGGCTATTATGAGAGTTTGTATTCTGACGGCTACTGATGGTAGTTCTTTTACATTATGAGATGCTTTATTTGTGCTAGGGATCAATAAGAATCTATTATCAGTTTCAGCCTTAGCCAAGATTGGTTTGGCTGTAAAACTTGTTGATGATAGATGTATAGTTCATGATTTGTCAAATGGCAATATGATTATTCCTTTTGGCATTTGATCTTGTGGGATGTATAAGCTTATAGATTACAAAAATTCTATGAATAATTCAACATGTGCAGTACATGATTCTCAAGCTATGTTAGATGCAAACTTTGACATGCACGCTTTGGTCATCTGAATTTTGCTAGTTTGCTACACCTGCAGAAATCTGAAATGGTCTCCTCTTTGCCCAAACTTGAGCCATCGAGTAAACATGTGTATGTGAAAGCTATATTTTGGGAAAAATGCAACCTTCATTTTGTCCAAACGATGGTTCACTTTGGGCTACTCAGAAACTGTAGCTTGTACATAGTGATGTCTGTGGTCCTATGCACGCACCTTCTTTTGGAAACTATCTTTACTTCATGACTTTCATTGATGCTTTTTCCATGCATGCATGGGTATATCCATTCAAAGCTAAGTCCGAAGTGTTTATATGCTTCAAATAGCTTTTGGTTTTGGTTGAAAATTTGTGAGCATGTAAAATGGGACCCTCCATTTGGACCGAGGTGGGAAATATATGTCTTCTGACTTTAATGCATTTCTAGGTGAGCATGGGATAAAACATCAGTGTACAGTGCTCTATACACCTCAACAGAATGGATTTTCTCAACAAAAGTGTAGGTTACTCATGGAGATGGCGAGGTGTATGGTCAAGAGTTAGGCTTTACCACATAGTTTTTGGCTTGAGGTTGTCATGTGTGCAACATATGTACTTAACAGGTGTCCCACTAAAGCACTAAAGTCTATCACTCCATATGAGGCTTGGCATGGTTGCAAACCATCTCTTGCTCATCTGCATGTTTTCGGTTCTTTGGCATATGCATTAGAGCCTGAACAACATCAGAAGAAATTGGATGATAAAGCAGTAAAATGTATTTTTGTTGGGTATAGTTATGAAAGTAAAGGCTATCATATGTATCATCCACAAATTAAATGCATTTTGGTTAGCTGTGATGTCCTTTTTGTCAAAGATGATACTTAGCCATTACTTTCATGTACTAAGAAGACATCTTAGCTCCAAATACATGTATGATACTTTGCTGCCTCTTTTTACAGGTGGAGAGTCTAGTGCTAGTCCTAATGAGGCAACATCTTAGCCTTTGCAAGTTTCATGTGATGATGCAGATCATTCCATTTCTAATGCAGGAGGAAGACAATGATGGTCACAAGTGTGTGTATATTGCTTCCATGTAATGTACAAGTGATTTGAAGTCTTTATATAGAATTGTCAAATGCTCCATGAATTCTACAAGTAGAGTTTGAATGCAAATGGAGGTGGTAAAGGTTGTTGGAAGGATCAATTTACTTTCCTACAATCTAAAAAAAGCGAAGATCTAGTTTCATCTACTTTTAGGTGATAGATTGATTGATTCATTGCAAATCGACCACCACAAATTCGTGGAATCTAGGTTCTCTTTTTCTACTTTTACATGTGTATAGCTCTAGGCTTTTACAATGATAAAAGACCCATAAAAAATCTTTTTAATAAAATACAACAAATGATCACAAATAAAAGAATTCTTCAACGGATATTCTTTTGATGTAATCCGAGCAATAGATTTTGGTATAGATCAAATCCGCCTCAAGCATAGTGTAAGCTTGATGTTCGAATAGGTGCCCCTCAAGCTAAAGTATGCCTGAGTCTTCGTTCTCTAATAGGCTGAATACCTACCGTAGCTCTGAATGTACAAAGCTTTATTTACTCCTAGGTTTGAATCAATGCTTGCATGCCCTCACCTCACCAACATCAAGGATAAAATCTCTTATCACCACATCAATGAGTAAAATCACACCTAGTTTTGATTGGAAAAGGGTACCTAAAAAGTCCTAAATCCAAGTAGATTTATCCTCAAATCTTGTAAATTCCATAAGGGAAGTGTGGCATATCAAAATCCATCTCAAACCCCCTAAAACAACAATGTAAATATTATTTCAGAAGAATATATGCATTTTGAGTACAACACATCACCTTCACTTACTTACTCATCAGTACAAATATCATGTTCGTATTGTAAACGGAACTCAAATCATCTTGTTTCCAATGCAATGCTAATATGAAGTTCTTCTTTTAGCATATGTAGCAACAACAATAATCACTAGCACTATGGTGGAAGCAGCTCGCACCAATTCCTAGCCAAGGACTAGTCAGCAAACCATAGATATAAAGAGCCTACCTATATTAGATGAACTTAAGGGATGACCACAGGATATTAGGGACTTACAGATCATCCCTATCCAAGATGCACCAATGGGTCATACAACAAATGTCAAAAAGAACTCCCATTGGTTTAGTGAAGTGACAAAAACCCTTGAGAAATAATCTTTTATTTCAGAAGTGAAGATAGAGTACAACAATGTAGGAGGGAAATACTAGTTTTTTTACCACAAAATTGAGCATTTATAGGACTCATTAGGGCTACGTCTGATATGGGAGAAAGAGGGTCCGGTAGAATGTTTCATTGCCAAGCTTCCAAAGCCTCGCTTTATGCATTGCTACTATCTCATTAACTCATTAACACCCAAGAAGGACCCCAAAGCACCCATTACTTTTGTAATTCCATCGTTAGTGGGTGGAAACAAGTTAAACAGGTTTTGTTTGACCAATAACATAGTACATGAAACCTTAATAATGCAATGTGTGCATCTCCTCACTTAGAAGGAGGGTTTACTTCCTGATAGCATTAAAAATAGGAATATCAAAAAACTTAAGGATATGGTGGCCATGACACATACATCGTTGTCCACCTTCTGATGTGTATGCAACATCTTACCTTCCTAGGGATGGATAGATTCATAATGTCTCACAAGAAAGTTTGGTTCCGTTTGTACTTAGCAGATACACAAAACAGATGATCAACATGTTGCACTCGATTTATTGATCTAATCCACAAAGCTCACAAGTGATGGCTATGGAAGGTAGTGTTGCATGGATGCTCTACTCTTACAAGGATCATCTATAGATGCCTAGCTTATGACATACCCCTTCAACAAGCACTCTCCTAGAACAGAGTCGAACAATTTAAGAGGAAATCCTCTTCACCACCATCAAAGAGGATGAGAGGATCCATACCATGTGCTCAAACCAAAGTAGCCACCTTGACTCGGGATGTAACTCCTACACCACAAAAGAGCCGTACGACCGTTCACACTCACGCTACTAAGAAAGATTACAAATGGACCCAACTTGATTTTTCCCCCTGCCATAAGATTAAGAATTCGTTGGAGGAAGCTATTAGGAAGAGTTTAGTAATGAAGACGTTGAATGAGTTATCCAAGATTTGAATTTGGACTCTCAAGAAGAAGGGGTAGGTTACCATCAAAAACACCATGAAGAAGGACAAAAAGGATAGGGAGATGAAGAAGAAAAAGAGGAAAAGGAGCACGATAATGAAGAATATGACAACAGAGAAGAATGTGGAGAAACTGAAGGTGCCCTTGCCTATACAACACAATTACAAAGATTGTACGACATAACTGTGATTGTACAAGAACAAGATTACCTCTCTTTCACCATAGGAAAAGCATTGATTTAACTCTCCAATTTATGAAAAAGACCTTCCGAATTACAAAAGCATTTATTCAATGTTAGAAAAGACAATGCCTTCCTATGATCGATGATGTGTCGAGAAACAATCATGCCATGGTAAGAACATAAGGATCAACATGTTGGGACATGAAGCAACTATAGCTCAAGAGGCCATCTCAAAAGCTACTATTGACTTGAGTGCCTAGACTTTTTCCTAAACTTTGCCAATATCCCATCAGCAATCTCCATCCTCTCCTACCACTACTGACGTACAAGCAACCATAGAGACCACTACAACCAATCAAGCCACGAAACCCATCCTCCACACTCCTCCCAATTCCCCACCCCATACTAAAAACATCACATCTAAAACATCCTTCACTTTTCAAGCACCCACCTCCCAAGCCATAGTCTTTTCTGTCATCACCACCCTGCTCTAAAATACCTCTACCAAACTCATTGCACTAGTCATAGGTCACCTTATCATAACCAATGTAGTAGGCAATCCCCATGGCACTAATGGAAGTATCCATTTCCCGATCACCTCTTACACCCAAGTCCCATTCATCCCAGATACTTATTATTCCATTCTCTAACCCCCAACAATTGCTTCCCACATATCACAAGTCTAGATTGCTTTCATGGAAGCCCTGGCTCGGCCTCTAGGACCATTTTCTTTGGGCTCAAGCCCAATCGTAAGAACTTCACTCTACAAAAACACCACATGCACATCACTTATCATTCCCATTTGCACGATAGAATACACATGCACTATAGTGTGAGACCCCATGGATATATCATCACACACAACACTACTCCCTCTCTCCAGACTTCCACAATCCTCCATTCCCCCTCCACCAACATCAATAGCACCCATCACACATTCATCCACAACATTCACATTGCCCATTCCAAATCCACTTCCCCTTTATTTCCCCCTATAAATATCACATGTACATCTCTAACTAAGAGCATTAATACTTTAATTTTGTGTGCTAACCAATTACAACAAGATTATTAGCAGCTAGAAGCTCCAAATGCCGTTGTCCAAGAAGAATCTCAATGACTAGAAGCATGAGTGATGGTAGAGGAGGAAGACAATTGTACGATACATGTACACAATGACACAATCGAACAGGCACACCATGAACTCAATTCTAGATTTCAAGATGTGGATGTGGAAGCAATCAAGAATTTAGAGATCATGCTATACCAACAGATGGACATGAATGCCAAGTTACAATGAAATATGGGCCTTTTAAGAAGACACATGTCAAGAGCTATGGAGGAGAACAAATGGAACTAATAGCAAAACCACGAAAACTTAGAATCAACCATGGAAGGGGCCCCTCACATAGCATTCGTCCTCCTAGATTTCTAGTTGTTCCCTTTGACAATATCTGAATATTACTAGAAGAACATGCAAACTTCCTTGAGTCATACATGAAAATGGAAGAAGAATGTGAGGAATTGAAGAAGCAATTAGCCACCACAAGTACACAGGTACTTGAACCTATTCCCCTACTAGAGGACAATACAGAAGTGTAGAATCTTCAAAAGAAAATATAGGAATTAAAAGAAACGTTATCTCATTATGAATGACCCCCTCATGAGAAATAGAGTACAATCCGTGCTACTACCCAGTACCCCACCGATGCCCATGGCCCCACTTTGGAATCAAGGTAAACAGTACTAAGATTTCTTTGACTATATAAATTACCCCTACTATGCTCTGTGGAAGGGAACCCCCACTATAGGATATATGATCTCAACGATATGCCATTGGACACCATGATTCAAGAACCTACCTGATGTCATCGCAAAAATATGTGTGAAGATCTTCAAACTCATGATGATGGTTTTGAAATGCTCAAAAATGTGAAGGATTCATACATTTCACTTCTGGGCTTCAACGAAGGGAACCTTGTCTTGGTCTATGATATGAGTAGATCTCCTTCTGTCAACATCATCTATGCATGTCATGCTAGAATCAAGTACATGCCTGATTTTTACAAGCAAACATTCAAGGAAATGTTCTCAACTAAGTTTTGGGAATATCACTCCAAACTTTTCAGTCCCAAATCCACACATCTTCTCCATCGTTTTGTAGTAGAGCATGCCATCCATTCCAATCATTTATGCATGCCACATCTCCACATTCTAGGTCTTGTAGATTAGGATGGTTTAATGATTAATTAGCATGAGGCCTTTGATTAAAAGAGCACATGCTAGATACTAATGTGTTGCAATATTATATCCCATACCCTTTACCTGAGAGGTTTTTCAGGGATGACAAACACGAGAGAGGGGGGGTGTTGGAAATAGCCAAGGTGGTGTGAGCAATTTGAGAAGACACGAAAGTATGAGGCAGTCTAGCCAAAGAGAGTTAGAGTAGAGGGAATGTCAAATAGAACCAAGTCGACAAGGAAGTCAACGTAGATCCAGGGAGTAGGTGAAGAAATTCTCTTTTCAAGAGCAAACCATTATCAATCATGATTTTCATCACTCCACTACATTGTAACTCTCATTTTTGAATAATTCCAACTTTATTTTGTTCAAGTCCAACAAGTCTTATGCTTGAGGACTACTAGATCTATGTACAAACCAATTTTCATAATTTTTAGAGCTCGTTTGAGCCTTCAAATTAGCTTAGGAACCTAGTTTTTAAGTAGGCTAGACACTAGGTGTGAATAAACCGAAAGCTAATAAAAAAAACCGAAAGCTAGTAAAAAACTATAAAAGAAGCTAGAGAGCTGATTTTTGAGGCTGTATTTTGGGAACTAAAGCAAGTTACTTGATTTTCTTATTCCTCACCCAGTTTGATATTCACTTTGTTTTCTCTCTGATGAGAAGGTTTAGAGATATCCCAGATATAAAACATAGAAGGGTGGTTAACCACATCTTTTGCGACATAAGTGGTACCCAACTATTTCGTTCATTGATTGCTAGCAGGGATCTAAAGTGAAATGTTTTCTGACTCACAATAAATTGTTAGCTATGAAGACAGGTGCTTGCTACTATTTTTTCCTTCAGCCTTGGTAGCGCATATCCTGGATGAGCAAAAATGCAACTTCTACCTCTAACACTGGGTATAGGGAAGTTTTCATAGACACTATTGAGTGTGTGTGGCTCAAAAGCCTTTTGGTTAATTTACATGTTGGTTGGTCTTTTGATTCTAAATTTGTTATTGATAGTCAAAGCGCAATCCAGTGGTGAGGTACATGCTTGCTCATAACACATTGAAGTGTAATATCCTTTTGTGAAGGAGAGATTCTATGCTAAAGACATCACTTCGGCTTACGTGCCCATAGAAGATAATGTTGGAAACATTTTAACAAATGATTTTCCTAGGAAAAAGCTCAAAATATTTGGTTGACTTACTTTTGTGGATCAATTTCGGTCCACACAGCTTGGACCTTCACTATGCATGAGTGCCAACTCCTTGTTTACTCCATCACTACTTGAAAAGATTTGGTAGTGATGTTTGAGAACCCACTTAAGATTGTGCGGGCACTTTTTTCCCTCTTCAAGAGCTTTTTTTCCCTTGATTTGTATATATTCCTCTAGATCTAAGGCTTACTTATCTTTTATATATTTCATTTAGTAATACAAATTCCTTTCGGCGTACTCCAATCCTTCTGCAATCCCCTAATTCCAACATAAATTATTTCGTATGTTAAATCTCTATGTTCATGCTTGCCGATAACTGATGGTAAAAACCAGCACATATAATCTATCCGTACAAGGCTGGAAAACTCAATTTAATGAAAACTTCTTTGATGCGTTTGAATGTCAATGTTTGTATATTTCTTATGATTTTAAAGCATTTCTGGCTAAGGCTGGGATAAACATTAATGCATATT
Source organism: Ceratopteris richardii (assembly GCA_020310875.1). Lineage (NCBI taxonomy): Eukaryota > Viridiplantae > Streptophyta > Polypodiopsida > Polypodiales > Pteridaceae > Ceratopteris > Ceratopteris richardii. The sequence continues at coordinate 58,852,256 of CM035429.1, forward strand.
GCTATATACACCTTAAATCTTTTGATAGCAGTAATAGGTATGTCATGTAAATGGAAAGAAATATGCTCAAAAGTGAGCATTTACGAGAGTTCTAGCTTGAGGCTATCATATATGTAGTGTGTATAATTAATTGGTGTTCAGTAGGTTTTTGGATGCTTGATTTTCTAATGCTTAATGCGTTTTGATATTTTTTTGTGGTATATTTGATGAGAAGGTTTATACATATCCCATTTCTAAAATATTGCTAGGTGGTATAATGCTTTTCAAATTTGCCAATTCTTTGCGGTATAATGCTTAGTTAATTACTAGCAAGTCATGTAACAATTTTATCTTCGGATGTAACTACTATGGTATTCGAATGTCTTCTTTCTTTCTTTCTATTCTATTCTGCTTGAGGAAGGGATTTGTGTTCTTTTCTTTTTTTCTTTCTTTCCTGCTTGATGAAGAGATCTGTAATTGCTTCAACCAGGCATTCTGAGGATGTAACCCTCAGACTATTAAAAGAAATTACCAATGATGAAAGAAAACAGCGTCGTGGCTTGCGAATTGGAATTCGATTGACGATAGATTTTGCACTTAAAGATTGCAAATATATGGCCACTCCCGAATTCCAACGTAAATTGTTTTTAATTTCTATGTTAAATATCTATCTTCAATAGAATGAAAACACGTTTGAATGTCAATGTTTGTGCGGAGGCACATGATGAAAGGGTAAATCGTGATTCTACGTGATCATTTTTATGTGGGATGCTTGAAGAAATCGTGAGTCGACATGAGGGATTCCGCTTCTGCTGTTTGTGTCCTCCAATCCCCGAATTCCAATATAAAGTGCTCATATATTCTACGTTAAATCTCTATGTTCATGCTTAGCAGCATTCATCCTTCCCCAAATATGGTTTAATTAGAGCTACATATATATTTCAGCTTGCTCATAGTGATGTGTATGGTCCTATGGAAATATCTTCACTTGGGAATTACCTATGATTCCTATGCTTCATTGTTCAACTTTCTAATTAGCATAGGTTTATACATTGGAAGCCATTTTTAAAGTGTTTATGTGCTTTCAGGAGTCATTGGTTTTAGGTAAAAATCTATCATTATGTAAAATGTGTATTGTCTGCATTTTTCGCTAAGGCTGCGATAAAACATCAATGCACAGTGCTCTATACACCTTAGAATGGATTTCCCGATAGGAAGAATAGGTATATACTTAATAGTTGTTCCATGAAAGCATAAAAATCTATCACTGCATATGACGCTTACAAAGTTCATAACAGACATGTTGGATATTCATGTGTTTGTGGTTGTCCACCATATACATTAGTGCGTAAACAACAACAAAGAAAATTGGATGATAAGAATGTAATATGTTTTTTCATTGGATATAGCTCTAAAACCATAGGCTATTATTTGTGTCATCCATAAATTAAAGTAATTTTGGTTAATCTTGATCTTTATTTTTTTGTTGAAGACGTCTTTATGTCATTTCGATTGTAGCAAAAATGCCAGTGCTTAAGACAAGGGCATTGATTTTGATGATTTCTTTACTGCCAGGTGATGAAATACAATCGTTCATAGAATTTTTTCACTTGAACCTCATTGTGGCTTGAGTCTAGATCACTTGGAAATTAACATAACGAACCTCAATAGTGATTTACATGAAGCCTTAGATGTATTAAACGTTGTTCTTTAGTGGAAAACGACCATGATAAAAACATATGCACAAGGCATTGGATAGATTGAACAAAGCACCATATGCTTGATATGAAAAGATACATGCCTACTTGCTAGCACATGGATTTGTGAAAAAATCAATAGAGAGCACTCAAAATGTTAAGCATGTAGGTGAGGTACTTCTAATCATTGTTGTATATGCAGATGATATGTTGTTCATTGGTCCTAATGTGAAGATTGAAAATATATGGCCACTCCCATAGAGAGAATTTTAGGTTGATTCTTCATGATACTCCTGATGCATTTGATATTGTTCTCTATTAGTAGGCTGTTGGATGCTTGATTTTCTTATTCCTCACCCATTTTGATATTCACTTTGTTTTCTCTCTGATGAGAAGGTTTACAGATATCCTAGATATAAAACATAGAAGGGTGGTTAACCACATCTTTTGTGACTTATTTGGGTCGTTGATTCGTAGCAGGGATCTAAAGTGAAATGTTTTTTGACTCACAATGGATTGTTAGCTATGAGAGACATGTGCTTGCTACTAGTTTTTCCTTCATGCTTGGTAGCACATGCATATCTTGGATGATCAAAAAGGCCACTTCTACCGCTGACACTGGTCATAGACACTATTGAGTGCGTGTGGCTCAAATGCGTTTTGGTTAATTTATATGTTGGCTAGTCTTTTCATTCCAAATTCGTTACTGATAGTCATAGCGCAATCGAGTGGTGAGGGACCCTATGCATCATGCTTGCTCATAACACATCAGTTCGGCTTACGTGCCCATAGACGATAATGTTGGAAACATTTTAACAAATGATTTTAACAAAACATTTTAACATTTGGTTGACTTACTTTTGTGGATCGATTTCGGTCCACACAGCTTGAACCTTCACTACGCATGAGTGTGAGCTCCTTGTTCACTCCATCACTTTTTTCCCTCTTCAAGAGCTTTTTTTTTTTCCTTGATTTGTATATATTCCTCAAGGTCAAAGGCTTACTTATCATTTATATCTTTCAATTAGTAATACAAACTCCTTTCGGCGTACTCCGATCCTTCTGCAATCCCCAAATTCCAACATAAATTATTCTTATTTCGTATGTTAAATCTCTATGTTCATGCTTGCCGAGAACTGATGGTAAAAGCCAGCAAATATAATCTATCCGTACATAACTCAATAGAATGAAAACTTCTTTGATGCGTTTGAATGTCAATGTCATCAGTTTTATGTGGGATGGTTCAAGAAATCGTGAGGGATTCCGCTTATTATTCTCCGTAACCTCACATATGAACACAGCGATGAGTTGGGTTTTTTCTTCCGCCCTTTTTCGACGACGAAAGCGGACCTTCATCAAATCATTATGTTATAAGCTTAGAGTTTCCCCGTAATTCCATACTATTGGCGTCCGTCACGTCCTCTGCGACAATGTGCACAGCGATGACGAAGGGAGAGCTCTGCACTCGGGCAGCTTCATCTGCAGACTCAAGCGCAGCGACCTCACGAGTTGATTGCACAAGCATATTCTTTCACATGCTTGAGAAGCTTCTCAGCGGGTGGGAGTGGTGCGTCCCATCGGAGGACTCATTCAATACAATAGTGAAAGCTATGATCTGACCTTCGAAGCCCAAGCCGAATCCCTATATGCGCATCGCCAACTTCATAGTTCAGGCTTAAAGATTTAAAGTATGAAATACATTGGAGCTTTCTGACTGGTTCAAAACATTGAGCTGTGAAACAGAGTGATATGTGCATGCTCGAAACTATAGTTGCAACGTCGCCTTTCAAATTTTTATATTCTCTGTGGTAGAATTCTTAGAAAATTACTAGTAGCCTTTCAAATTTGCTTGTCATGTAACATTCTCATCTTCGGATGTAACTTCTATGCTATTCGAATGTCTTTCCAATGGGATGACCTAAACGGACCTCTTCCATTTTCTTTTCTTACTTTCTTTCTATTCTGCTCCGTAAGGAAGGTATTTGTATTCTTTTCTCTCTTGCTTGCTTCTCGGCTCAGTACGAACATCTCAGTAGGAAGATATCAACACGACATCAGACGAATACTATCTCTTACATCAGACGAATACGATCTCTTACATCCACAGCCTCGTGGCTGGAGTACATTGTGCGAAACAGATTGCGCGCGAATTGGAATATCAAGATTGACAGAGATGAGCAAGGGGAAAGCTTACAATGATAAACCATCATCTGACACATCTTGCCAATTGGAATATCAAGATTCCCCATCGACGGAGTTCGACTGATATAGATGAGTAGGGGGAAAGCTCACAAATGTCAATCGAATTCCGTCGATGACACAGATGTCGATGGAGGGAATGCGTTTTTTCCTTTTGCGATTTTTCAACGACAAAAGCAGACCTGTATCAAATCACTATATTCTAAGCTTAGAGTTTCCCCGTGGTTCGCCATCGACGGAATTCGATGAGCACGGACAGAGCTCACTATGATAAACCATCGTCTGAGACAGCTAGCTAAGTGGAAAGCTCACGAATGTCAATCGAGGGAATGCGATTTAGATAGATGAACAAGGGGAAAGCTCACTATGATCAACCAGATGTGTGCAATCAACAAAGGTGCTGTTAATCGCAAGCAACTTTTCTTATAACTAGTATTTTCAGCTATGCTTCCAATATGGTTAACGCAGGATGAATTATTAAGTTTAAATTAATGTACAAATATTATGTACTCGTACTTCTCTTGTTCGAATAAATTTTTTGTTGTTCGAATAGAGTACTCCTCTCTAGATACCCATAGAGTACTGAGAATATGATAATGATCAAGAAAAATAGCCATGTGCTTTCATCAACTACCTTCAAGGGTTTAGCATCCGATGAAATAATTTGATAATCGGACTTAAAAGAATTTTTAATGGGTTATGAATTTTTTTGGGGCCTTCATTATTTAACCATTTCTTTAGTTAAGGTGTCTAATCTTGACCTTGACTCTAATATAAATGTTAGGTTCCCATTCCTCAGAGATTGAACTATGCAAAGGCTAGAAAACATCATCTTTAACCAATTTGAGTTTCACCATGATCTAGTGGAGATTAAGGATGTGGAGTGATTTCCTTGTTCTAAACTCGAATGGCGCATGGATGTGCGCAAGCCTAGAACTGATAGAGGTTGCATTAGATAGAATATCATTGAAATGTTGGGCCCCCTGCCTCTCCCAAATCTTGGACCTAGTTGTGTTTGATGACTACCCAAGTTCTCACTTTTAGGCCTTACCACAAGAATAGAAAAGCTCCCTAGTTTGATGTTGATCCTTCTCCTTTCTCCCTCCCTTAAGTTCAACATGAAATTACCACCACATCGAACTAGACTTTCAACATCTTGGGATGATGTTAGTCAAGCTAGCTAAAAATACTCTATGCAAGACAAAGAGGAAAATCTAAACAATTTGTCAGGTAAGAAGAAAAAGTTTTATTGGGGACTCTACCATCTCCAAAAAAAAGTTCAAAGAGGAGATTCTTATGGCCAGAACAAACTTCCTTTGATCAAGAGTATGCTCAATCTGAACACGGAATTAGGAGAAAGAATTTTTATTTGTTTTTAAATTGACAAGCTATCCAAAGAAAGGTGCAGACTACTTAAGAGGAAACAAAGTAAAGAACTTATACATTACATGATTGACAACAAGAGGGTTGAGTACACTATAGATCAAGAAAATAAAGTTTCAATTTTCAATCACTTCTACCAACTCCTTGGAGTGTCTACTCCACTCTCACATGTACAAGAGACTCTTGAAGGCAACTCATTCTCTCCTTACAGGGGAAATCCCAGGGTTTGATGACCTCATGAACAAGTTCGCTAAAGCATTCAATAATGTTCTGTTAGTTGCTGTCTACTTGGTTTGGTAGGAGGCTTTGCGATTTGGTGCATTATTGGACTACCTTAACAAAGGGGTGATCAAACGTGTACTTAGAATGACATCAAAACTAGGATTAATAGCAAGTGACCTATTACAATGCTCAAAGTGGGCTCTAAGGTCGTTGTGAGCCAATTTGGGGGGCACTTCCACTCGTGGATCTATGAGGAGCGGGAAGTGTATTTTAAGGGAGAGTCCATCCTAGAGGAAATACTTGATCATTTCGTAGGTATTGAATGTGCACAAGAAATGGATCACAATGCTGTTTTTTTCTTTATTGAAAACTCATTATAGATTTGAGTGGAATTTCTTAAATCATTAGAAGCCACTAAATGTGGAGACACATTGTTAAAGATGATTATTTTGCTTATAGGGATTGTCATCGCTAGTATAACCATCAATGGCCAGCTTAGTAAGGCAATTTTCTTAAAGAGTTCTATCATAAAAGGATACATGCTCACCTTACTGATCTTCACTATTTGCATTGATGGATTAAACTATCCATGCCCAGGGAGGCCACATTCTTCATCTCTATCTTCTTGGAGCTCAAATCCAATGATTAATTAACTCTTTCTTAATGAAACTATTGTGTTTAACATAATTATTCTCAATATAGGCAAGGATCAGTACCACCTAAAGAAGGTTCTCCTCCTCAATTTCAATCCTTGGAAACCTAAGAGTGATATGACAATCTTGAATGAGTGTATTTCATGAAGGTTATGGTGAGAAAAACACAGGATCCTCACATGTACACACACACACACACAAACAAGGTATAGACAAGAAGTAGATCAATGTAAGTAAGTTGATGTATTTTACAAAAGCTCAACTCTTACAATCATAATATATTCAAATCTAAAAATTCTAAGAAAAATCTAAGAAAAATTCGAATAGGCTCCAAAAATGAAGAGATTTGTAGGTAGACTATAACTAAGATCCTCAAGCTCAAGAACTCATTGGCTTTACACCCTTCCTCTTCTTCTATTTTTGCCTTCTCTTGCAGCAAGACCTTGTCCATGTGTGCCTTGTACACTACCAAGAAATGCCTACCTCTCGCATTCGATGTCCCTAACAAATGCTTCTTGAAGGGAGTTGAAAATATAGTTTTGTCGGAGGTCTAGGTCTAGGGAATGATCATTAACTTGAATGCTTCTAACAAGATCTACCTCTAGTATATGGAAATTGATAGCTATGGGTGTGGTTTGGTTGTCGATGCATGTAGTGTGTTGAGTATTGCATTTAATGGCACATGAAGAGTTGTGAAAAATTTTCTTGCCTACAATTGAACACTTGTGAGTGGTACTCCCAAAAGCTTGTAGTGAAACTTTCTTTGAATGTTTGCTTATAGCAAGTTGGGGAGTACTTGACTCAATGATGTCATGCGTAGCAGACTTTCATGGATGTTAGGATCTGAAGCACTAAAACCATGGATCCTTCTTGTACTTCTTTGGACCTAAGATACCTATCATGCAATCTTTTGCGCTCTTCTTGGGTTATCTGAAGTTTTTGCATTGCTCCTTCCCTGTATTCTTCTAATGCCACTAATCTCCTAATGGGAGGTTCAATTCCCATGGTTTTGGCCCCCATTTCCTTTTTTGATAATAAATTCAAATGGTGCTAATGCCTCTTTTCCATATACTAAGCGAAATGGACTCTCGCCAGTGGTTCCCCTCTTCGTAGTTCTGAAAGCCCAAATTGCACCGATCAATGCTTGTGGCTAGAAGCTTTGATGATCGAAGGATAATTTGCAAAGCAATCCAATCAAAATTTTATTGGAGCTCTCTGCTTGGCCATTTGCCCTTCGATAGTAGGTGCAAGATTTTTTATGAAAAACCTTGTACCTGTCAAATATAAATTGGAGCAATTGATTTACAAAATGTGTCCCCCTATCACTAGTGATTTCCAGTGGGCAACCGAATCTTGAAAAAATACGTTTATACAAAAATTTAGCTATTGTTAAAGCTGTGCAATCTACAGTAGCTTTAGCCTCAATCCATTTAGTTGCGTAGCATGTGGCCATCAAAATATACTTCTTACCCCCAGGTTGACTAGTTGGACTAATTGGTCCTATGAAATCAAGACCCCATCGTTCAAATGGGAGCCATCCTGTAGATGTGACTAATGGTTGGAAATTCAATCTGGCTGGCATAGGAGCACACCTCTGGTAGATGTGGCATTGTTTAGCAAAATTGATCGCATCCTTGTAAATATGAGGCCACCATAGTCCTTTCTGGATGATTCAGTGAGCCAACTCTTTTCCCTTTAGATGCCCTTCACTCTGTGCACCCTCTAGCAAAAGATTTATCTCCTCTGGATAAACAAACTTTCTCAAGATATCATCTTGATAGTATTTATATAAATTTCCATTTATAAGTGAATATGCTTTGGCTTTTAGGAGCAATCTTCTCTTTTCTATAGGTGTCAAGTGTTCTGGGAGTTTTCCAATAGTGAGAAAATGGAGAATTCCATCATACCAATCAGTCTGAGTCACTACTAGAAGAGACTACTATCCACGAATTCATCATTACTATCTATTGCCTTCTCGCTCATTGCGGTCCTAGATACTTTATCTCCCATGTAGTGCTCTCTTCCGGGCTAAATATGAATATCAAAGTTGAATTCTTGAAACATGAGTAACCACCTCCAAATCCTTCCAACCACTCTGGGCTTGTTTATCAAGTATTTCAAGGGCTGATGGTCAGATATGACTATAAAATGTACATGGAGAAGGTAATGCCAAAACTTCTTAAGAGAAAATACAATAGCCAACCCTTCCCTTTCAGTCGTACTGTAGCTCCTTTCTACCTTGGTGAGTAATCTGCTAGCATACGAGATAGTTCTATCAACCTTGTGTGATGATGGTTGAGCTACAACTGCACCAACAACATGAAGACTAGCATCTGTATGCACATGAAACTCCAATGACCAGTTAGGAACACTTAAAAGTGGAGTAGTACATAACCTCAATTTTAGTTCACAAAATGCTTTCTCAGCTTCAGCATTCCATCAGAAGGGGACCTTTTTACTGGTAAGCCTTGACAAGGGCTTAGCTATTTCCGAATACATACAGATGAATCTTCTATGGTATCCTGCATGGCCCAAAAAACTTTGCACTTCCTTTGGGCTTTGTGGAATAGGCATAGAAAGAATAGCAGTAACTTTTGCGGGGTCAACCGTTATCCCTTTAGCAGACACTATGTGACCAAGAAGCGTGCCCTTGGTGACCAAAAAATGACATTTAGCAAGATTTAATTTCAAACCTGTTTTGAGACATTGCTCAAAGATTTCCTTTAGATTTTCCAAATGATCATTGAATCTTCTATCTGTGCCTGAAAATACTAAAAAGTCATCCATGCAAATGCGTAAAAAGGTTGTCAAACATTTGCCCAATATTAGATACATAGTTCTATTAAATGAAGCTGGTGCATTCTTCAAACCAAAAGCCATGCGGGTATAGACATAAGTGCCCCATGGAGTTACAAAGGCTGTTTTGTCCCTATCATCAGGATGGATCACTATCTGATTGTAGCCGCTGAAACCATCCAGGAAGCTACACAAAGTGTGACCAGCTACTTCCTCAAGTACTTGCACTGTGAAGGGCTGAGGAAATCCATCTTGAATACTTACTTTATTCAAGGCCCAAAAATCAACACACACTCTTATTTTTCCACTAATTTTCTTAGGCACAATAACCATAGAAGAAAGCCACCTTGAATGTTCTACTAGAACAATTACACCTGCTTCTTCTAGTTTTGTAATTTCCAATTTTACCACCTCTGGATATTTCGGATTGAGTCGATATGGCCTACTTCTTGCAGATGCGGCCCCCTCAGCTAAGGGTATCGGATGTAATCCAAGCTCCTCTCGCATCCCTTTTAGATCTTTGTAGGACCATGCGAAGACATTTTTGTAAGCAAAAAGTAAAGAAGTTACCTTCTGTAGCAAAGGAGGATAATGCCATAACCAAGCGGCCAAGTGGACTACTTGAGGGTTCTCTTCATCCCCTAGATTTACTTCTTGAACCAGTGTTTCAGGACTACTCTTGTTTGAGAAATCATCTCCACTGTATGCACGAGTGGACTTTAACTTATATTCTGCAATATGTTCTCTGGTCCATCCCTGAGGTATATCCGAAAAGGGGAGATCTTCTCTGCATTCACGCTCATAACCTTCTTGTTCTGAATCCTCTATAGTTGTTGCCCCTACAATATTCATAATTTCTTGCAAGCTCTCATTCTTCATTTTCTTGTGAGCCTCATAGTCTTTTCCTACAACTCCTTCATCTCCAACGTCTTCCTCTATTTCATTGATTTCCACCGTGCAACATTCTGCACTTTCCATCATCCAATTCAATAATGTATCTTCTTCTTGGGGTAGAGAGGGCATTACCTGTGTGTCCACAGTATACCCAATATTTTTCCCTGAGTTGAAGCCTTCTTCCAAATGTAGTTGCAACTGGCGATTGGTGCTTGTTGAAATTTCCTGTGGAAGTGCAATAACAACAAAATCCAGAACAAAGTGGCAACCCTGTACTATCATCAGTACCTTTTCAATAATGCCAAGAGGCGCAACTCGATGTTGATCTACTAGTGTAACTGTGAATGGTGCCATCTTGGTGGGGTTCAAATTTAGTTTCTTCATTGTGAAATCCGGCATCAAATTGATACCAGAGCCTCCATCTATGATCACACCTGTGAGAGCTTCATCCTTTATACAAATAGATAATCTTGAGCTTTGGTAGTCTGCCAAGGGTGCAGGGGGAGAATCAACCATGAAACCATCTATACTAGGTGATTGGATCAAGTAAGCAGAGTGAATAATCTTCAATAAGTCACTTCTTAGTTTTTAATCCATCCTTATAAGTTTGTACAAACTAACCTTGTGATGAATGCCTTTCAAAACCCACTCAATGTTTACCTCATGTGTGTCTTCTTGCAGATTTGTTGTTTGGTCCCTTAATGAAGTAGCCATCCTTTCATAAGCTCCTTCAATTTTTGCTTGGTCCTTCCATTCAACCTTCTTTTCCTCATCTTTATCGTGGAGTCTTTCTTGTTCCTCTCTACGGGTTGCTGCTGCTTGTTTGGCTCTAGTCATCATGGGCATAGCAGAGGATGAAACACCATAAGACTAAGTGGTCATACCTTCTTCTTGCGGAGAGACTGCAATCATGTGGATTGGAGCAGGACGGCTTCTTGGACAATCTTTGGTGTAGTGATCCTTGGCCTTTGGACAATGCTGACAAGGAGGTGCATCTTCTGGAAGGGAACACCTATTTTGCATATGGCCATACTCACCACACTGATAGCACATCAAAGGCCTATTATATCTAGGCTTTAGAGGCCAATTCTCCTCTTTATTAGGTGCATTTGAAGTACTATCATAATACGAATCCAATGCTTGAGGGTTACCTCATTGCTGTGTACCCTTGAGGTAGTAACACTCTCTAGCTTCATGACCATCCTTTCCACAAAATTGACAGCTTACCTTGTTAGGGCAATTAGCATTGGAATGTCCATTGTTGTTACATATTGTACACCAAATCTTCCTTCTTATATCTTGAGTGGTTCACAAATCTTCTAACTCACGACGAAGTTGGGCTACTTCATCATCAGTGCGACGCAGTGGTGGCAAGACCTTCTCTTCTTGTTGATTTTGTTGCATTCTCAATGCCTCCAGTTCCTTCCTCAGTTGCCCAATAGGATCTAGTTCTACTGCACAATTTGATTGTGTATCCGCTTCAAAATGTTGCCTAGCTTCTTTAATGCATGATGCTGCTGCAACAAAATCATTTAGAGTTGCATCCAATCTAAGAGACTCACGTGGCTTCTGCTGAGATGACCTACGCAAAGCCTTTTCTATCCATTTTTTAACCAAGAAGTCACCCGGAGCATGTGGCAGACGTGCAACAAGTGCTTTTGTTCTAGTGTGAAGTTCATGAAATGATTCACCTGATCTTAGCTTTAGGTTCTCTAGCTGATCTAGAGCTCTTTCCGAGAAATCACTAGATCGAAATGTCTGTGAGAACGCACTCTTTAGAGCCTCCCATGTAGAAAAATGGCCATCTGCATATTGACTATACCATTTATCCGCAAGGCCTTCCAATATGGATGGGAAGAGTACCAGCATTGCATCCTCTCTATTCTGCAGACCTCATCCACGACATAAGGAGATCATACACGAAGAGGCTCCTTATCTGCTCGCGTAGGGGTCATGTACCTACTTGCAAATGTAATAGGGCAAAAAATGTTGAAAAAGAGGACTATTTACTATCCTCACGACCTCGCACAGAAATGCAAGAGTCCCACCGGGTGTGCCAAACTGTAGAGGTACTGGGGTATCTATGTTTAACACGAGCATGCAGCAAGCACTCTAGTACTTCACCTACTCAAGGGAGGTTCTTCTTAGGGAAATATACCCTTTAACACTTTTGTGAGCAGGCAGATATCAATGATTGCACAGAGTTGTGAATACTCAAGAAAATATTAATGACAACTAACAATGAAGGAAGACCAATCACTCCTTAGTTTGAACGAATCATTACAACATAGGCAAGAGAAATGCTCTAAGTTGATGCTCTAGGCTAGCATGCCACTCCAGAACTAAACACATTCATTACAAGAGATTCGTTCAATCCGTACAATGATCACAGCTA
>CM035429.1:58869473-58894473 GCA_020310875.1 Ceratopteris richardii
AGGTATTTATTTGTTTTAAGAAATATCTTGCACTAGTTGAAAATCAGACAGGAAGGAATTTGAAGAGGCTAAGGTTAGATGGCGGAGGTGAGTACTTCTCCAATGAATTTGAGGACTTCTTGCAAGACAGAGGCATCAAAAGGGAAATAACCACAAGGTACTCTCCTGAACAGAATGGGGTAGCTGAAAGAAGAAATAGGTTAATTGTTGAGACAGCTAGATCTATGCTTAATGAGAAGAAATTACCTAACTATCTATGGGTAGAGAGTGTTTCTACTGCCACCTATCTCATAAACAGGTTACCATCAAAGTCACTTCATGGTATGACACCATATGAAGCATGGCATGGTAAGAGACCATCATTAGATCACAACAAAAGTTTTGGATGTGTAGCATATGTACACATTCCTTCACAGGTAAGAGGAAAGCTAGATCCCAAGGCTGAAAAATGTATTTTCATTGGATATGATTTAAATAAAAAAGGTTTCAGGTTTTATAACCCTACCAATAAGGGATTTATGGTAAGCAGAGATGTGATCTTTGATGAGAATGACTCTTGGTATGAGAATGAATGCAGGAAGGTCAAACTACCCTATGATTTGGAAGAAGAATTTCCAAAACTTACAAAGGAGGAACCTACTCAGGATGGAGAGTCAAGTTCAGATGATGAAGATACAATCAACCTTGAAGAGTTCAAAGCATGGACGTCCAAAGGCAAAATGAAGATGAAGAAGCTTGAGGACATACCAGAATCTTCAACTCAATCAATCAGAAGGTCACAAAGAGAAAGAAAAAAACCTATCAGATATGGGTATGATACATCTCTTGTTACTAAACATTCAATATATCTTGCAAAGGATTTGTCAAATGAAGAACAAGGTTCATATGAAGAAGCAATCACCAAATCAGAATGGAAAGAAGCTATGGATGAGGAGATTGAAGCACTCAAGGAGAGTGATACATGGGAGTTAGTACCCAAGAAGGACTCCATGAAGGGAATAGGATCCAGATGGATCTATAAATTGAAAAGAAATTCTGATGGCACAGTTAACAGGTACAAGGCCAGATTGGTAGCCAAGGGTTTTGCACAAACCCAAGGCATTGACTATGAAGAGACATTTTCTCTTGTGGCCAAGATGCCAACAATTAGAGTGTTGGTTAGTGTGGCTGCATCAAAGAATTGGAACATGTACCAATTGGATGTCAAGAATGCTTTCTTGAATGGATGGATTTCAGAAGAGGTTTATATGTCACAACCTCCTCGCTATAAAGACCCTAAGAAGGTAACTTATGTTTGCATATTAAAGAAGGCTTTATATGGATTGAAGCAGGCGCCTAGGGCATGGAATTACAGGCTAACTACATACCTCCAAGACCAAGGTTTTGTCATGAGTAAGGCTGACACTTCTCTATTAATTAAGAGAAGTAATTCAGAGGTAATCTATCTCTGTGTCTATATTGATGACATCATCATTACAGGTAATGATGTCAATGGAATCAGAAGCATCAATAGCCAGATGATGAAGGAATTCAAGATCAATGATCTTGGATTATTGAAGTATTTTTTGGGACTTGAATTAGTTTACACTAATTCAGGAATATACATTACTCAGAAGAAGTATCTACAAGATATGTTGAAGAAATTTCAATTGCAGGATGCTAAAGCAGCAAGCACTCCAGTGGAGGTGAATCTAAAGCTAAGTGCCCATGAAGGTGATGAAGTCCAAGACATTACAGGTTATCAAAGTATGGTAGGTAGCTTGAACTATGCTACTCTTACAAGAATTGATATTGCATATGGAGTTAGTGTGCTAAGTCAATTTATGCACAATCCAAGGATACCTCACTTAGAGGCTGCCAAAAGAATCTTGAAATATCTCAAGGGTACAGAGAACCATGCTTTGTACTTTCCTTACACTTCAGATATTGATATAAAAGTTTATTCAGATGCAGATTGGGCAAGATGCAAGGATGATAGGAGAAGCACTTCAGGATACATTTCTTTTGCAGGTGACAAACCAATTTCATGGTCTACAAAGAAGCAACCAACTGTTGCATTGTCTTCTACAGAAGCAAAATATAGAGGGCTAGCTAATGCCACTCAAGAAGCAATTTGGATTAAGCTTTTGTACACATAATTGGGCTTATATACTAGGCCTCCAATTATCTTTGGAGATAATACAAGTTCCCTCCACCTTGCAGCTAATCCTATCTACCATGCCTAAACAAAACACATAGAAGTTCATTTTCATTATGTGAGAGAGAAGTTGCTAAGAAAAGATATTCAGTTGACCTATGTGTCAACCAACATGCAATGTGCAGATTTGCTGACTAAAGCTTTGGATGGGACCAAACTTTGCAGGTTCAAATCTATGATTGGATTGTAGGATATACTTGAAGAATGAGGATGAAGACTTAAGCCAAAATGTTTGGTACTTCGGTGGAAGGAACCCATAACTCGTAAGAATTTCGCAAATTCAGCACCATTTTGGCAGAATTTTGGTAACCTATGGTGCCCATTTCGGTGACATATCAGAACTTTGGTCAACTAGCTGACGAAGATCACCGGAACTAGGATAGACCCATCTCTGTGCACCGGTGTTGCGAGCTCACTGTTGGAAATTACTCTGTAGTGATGATGATACAGAGCGGGATTTTCCAATGATGGCCATTGACATTACGGTGTGATTGAGGGTCGGGAGTGTTGTCTATGCTTAAGTTACCAGTCATTCGGAGATATCTATTGTGCCGAATTGTGAGCTCCGTCAACCAGTTGACCAAAGTTCTGACTTGTTAGTGCCCACCGGAAAGATACCAAAATTCTACCGAAAAGGTGCTGAATTTGCGAACTTCTTCTGAGTTATTCCAGTCGTGTTTAGGTACTTGGCTGCACTTATTTTCCTCTGGAAAGATGCAGTCTTCTATCCTTTGTTCAAAATGAGACTTTGCCGGCTTTACAGTCCCCCGCATCAAGACTTTGCACCGTCCGGGTGCAATAACTCAATTATTTTCTTATTCTAGTAAACAAAGTGATATGTAGAAAATGAAAAGAACTATGGTATATACAGTGAATGAATTCCATCTCCTTGCATTAATTTAAACAATTTTTCACCCTGGAGATGTTGACCAAGGGCAACCTTCCACCCTGCAAGTCCTCTAAATGGACTGCTCCTTGTGGTAGTACCTTAATCACCTTGTAGGGCCCTATCCAATTAGGTGCCAATTTCGTGGATGTCGATGGAATCTGATGCACTAGGACCAAAGACCCTTCCTCTATCTCATTAGTCCTTAAATACTTGTCATGCAGCCGTTTGCGTTCCTCTTGCTTTACGTGTAGTTTCCTCATGGCCGCTTCTCTATATGCTTCCAATGCCACAAGTCTTCTAAAGGGAGGCTCAATCCCAATGATTTTGGTTCCAATTTCCTTCCTAATAATAAATTCAAATGGGGCCAATGCCTCCTTACCGTATACTAATCAGAATGGACTTTCACCGGTGCTCCCCCTTCTGGTAGTTCGGAAACCCCAAATTGCATCGATTAATGCTTGTGGCCAAGAACTTTGATGATCAAAGGATAATTTGTGTAAGAGCCCGATCAAAATCTTATTGGAGCTCTCTGCTTGGCCATTTGCCCTTGGATAGTAGGCACATGATTTTTTGTGAAAGATTTTATACCTATCAAAGATGAATTGAAGCAACTGATTTACAAAGTGAGTGCCCTATCACTAGTAATTTCAAGTGGGCAACCAAATCTTGAGAAAATACGTTTAAACAAAAACTTAGCTACTATCAAGGCCACGCATTCGATAGTGGCTTTAGCTTCTATCCACTTATTTGCATAACATGTGGCCATCAGAATATATTTCTTATTCCCCGGTTGACCAGTTGGACTGATCGGACCAATAAAATCAAGACCCCATCTTTCAAAAGGTAGCCATCCTGTGGAGATGACTAATGGTTGAAAATTCAACCTGGTCAATGTAGGAGCACATCTCTAACAGATGTGACATTCCTTAGCAAATTTGATCGCATCTTTGTCAACATGAGGCCACCATAGTCCTTTGTGGATGATCCTGTGAGCCAATTCTTCCCCCTTTAGATGTCCTTCACTGTGTGCAGCCTCTAGCAAAAGGTTTACCTCTTCTGGGTAAACACATTTTCTCAAGATATCATCTTGACAATGTCTATATAAGTTCCCATTTATAAGTGAATATGCTTTGCCTTTCAGGAGCAATCTTCTCTTTTCTATAGGTGTGAAGTGTTCTGGGAGTTTTCCAGTAGTGAGAAAATGGAGAATTTTATCATACCAATCAGTCCGAATTGCCACTAGGAAGATATTACTATCTACCAGTTCACCATTAATACCTATTGCCTTCTCGCTCATTGCGGTCCTCCAGACTTGATGTGCCATGTAGTGCTCTCTGCTTGGCTTAATATCAATATCAAAATTAAATTTTTGAAACAGGAGTAACCATCTCCAAATCCTTCCAGCCACTCTAGGCTTGTTGATCAAGTACTTCAAGGGCTGATGGTCCGATATGACTATAAAATGCACACCTAGGAGATAATGCCGGAATTTTTGAAGAGCAAATACGATAGCCAAACCTTCCCTTTTGGTAGTGTTGTAGTTCCTTTCAGCTTTTGTAAGCAATCTGCTAGCATAGGCAATAGGTTGATCTACTCTGTGTGATGATGGTTGAGCTAAGACTCCTCCAACTGCATGAAGACTGGCATCTGTATGCACATGAAACTCCACTCACCAGTTAGGAACACATACAAGTGGAGCAGTACATAACCTCGCTTTCAGTTCACAAAATGCTTTCTCGGCTTGAGCACTCTATGAGAAAGGAACATTCTTACTTGTAAGCCTTCATAAGGGTTTAGCTATTTCTGAGTACATTCGTATGAATCTTCTATGGTATGCTGCATGGCCCAGGAAACTTTGTACTTCCTTATGAGTTTGTGGAATAGGCATCGAGAGGATCGTAGTTATCATTGCTGGATCAATAGTTATTCCTTTGGTCGATACTATGTGACCAAGAAGAGTGCCCTTAGTGACCAAAAAATGGCATTTAGCAGGATTTAACTTCAAACCTGTTTGGAGACACTGCTCAAAGATTTCTTTTAGATTTTTGAAGTGATCATGGAGATCTTGAATTGTTGTTCTTCTATCTGTGCCTGAAAATATTGAAAAATCATCCATAAAAATACGTAAAAAGGTTGTCAACCATTTGCCCAATATGAGATACATTGTTCTATTAAATGAAGGTGGTGCATTCTTTAAACCAAAAACCATGCGCGTATAAACATAAGTGCCCCATGGAGTAACGAAGGCTTTTTTGTCCCTATCATCACGATGAATCACTATCTGATTGTAGCCACTGAAACCATCTAGGAAGCTATACAAAGTGTGACCAACTACTTCCTCAAGTACTTGTTCTGAAAAGGGCTGAGGAAATCCATCTTGAACAGTCACTTTATTTAAGGCATGAAAATCAACGCAAACTCTTATTTTTCCAATATTTTTCTTGGGTACAATAACCATAGAAGAAAGCCACCTGGAATGTTCTATTGGAACAATTATACTTGCTTCTTCTAGTTTTGTAACTTCACACTTTACTGCCTCTGCATATTTTGGATTGAGTCGATACGACCTACTTCTTGTAGGTGCGGTTCCCTCAACTAAGGGTATTCTGTGTAATCCAAGCTCCTGTGGTATCCCTATTAGATCTTTGTAGGACCATGCAAAGACATTTTTGTAGGCAAAAAGTAAAGAAGTTACCTTCTGCAGTAAAGGAGGATAATGCCATAACCAAGAGGCCAAGTGGACTACTTGAGGGTTCTCTTCATCCCCTAGATTTATTTCTTGAACTAGTGTTTCAGGACTAGTATTGTTCAAGAAATCATCCCCACTGTATGCAGGAGTGGTATTTAGCATATATTCTCTAATATGTTCACTAGTCCATCCTTGAGGTATATTTGAAAAGGGGAAATCATCTCTGCATTCAGGCTCATAATCTTCCTTTTTTGAAACTTTTATAGGTGTTGCCCCTTCATCTTTTGT
Source organism: Ceratopteris richardii (assembly GCA_020310875.1). Classification (NCBI taxonomy): domain Eukaryota; kingdom Viridiplantae; phylum Streptophyta; class Polypodiopsida; order Polypodiales; family Pteridaceae; genus Ceratopteris; species Ceratopteris richardii. Next base: position 58,875,537 of record CM035429.1, read on the forward strand.
AATTTCGTGCAAACTCTCATTGCTCTACTCCTTATGAACCTCATGGCCTGTGCCCACGACTCCTTCACCTGCAACTTCTTCCTCTATTTCATTGATTTCGACCATGCAACATTCTGCACTTTCCATCATCCAATTCAATAATGTATCTTCTTCTTGGGGTAGAGAGGGCATTACCTGAGTTTCGATAGTATACCTAGTATTTTTCTCTGAGTCGAATCCTTCTTCCAAATGTAGTTGCACTTGGCTATTTGTGCTTGTTGAAATCCATAGTTTGTTTTTCCCCCCATCTTGCAAAGCTTTTGCTTGCCTCAGCCAAGGTCTCTCCAAAAGTAAAGGATAGGAAGTCTCCTATGGAAGTGCAATAACGACAAAATCCAAGACAAAGTGGCAACCCTGTACTACCATCCGTACGTTGGAGTTCATACAGTAATTCTGGTTCCGGTGATCTTGGTCAGCCAGTTGACCAAAGTTTTGATATGTCACCAAAATACGCACCACACGTTACCGAAATTCTGCGGAAATGGTGCCGAATTTGCAAAATTCTTACGAGTTATGAGTTCCTTCCACCGAAGTACTCACCCGAAATTCCACCGAAATAGTGCCGAATTGTGAGCTCCGTCAACCAGTTGACCGAAATTCTGACTTGTTAGTGCTCACTTGAAAGATACCAAAATTCTGCCGAAAAGGTGCTGAATTTGCAAACTTCTTTTGAGTTATTCCAGTCGTGTTTCGGTACTCGGCTGCACTTATTTTCCTCTGGAAAGATGCGATCTTCTATCCTTTGTTCAAAATGAGACTTGGTCGGCTTTACAATGCATATGCATGTGTGTATGCATATGCATTTGTGTATGTGTATGCATGTGTGTATGCATATGCATGTGTGTATGCATACACATGTGTGTATGCATATGCATTTCTCTATGCATGTATGTGTGTATGTATATGCAAGTGTGTATGCATATGCATGTGTGTCTATACACATGTGAGTGTGTATGTATATGTATATATCTCTCTCTCTATGTTTCTCTAGATATCTCTCTCTCTCTAGATCTCTCTCTCTAGAAGTCTCTCTTTCTTTCATTTCTCTTTCTAGATGTCTCTTTTTCTTTCATCTCTCTCTCTCTCTTTCTCTCTCTCTATGTTAGTAAGAAACAAAACAATCACTTTCATCAATGTAATGTTTTGAATCCTTGTCATCAAAATCCACTTAAAATTGTCCTTCGTCAAATTTCCAAAGACTTGGTGCCAAAATCTCTTGCAAAACTTTAGATCTAGAAATAGAAAAATAGAGTCCTTACTTTCCAATGCTAGCCCGTCGATAGTATATTTCACAAAAAAACTATAATACATGCCAAACTTTATGATTCCAATAGTGTGTAATGCAAAGACAATGTGCATTACTAGATAATTGCTTACTCATGCAATGTCATCCAAGCCACAAGACTTACCTTGTGAGGTGTAAACATGGACAAAAGCGACTCTCCACATATTGTATAGTATGTGCTACAATCCCATCGCTAGAACATGCACATGGCCCGCAGTTGCAATAAAATTAGAGAATTTAGTCTAGGTCAACTTTCCTTATCTTATGTAACCATAGGGCCCACCAATTCACCATTGGCTGTATCACCATTACCAAATAAGAGATGTCATCGTATGCATAAAAATAAAAATATTTGATCTAAAGCAAAAAAATGTTAGGATATTCGAAAAGGTAAAAGCTTCATAAGTTAGGACATTGAGTTTCGAGAATGGAGATCTTGATCTATTTTATGTTCAATTGTAGGCTAGATCATTTGTAACAACCCTTCATGCGCAATTAAATGCAATACTCAGCACACTACATGGATCGACAACCCAACACACCCATAGCTATCAATTGGCCTATACTAGAGGTAGATCTAGTTAGAAGCATTTAGGTTAATGATTAATCCCTAGACCTAGACCTCTCACAAAACTATATTTCCAAATCCCTCAAGAAGCATTTGTTAGGGACATTAAATGCAAGAGGGAGGTGTTTCTTGGTAGTGTACAAGGCACACATGGACAATGTCTTGTTGGAGGAGAAGGCAGAAATAGAAGAAGAGGAAGTACGTAAAGCCAACGATTCCTTGAGCTTGAGGATCTCAGTTAGAGTCTACCTACAAATCTCATCAGTTTTGGGGCCCATTAGAATTTTTCTTAGATTTTGCTTAGAATTTCGAGATTTGAATATATTATGATTGTAAGGTTTGAGCTTTGGTAAAATACATCAACTTACTTACATTGATCTACTTCTTGTCTGTATCTTGTGTGTGTGTGTGTGCATGTGGGGATCATGTGTTCTTCTCACCATAACCTTCATGAATTACACTCATTCAAGATTTTCATATCATTCTTAGGTTTCCAAGGATTGAAATTGAGGAGGAGAAACTTCTTGAGGTGGTACTCATCCCTATCTATAATGACAATAATTATGTTAAAAACCATAGTATCATTAAGAAAGAGTTAATTAATCATTGGATTTGAGCTACAAGAAGATAGAGATGAAGAATGTGGCCTCCATGGGCATGGATAGTTTAATCCATCAATGGAACTAGGGAAGAGCAATAAGATGAGAATGTATCCTTTTATGATAGACCTCTTTAAGCAAATTGCCTTACTGAGCTGGCCATTGATGGTCATACTAGTGGTGGCAATCCCCATCAGCAAAAAAATCATCTTTAACAATCTAGCTCCACAGTTAGTGGCTTTTAGTGATTGAAGAATGAAATTTTAATCAGATCTATAACAAGCTTTTTGGAATTCAACATAGAGGAAAATAGCATTGTGATCCATTTCTTGTGCACATTCAATACCTTCGCAAACATCAATCATTTCATCTAGGATGGACACTCCCTTAAAATAAACTTCCTACTCCTTAACGATCCACGAGTGGAAGTGCTGCCCAATATGGTTTGCAAAGACCTTAGATCCCACTAAGAGCATTGTAATAGGTCACTTGCTATTAATCGTGGTTTTAATGTCATCCTATGTATACATTTGGTCACCCCTTTGTTAAGGTAGACCAATAATGCACCAAATCTCAAAGCCTCTTACCAAACCAAGTAGAGATAAAGTAAGAGAACTTTATTGAATGCCTTAGCAAGCTTGTCCATGAGGTCATCAAAACCTAGGATCTCCCCTTTAAGGAGAGAATGAGTTGCCTTCAATAGTCTCTTGTACATGTTAGTGGAGTAGACACTCCAAGGAATTGGTAGAAGTGATTGAAAATTGACAATTCATTTTCTTGGTCTATAGTGTACTCAACCCTCTTGTTGTCAATCATGTAATGTATCAGTTCTTTACTTTGTTTCCTCTTAAGTAGTCTGCACCTTTCTTTGGATAGCTTGTCAGTTTGAAAACATATGAAAATTCTTTCTCCTAATTGCGTGTTCATATTGGAGCATAATCTTGATCTAAGAAAGTTTGTTCTGGCCATGAGAATCTCCTCTTTGGAATTCTTGTTGGAGATGGTGGAGTCTCCAATAAATGTTTTTCTTCTTACTTGACATATTGTTTAGATTTTCCTTTTTGTCTTCCATAGAGTATTTTTTGCTAGCTTGACTAACATCACCCCAACTTGTTGCAAGAGAATTGTAAGTGTTAAAAGTCTAGTTCTATGTGGTGGTAATTTCATGTTGAACTAAAGGGAGGGAGAAGGTGGAAGGATCAACATCAACCCAGGGAGCTTTTCTATTTTGAGGATAAGGCCTAAAAATGAGGACTTGGGTAGTCATCAAACACAACTAGTTCCAAGATTTGGGAGAGGCAGGGTGGACCCAGTATTTCAATGATATTCTATCTAATGCAACCTCTATCAGGTCTAGGATTGCGCACATCCATGCCCCATTCTAGTTTAGAGCAAGAAAATCATTCCATATCCTTAATGTCCACTAGATCATGGCGAAACTCAAATTGGTTCAAGATGATGTTTTGTAGTGTGTCCATAGCTCAATCTATGAGGAATGGGAACCTAACATTTCTATTAGAGTCAAGATAAGACACCTTAGCTAAATAAGTGGTTAAATGAAGATGGCCCTGAAAAAACTCATAACCCATTAAAAATTCTTATAAGTTCGATTATCAAATTATTTCATTGGATGCTAAAACTCTTGAAGGGAGATGATGAAAGCACATGGCTATTTTTTTCATCATTATCATATTCTCAATACTCTATTGGTATCTAGAGAGGAGTACTCTATTCAAACAAAAAAAAAATTATTCGAACAAGAGAAGCAGAAGTACATAATATTTGTACATTAATTTAAAATTAATACTTGATCATGCGTTAACCCATACGAAAATAGCTCATTTGTAGTTCAATGCATCGAAAAAGTACGATGCTTAATTCCTTCCTATGTCAAGCACAAGACTGTGGGGATCTTTTCGACCAAAATGTGAACTTAATAAGTTGAAGAGGATCCTTAGAGACTTACTACGGTAAACATGGGAACCATGGAAAACGTGTACGCCTGTTTTATAGAAATTCTTCTAAAGCCTGCATTTCTAGATTAAACAGCATCACAAATGTCTCATCATCTCTGTTTTCAAATGTGATGCCAAGATTTGATCCAGATTGTGATGAACCTGAAACTTCAAGAAGTTGAGAACTCAGAAGGTCATCAAGACACAAATGGCAACCTACAAGGTATAGTTATAACACTTCTTTTTTGACTACTAAAGACTATGCTTACATGGTGAAAGCAGATGAAGACCCTTCTACATATGAAGAGGCAAAAGGTAAGGAAAATTGGGAGAAAGCTATGCAGGAAGAGTATGATGCATTGATGGAGAATGAGACATGGGATTTGGTTCCTAAACCAAATGGTCAGAAGATCATGGGGTGCAAGTGGGTCTACAAGACATACAGGTATGCAGATGGAAGTGTGTCTAGATATAAAGCTAGACTTGTTGCAAAAGGTTTTGCTCAGATATATGGTATATATTATGATGAGACCTATAGACGTGTGGCGAAGATGACAACTATCAGGACACTCATAGTCATTGCTACATGTAAAGGTTGGAGATTATGTCAATTATATTTGAAGAATGATTTTGTATATATTTCAGATGATGTTTTCATGGAGCAACCACAAGGGCTCAAAGATAAAAGCTATTCAGAATATGTATGTAAGCTCAAGAGAGCTTTGTATGGTTTGAAGTAGGTCCTAATGGCATGGAATTATAGACTTGTAATGTTCTTGAAGGAACTTGGTTACCAAGTATCTAAAGCTGATAGTAGATTGCTTGTCAAAGCAAGCGATGATGGGTTTATTTATATGTGCATATATTTTGATGATATAATCCTGACAGGTACAGATGAGAAGGGCATACAAAGCCTAAAACCAAATGGAGAAAGAGTTCAAGATTAGTGACTTTGGAGACTTTTCATATTTCTTGGGCATGGAGATCTCATATAATCAACATGGAGTGTATGTAACTCAAGAAAGGTATTTGAAGAACTTGTTGATCAAGTTTAAAATGGAAGATTGTAGGGTAGCACCTACTCCAATGGAGGTGAATCATAAGTTGAGCAAATATGGAGGAGAAGAATTCAAGGATATGAAGTTATATCAAAGTCTGGTTGGTAGTCTAATCTATGGTACATTAACTAGGCCTCATTTGTCATATGCAGTTGGAGTGTTGTCTCTATTCATGCATTGTCATAGAAAAGAACATTGGGTTGCAAAATGACCTTTGAAATTACAATGTTGGAAAAAGACCTTCCAAATTACAAAAGCCGTTTATACAATGTTAGAAAAGCCAATGCCGTCCTATGATCGATGATGTGTTTAGAAACAATCATGCCATGGTAAGAACATAAGGATCAACATGTTGGGACATTAAGCAACTATAGTTCAAGAGGCCATCTCAAAAGCTACCATACTTTTTCTTAAACTTTGTCAATATCCCATCAACAATCTCCATCTTCTGCTACCACTACGGAGGTGCAAACAACCATAGAGACCACTACAACCAATCAAGCCATGAAACCCATCTTCCACACTCCTCCCAATTCCTCACGCCATACTAAAAACATCGCATCTAGAACATCCTTCAGATTTCAAGAACCCACCTCCGAAGATGCAATCTCTTCTGCCATCACCAACCCGCTCTAAAATACCTCTACCAAATTCATTGCACTAGTCATAGGTCACCCTATCATAACCAATGTAGTAGGCAATCCCCATTGCACTAATGGAAGTATCCATTTCGCGATCACCTCTTACACCCAAGTCCCATTCATCACAGATACTTATTATTCCATTCTCTCATGCCCAACAATTGCTGCCAACATATCACAAGTCTGGATTCCTTTCATGGAAGCCCTTGCTCCCCTTGTAGGACCATTTTCTTTGGGCTCGAGCCCAATCGTAAGAACTTCATTCTACGAAAATGCCACATGCACATCACTTATCATTCCCATTTGCACGATAGAATGCACATACACTATAGTGTGAGAACCCATGGATATCTCACCACACACAACACTACCCCCTCTCCCCACACTTTCACAATCCTCCATTCCCCCTCCACCAACATCAATAGCACCCATCACATATTCATCCACAACATTCACATCGCCCATTCCCAATCCACTTCCCCTGTAATTCTCCCTATAAATATCACATCTACATCTATAAATAAGAGCATTAATACTCTGATTTAGTGAGATTACCAATTACAACAAGATTATTAGCAGCTAGAAGCTCGAAATGCCATTGTCTAAGAAGAATCTCAATGACTACAAGTGTGAGTGATGGCAAAGGAGGAAGAGTATTGTACGATGCATGCACACAATGACACAATCTAGCAGGCACACCATGAACTCAATTCCAGATTTCAAGATGTGGATGTGGATGCAATCAAGAATTTAGAGATCATGCTATACCAACAGATGGACATGAATGCCAAGTTACAATGAAATATGGGACTTTTAAGAAGACACATGTCAAGAGCTATGGAGGAGAACAAATGGCACCAATAGCAAAACCACGAAAACTTAGAAGCAACCATGGAAGGGGCCCCTCACACAGCCATTTCATCCTTGTAGATTTCAAGTTATTCCCTTTGACAATATCTTAATATTACTAGAAGAACATGCAAACTTCCTTGAGTTAAACATGAAAATGGAAGAAGAATGTGAGAAATTGAAGAAGAAATTAGCCACCACACGTACACAGGTACTTGAAGGTACTAGAGGAACTAAAGAAGTGTAGAATCTGTAAAAGCAAATAGAGGAATTAAAAGAAAATTTAGCTCATTATGAATGACCCCTTCACGTGAAATCAAGTACAATCCATGCAACTACCCAGTACCCCATCGATGCCCATGGCCCCACTTTACAATCAAGGTAAATAGTACTAAGGTTGCTTTGACTATATGAATTATCCCTACTATGCTCAGTGGAAGGGAACCCCCACTATAGGATATATGATCTCAATGATATGCCATTGGACACCATGATTCAAGAATCAACCTGATGTCATCACAAAAATATGTGTGAAGATCTTTAAACTCATGAAGATGGTGTTTGAAATGTTCAAAAATGTGAAGGATTCATACATTTCACTTATGGGCTTCAATGAAGGGAACCTTGTGCTGGTCTATGATATGAAGATCTCCTTCTGTCAAAACCATCTATGAATGTCATGCTAGAATCAAGTACATACCTGCTTGTTACAAGAAAACATTCAAGGAAATGTTCTCAACTAAGTTTTGGGAATATCACTCCAAACTGTTTAGTCCCAAATCCACACATCGTCTGCATCATTTTGTAGTAGAACATCCCATCCATGCCAATAATTTATGCATGCCATATCTAGACAATCTAGGTCTTGTAGATTAGGATGGTTTAATGATTGATTAGCATGAGGCCTTTGATTAAGAGAGCACATGCTAGATAATAATGTGTTGCAATATTACATCTCATGCCGTTTAACAGAGAGGTTTTTCAGGGATGACAAACACGAGAGGGGGGGTGTTGGAAATAGCCAAGGTGGTGTGAGCTATTTGAGAAGACACAGAAGTATGAAGGAGTCTACTCAAAGAGAGTTGGAGTAGAGGGAGGGTCAAATAGAACCAAGTCAACAAGGAAGTCAACCTAGATCTAGGGAGTAGGCAAAGAAATTATTTTTTTCAAGAGCCAACCATTATCAATAGTGATTTTCATCAGTCCACTACATTGTAGTTATCATTTTTGATAAGTCCAGCTTTATTTTTGTTTGAGGACTACTAGATCTATGTACATACCAATTTTCATAATTTTTGGAGCTCGTTTGAGCCTTCAAAATAGCTTATGAACCTAATTTTTAAGTATGCTAGACACTAGGTGTGAATAAGTCGAAAGGTAGTCAAAAACTATAAAAAAAGCAAGAGAGCTCGTTTTTGAGGCTGTATTTTTGGGAACTAAAGCAACTTATGCACATTGTAAACTTGTTTTTTACAAAATTAAAGATTCCATTGCTCCATTTCTTGGTCTTAATACATGTATGTGTATGCATGTGTGCATGCTTCTCACTCACACAATTGTACTATCACTTGCTCATGGTTGTCATACCTCCCTCATGTATCCTCATATTTGTTGATGTATGAAACACCACAAGAAATGAATTAAGGTGACACTAGAACACCTCTATGGTCACCATTAACTCATTGCCACTCCAAACTTTGAGAAATGATAGCCTAAAGTGAGAACTTTGCTTCTACAGAAATTCCTAGTCACCGAAATGACATACCTTCAGTGTTTTGCTAATTTCTCCTAGCTCACATATTATTTCTCTATGAAACTTTATAGGCTGAAACTAGAAGAGTAGAGCTTTCCAACAAGCTATCATATGCATCAAACGGAGCTCTAGAACTCAAGTTATGGTCCTCACAAGATGACCCTGTATGACCCTCCAAAACTGGAAAACTTGCCTGTTTTAGTAAGAGCGACTGTTTAAAATTAGAATTCGATGCCTAGCATCGACTTGCAACGAGAATTCGATGCCGGGCATCGACTTGGGATGTTTTTGGCCACTTTTCAGTAGGGATTCGATGCCGGGCATCGACTTCTCGCATAAAGTCTTGATCTTTTGGACACCAAAACTATAGGTGATTTCATGCACACTTAGAATATGACTTATCAACTGGAATTCGATGCCAGGCATCGAGTTTCTCCAACAAGATCATGTTTTTCAAACACTTCAGTACTGAATGAAAAATATAAAAGAAAATATGACTTATCAACAGAGATTCGATGCCAGGCATCGAGTTGCTTGGAAAACTTGATCTTTGTAACTCATCACACAGTAGGTAATCATGGAGATGATGGAGAGAGGCTCATACACAGAACTTTACTCAGTTCTTCTCATAACTATAAAAAACTCAGAAGTTTTACAAATGCTTTCTCACTCAGAGAAGCCCGACTATACTCAGTCGTATAAATGAACTCCTTCTTCTACTTCTTCTCTCTATTCTCTCTCTCTCTCTGCGCGTCAGTTAATACTAACTAACTTATATAGATTTTCGTATTCTCGTGATTTTAAAAAACTTCTAGAACTAAAGTGAACTAACTTTACAAGTATAATACAGTTGTGAATTTTTCACTTCACATAGGCATGGGGTTTTCTTCCTAAGATTTAATCTTCAAATATATGTCTAATTAGTGAGTGTTTCTCCAACAGCTCCCCCTCAACACTAATTGACATTCCCTGTTTCTTCATATCATCTTCTTTTCTTTTACTCCTGCCATGCTTTTGAATCTGCTGGTCTTCACACCATCCAAGCTCTTTGTCATTATGTCTGCTAATTAATCTTTAGTAGAAATGTATTCCACTTCAATCTCCTTCTCCATTACCTTTTCTCTGAGAAAATGATACTGTATCTCTATGTGCTTTGTTCTTGCATGAAATACTGGATTTGCTGCAAGATAAAGTGAACTCATATTATCTCCATGTATTGTAGGTGTACCTTGATCAATGCCTAAGCACTTGAACAATGTCTGCATCCATATGACTTCCTTAGCTGCTTCCACAAGTCCTTTGTACTCTGCTTCAGTTGATGATAATGCTACTGTATGTTGTTTCTTGGAACACCAACTTACAAGCTTATCACCAATGTATATCATGTAACCATGAGTTGATCTCCTGTCATCTTGATTACCTGCCCAGTCTGAGTCACTGTAGGCTCTCAACTTCAAATCTGATGAAAAAGGATAATATAATCCTTCCTTTATAGTTCCTTTGATATATCTGAGAACTCTTTGACCTGCAATCCAATGTGGGTCCTTTGGACAATGCATGAATTGTGACAAAACTCCCACTGCATAACTAAGATCAGGTCTTGTTAGTGTAGCATAAATCAAACTACCCACAAGAGATTGATACTTCCTCATATCTTTGTAGTCTGCACCATCATATTTACTGAGCTTGTGATTAACTTCAAGTGGAGTTGAAGCTTCTCTGCAATTTTCCATATCAAACTTCTTCAATAGATTTAGAAGATACCTTTCTTGTGACACATATATGCCATGATCTGTATAAGTAACTTCCATTCCAAGAAAGTATGATAACTTTCCTAGGTCACTGATCTTAAACTCTTTCTCAAGTAATCTCTTTACCTCCTTGATTCCTTCATCTGAAGTACCTGTGATTATAATGTCATCTACATAAATACAAATGTAGATTGTACCTTCCTCTGTTCTTTTGATAAGTAGACTTGAATCTGCTTTTGAACTTTGATATCCAAGATCATTGAGATACTTCACCAGTCTATAGTTCCAAGCTCTTGGAGCTTGCTTCAATCTATACAATGCTCTTCTCAACCTGCAAACAAAATTTGGATACCTGGAATCTATAAACCCTTGAGGTTGTTCCATGTATACTTCATCTGATATGTATCCATTCAAGAATGCATTCTTTATATCCAATTGACTTAGGGTCCATCCTTTTGAAGCTGCAATAGCAATGATTGTCCTTATAGTTGACATCTTAGCTACAGGACTGAATGTCTCATCATAATCTATGCCATAGGTCTGGGCATAGCCTTTCACCACCAATCTAGCTTTGTATCTGGCTATACTTCCATCTGCAAGCTTCTTCACTTTATAAACCCATTTATTTCCAATTACTTTCTTACCATTTGGTTTAGGAACAAGTTCCCATGTCTTGTTCTCTTCCAGTGCATTGAACTCTTCCTTCATTGCTTCTTCCCATTGCTTTTTACCTTTAGCTTCATCATAGTTCTGAGGTTCTTCATCATCTTTGACCATATATGCATAGTTCTTCTGAGTTATGTAAGAAGTATCATAAGAATACCTTTCTGGTTGTCTTCTAGTCCTGCTTGACCTTCTTGGTTCACATTCTTCATAAGTTTCTGGATACACCTCTTCATCAAATATAGGAGCTTCTTCATTCATTCTTGTTAATCCACTTCTGGATGTACTTGCTTGCATATAGTCTTCATCTCTATTCACCTGCACAATTGATTTTCCTTTCTCACATCTTCTTACCTTTTCTTCAAATTCTTCAGCTGTATGACTTTGATCTGCATACCAACTTTTCTGTTCATCAAATGTAACATCTCTAGAAACAATAAATTGTTTGGTTAGAGGATTCCACAATCTGTAACCCATCTGCTTTTCATCATAACCAATGAACACATATTTTTCTGCCTTTGGTTCAAGTTTATGCCTAAGTTGTGATGGCACATAAGCATATGCAATTGATCCAAACACTCTACAATGATCTAGTTTTGGTTTCTTACCCCACCAAGCTTCATATGGAGTCATTCCATTCAGAGCTACACATGGTAATCTATTCACAAGATATGTAGCTGTATTTACAGCCTCAGCCCAAAGATAATTTGGACAGTTCTTCTCCTTTAGCATAACTCTAGCAAACTCAACCAAAGTCCTGTTCCTTCTTTCTGCTACACCATTTTGTTGTGGTGTATACCTGCAAGTTATTTCTCTCTTAATACCTGCATTCCAAAGATAATCATTGAACTCTTGGGAGAAGTATTCTCCCCCTCCATCAGACCTCAGTCTCTTAAGCTTTTGACCTGTGACTCTCTCTGCATATGCATGAAAATGCTTGAAAGCTCCAAACACTTCTGATCTTTCCTTCAAAACATATAATGTTATCCATCTTGTAGCATCATCAATGAAAAGAACATTATACCTTGAGCCACTGATAGATCCTTCTTTTGTTGGTCCCCATACATCTGTATGAATGAGCTCAAGTACTCCATCATGTTTGAATCCTTTCTTTTGAAATGGTAACCTGTGTGCTTTACCCATTTGACATGCTTCACATTTATAAACCATATGTTGACTTTGCACATTTGGTAATCCTAGTACAGACTGATTAGCAACCATAGCTTTAATTCCTCTTTCATTGAAATGACCTAATCTCTTATGCCAGAGATCAAGTTCTGTAATCACTGCTTCACCATGTGTGAGCAAAGCTTGACCAATGTTCCCTTGCACTCTTAAAGTAAAGAGTCTACCTTCTTTCTTACCAGAGACAATCTGATTATATCCATTCTCTGGATCTTCCACAAATACTCCTTCATTTGTAAACCTGACTTGAAAACCTTTTTCAACTATCTGTCCCATACTAATCAAGTTTTTAGGTATTGTAGGAACATACAAAACATTGGTTAGCAAATCTGCTCCACTCTTGCATTTCACTTTTCCAATTGAATGTACACTATGTCTTGTATTATCACCAGTTTGAACTGTGTAACTAGAAATGCCTTTTTCCAAATCTGACATCAATTCTATGTTTCCTGACAAATGATTAGAACATCCAGAGTCAATGTAAAATACCTTTAGATCTTCTTTGTCTGATGTGCTGATTGAATTCATCATCAATGATGTATGACTTTCATTCTGTGTGTCATTTGCATAGTTGTAGTAGGTGGTGTTGTAGGATTGATTCTGTCCCCAACTTCTTCCTCCACCTCTACCATAGCCTCCTCTTTGACTTTGTCTACCTCTTTGAAAATTACTTTGATATCTTCCACCTCGACCTCTGCTATTGTTGTTTTGATTCTGGTTTGATCCTTGTTGGTTGTGCCAACAGTCATGAGCCAAATGATTACTCAATCCACAGATCCAGCAAGCCTTTTTGTTGTTATTTTGATTACCTCTTCCTCTTCCAAAACCTCTTGCTCTTCCTCTACCAGTGCCTTAACCTCTTGCATAATAAGCTTGAGAACTAGACTCCTCTTCATCCTTTGCTTTACCTTTATCTCCTTTCTTCTTATTCTTCATGTACATTGCAGAACTTTGTCCTTTATCTCCATCTCCCTTCAAGTCTTGCTCATATGTGAGCATCAAACCAAGCAACTGGTTCAAATCTGGAACATAATGATTTAATGAAAGTTCTGTTGATAAGACAAAAGGTTTCCACCTTTCATCCCCTCTCAAGCCTGCAAGTAGTTGAGCAATCAATCTGTGATCTTCAACATCTTCATCTATGGATCCAAGACTATCTGCTAGATCCTTCATCTTAGTGACATAATCACTAATGGTTTGACTTGGCTTCTTCTTGAATGTTGTAAACTCTGACCATAGACTTGCTTTCCGTGCTTTAGTAGTGCTTTGGAAATGATATTCCAATGCATTCCATATATCTTCTGATGATTCCAATCCTCTGATGTGTGGTAGCAAATGATCTGAGATTGTATTGTAGATGTAGGCTTTTGCACTTGCATCCTTCTTCTGCCAATGCTTTAAAGCATCAAGTTCTTCTTTCTTTGGTCGGCTTTCATCTTCAAATACTGGCTTCTCTTCTTCACCTGTTACATATACCATGAGATCCTTACTCATAAGTAAGGCTTCCATTCTCATTACCCATGCGGGGTAATTATCTCTGTCCAGTTTGTCAATGGAGATATGATCTGCCATAGTTCTTTCCTTCTGCTGCAACCTGTGAGCTTAAAGGATAAAGGATAATACCTTTTGAAGTTCTTTGTGTATGAGGATACTTCGAAAGTAATCTTTTGATGCCTTGTGTCTTCAAATGCTTCACCTTTCAAACTTTAATGGAAAACTTTACAAAACTTCTCGTACCTTTGTCGTCTTCTGCTCTCGAGAATCTTTCTGCTCTGATACCACTTGTTGATGTATGAAACACCACAAGAAATGAATTAAGGTGACACTAGAACACCTCTATGGTCACCATTAACTCATTGCCACTCCAAACTTTGAGAAATGATAGCCTAAAGTGAGAACTTTGCTTCTACAGAAATTCCTAGTCACCGAAATGACATACCTTCAGTGTTTTGCTAATTTCTCCTAGTTCACATATTATTTCTCTATGAAACTTTATAGGCTGAAACTAGAAGAGTAGAGCTTTCCAACAAGCTATCATATGCATCAAACGGAGCTCTAGAACTCAAGTTATGGTCCTCACAAGATGACCCTGTATGACCTTCCAAAACTGAAAAACTTGCCTGTTTTAGTAAGAGCGCCTGTTTAAAATTAGAATTCGATGCCTAGCATCGACTTGCAACGAGAATTCGATGCCGGGCATCGACTTGGGATGTTTTTGGCCACTTTTCAGCAGGGATTCGATGCCGGGCATCGACTTCCCGCATAAAGTCTTGATCTTTTGGACACCAAAACTATAGGTGATTTCATGCACACTTAGAATATGACTTATCAACTGGAATTCGATGCCAGGCATCGAGTTGCTCCAACAACATCATGTTTTTCAAACACTTCAGTACTGAATGAAAAATATAAAAGAAAATATGACTTATCAACAGAGATTCGATGCCAGGCATCGAGTTGCTTGGAAAACTTGATCTTTGTAACTCATCACACAGTAGGTAATCATGGAGATGATGGAGAGAGGCTCATACACAGAACTTTACTCAGTTCTTCTCATAACTATAAAAAACTCAGAAGTTTTACAAATGCTTTCTCACTCAGAGAAGCCCGACTATACTCAGTCGTATAAATGAACTCCTTCTTCTACTTCTTCTCTCTATTCTCTCTCTCTCTGCGCGTCAGTTAATACTAACTAACTTATATAGATTTTCGTATTCTCGTGATTTTAAAAAACTTCTAGAACTAAAGTGAACTAACTTTACAAGTATAATACAGTTGTGAATTTTTCCCTTCACATAGGCATGGGGTTTTCTTCCTAAGATTTAATCTTCAAATATATGTCTAATTAGTGAGTGTTTCTCCAACAATATTGAAAATTATGAGGTGGATCTCCTCACATTGAAAAGTATGTGATAATTGGATATGATGATAAGTTGATGGGATATAGGTTGTGGAGTCCATCCACAAAAAAAATTCTTGTATCGAAGGATGTTACATTTGATGAGCATGGTACTTGGTATGCAGGTACAATCAATAATCATGCAGGTGATGAAGAAGTTTTGAATCAGCAGAAAGATAAATCAAAGGTTTAGATATTTCATGAAGAAGAGAACAATGAAGTACAAGTTGAAGTTGAATAAGTGCCAAGATTTGATCCCGAATGTGATGAAACTGAAACTTCAAGAAGTGGAGAACTCAAAAGGTCATCAAGAAATAAATGGCAACCTACAAAGTATAGCTATGAAACTTCTTTTTTGACTACTAAAGACTATGCTTACATGGTGAAAGCAGATGAAGACCCTTCTACATATGAAGAGGCAAAAGATAAGGAAAATTGGGAGAAAGCTATGTAGGATCATTGGATGAGAAATGGGATTTGGTTCCTAAACCAAATGGTCAGAAGATCATTGGATGCTAGTGGGTCTACAAGACAAATAGGTATGCAAATGGAAGTGTATCTAGATATATAGCTAGACTTGTTGTGAAAGGTTTTGCGCAAACATATGGTATATATTATGATGAGACATGTAGTCCTTTGGCAAAGATGACAACTATCAGGACACTCATAGCCATTGTTGCATGTAGAGGTTGGAGATGATGTCAATTAGATGTGAAGAATGCTTTTCTTAATTGTTATACTTTAGATGAGGTTTTCATGGAGCAACCACAAGGGTTCAGAGATAAAATGTATTTAGAATATGTATGTAAGCTCGAGAGAGCTTTGTATAGTTTGAAGCATGCCCCAAGGGCATGGAGTTATAGACTTATAAAGTTCTTGAAGGAACTTGGTTTCCAAGTATCTAAAGCTGAGAGTAGCTTGCTTGTCAAAGCAAGTAATGATGGGTCTATTTGCATGTGCATATATGTTGATGATATGATCCTTACACGTATAGATGAGAAGGGCATATAAAGCCTTAAGAAACAAATGGCGAGAGAGTTCAAGACTAGTGACTTGGGGGACTTGTCAAATTTCTTGGGCGTGGAGATCTCATATACTCAACATGGAGTGTATGTCACTCAAGAAAGGTATTTGAAGAACTTGTTGATCAAGTTAAAAATGGAAGATTGCAGGGTAGCACCTACTCCAATGGAGGTGAATCATAAGTTGAGCAGATATGGAGGAGAAGCATTCAAGGATATGAAGTTATATCAAAGTCTTCTTGGTAGTCTAATCTATGGTACATTAACTAGTCTTGATTTGCCATATGCAGTTGGATTGTTGTCTCAATTCATGCATTGTCCTAGAAAAGAACATTGGGTTGCAGGACAAAGAGTGTTGAGATACATTAAGGGTACACTCAAGGAAGGTTTGTATTATGGTTTTACATTAGATACAAACATGCAGATATATAGTGATACAGATTGGGCAGGTAATCCTGATGATAGGAAATCAACTTATGGACACTTGTGTTATGTGGGAGATAAGTAAATCTCTTGGTTTTCTAAGAAGCAACACACAATTTCTTTAAAATCTATAGAGGCAAAGTATAAAGGTATGGTTGAAGCTAGAAACGAAGTTATATGGTTGAGGACTGTCATGAAGAGTTTTGACACCATTCAGAGTACACCCACTATTCTTGGAGATAACATGAGCTCATTGTATCTAGCTGCTAACCCTGTTTTTCATGCAAGGACTAAACAAATTGAGATTCAATATCACTTCTTAAGAGAGAAGGTGATTGATAAGGAGATTGAATTCATACATACTTCAACAAAATATCAGATTGGATATATGCTAACCAAAAGCTTGGATGGACCAAAGCTACAAAGATTTAAAGACATCGCATGTATAAAGAAGATAGAGGAAACCTCAATTGATGTTTGAGGGGGATCTATTAGTGCAAGTCAACCACCAATTGATGTTTTGGATAAAGAATTGAAGTCAAAAGATGAAGAAAAATTCAACAATTGAAGATTGAAGATAGAGTATGATCAAGAAATGCAGACTTGTATACATATCTACATTGATTTGTAGTTCGCTCACTTATACCTTTTGTATGGTCATGAACTTGTACATATATGCCTATATATACAAGTAAAACGTTCGAAAAACTATGAGAGAACATGAGATGAGAATAATTAGAAGTTGTTATAGTCATTAGAAACTTGAGAAGTGAGGAAGAACTCTTTCTTCATTCAGATGTAAAGTTTTCTGAATATAAGAAAACATTGCACGTGCTATTTTGATAGGTTCACCCTGTGTGTTTGATCATTTCCAAAATCCTTTTGAGATGTCTAATTCTAAAGTTAATGCTTCTATGGTTAAGATTTGATAGCCTAATTGTAAACAGGCTGAGAGAATTATGTGTAGGAACATTTGCATGTGAAGAAGTGTTGAGTGTCTTCTGAAATAGGTGCAATCTCAATGGTCAAAGAATTAATCAGTACTCAATGCAGAGTGTAAATTTTTGTACAAATGGGGATTCAAAATCTAAGTTGGAAGGTAAGCCATCTATGGTTAAAAAGCATTTGCTTAAACGGGTTCTAGTTTGGGAGAACTATGCGTTAGAAGTTACAGGTGTCAAAATCAACTCTACAAGAGGATAGTTCTAGACATAGGTAGATTGTCTGGATCATTTCTCAAGATCTACTAAATTTTCTGACCAAATTTAACTTGGAGAAGGTGCTCAATCTTCAGACAAGTCTTTTTGCAAAGTTTTGCCAAAAACTTTGTACATTTAATGAGTCAATAAGTGAGTTATGTGAAATAAAATTTTTGAGTAGTGACTCTCTTCACAGTTAGTTCAAAATTTTGATAATCTCGTATTGATCCTCCAAATTGGTAAAGGTTTTGAGTTATTCTTGATATAGAAGTGTTCTAACATCAAGGATAGCTTGTTCTTTTGGAGATTAACACTCTCCATCACTCTATTGGTATCTAGAGAGGAGTACTTTATTCGAACAACAACAAATTTATTCAAACAAGAGAAGCACAAGTATAGAGTATTTGTACATTTAATTTAAAATTAATCATTGATCATGTATTAACCCATACAGAATACCGCATTTGTAGTTCAATGCATCAAAAAAGTACAATGCTTAATTCCTTCCAATGTCAAGCATAAAAATGTAGGAATCCTTTTCACCAAAATGTGACCTTAATAAGTTGAAGATATCCTTAGAGACTACGGAAAACATGGGAACCATGGAGAAAGTGTACGCCTGTTTTACAGAAATTCATTTAAACCCTGCATTTCTAGATCAAACAACATAACAAATTTCTCATCATCTCTGTAATCATATGTAACCTTGAGGAGGGCAATTTACTGGACGGCTCAAAGATGTAACCTCCAAAACCATATTGGAAGCATAGCTGAAAATACTAGTTATAAGAAAAGTCCCTTGCAATTAACAGCACCTTTCTTGATTGCACATATCTAGTTCATCATACTGAGCTTTACCTTGTTCATCTATCTAAATGGCATTCCCTCGATTGACATTTGTGAGCTTTCCACTTCGCAAGCTATCTCAGACGATGGTTTATCATAGTGAGTTTGTCTGTGCTCATCGAATTCCGTCCATGGCAAACCACCGGGAAACTCTAAGCTTAGAATATAGTGATTCGATAAAGGTCTGCTTTTGTCGTTGAAA